>OU896714.1:36524708-36842353 GCA_918026855.4 Phaedon cochleariae | reverse complement strand
TGATTGCAATCTGAAACGAACTTCTTGGTCATATGCGTCTATATTGTAAAGTGGATCAACACACGAACCGGACAGTTTTTCAGAAAGAGTGGCCTTTTTCGCGAAAACTAATTCAAACGGCGTATAGTTGTGATATGTACTGGGTGTTGTATTATAACAGAAAGCATAATACCTCATCCAGTCTTCCCAATCACTATGAGTATCATTTACGTACATACGAATGTATTCATTTAAGACTCTATGATTGCGTTCACACCCCCCAATACTTTGACTATGATATGCAGTAGTAATCTTATGATCAATATTTAACAGCTTCAGGATGTTTTCTAAAATTTGATTTCTATATTCGGTACCCATATCCGTTCTGATTTCTCTTACCGGACCATAGACTAGGATGAAGTTTTCGACAATAGTTTTAGCCACCGTCTTAGCTTCTTTATTTGGAATGGGTAAGATGACTACATATTTTGTCAATTCACATTGTATAGTTACTGCATATACATTATCATTGTTTGTTTTGGGAAATGGACCAATCGTGTCGATACAAACTATGTCGAATGCCGTTTGGGGCGTAGGTGTTATGACCATTGGTTCTAAGTGTTTTACTTTACTTTTATTGATTTGACATTTTTTACATGTTCGTATGTAATTTGAGACATCACGAGACATATTTTTCCATTTATATGTCGACTTCAGTTTTTTCAAAAGTCTTTTCTGACCACAATGACCTCCTGTGAGAGGATCATCATGGTATTTTTTAATGAGATCTTGTTTTTCATTATTCTTCGTTATTATTTTGGGTACCCTGCAAAGAATAACGATTAAATTTTTTAGAATTGTTTGACCTTTCTCTTTGAATTGATTAATATTGCACTTCTTGAATATTTCATCATCTACATATATTTTTAATTTTGAAATACCGCAATCGTTCGCCATTGATTCTAGACGAGGCAATAATTGCTCTAAAGCTATTTCACCATTAACGATAGGGATTATCTGATTATGAGCGCTCATTTTTCTATTTTCAAAAATTATTATCTTTACTGATGACCGGTCAATTTTAAATTTCAATGTAGGTACTTTCAAGTTTCCAATATTATCTAATGTCTCATATACTTTTGGTTCCTTTATTTCTTTTTGTATTAGTTGGGCTGAACTTCTTTTTTCTTGCAGGTTTGTTTTTGACCTTGTGATGGCAAGTATTTGTGACACATTTTCCTGAATATCAATCAGTTCCTTGATATTAATTCTGGATAATGCATCGGCTCCAGAATTATCTTTCCCTTTTATATATTCAATTTCAAAATCGGCTTCTTCTAAGTCTAGACGCATTCTTGTCAATTTAGAAGATGGATCTTTCATCGAGAATAAATAGACAAGCGGCCTATGATCTGATTTGACTATGAACTTTTGAGCGTATAGGTAAGGTCTAAAATGCTTAATGGCCCAATGAATAGCGGTCAGTTCTTTTTCAATTGTTGATTTGTTTGATTCGCCTTTAGTGAATGATCGAGATGCATACGAAATAGGTAACTCTTGGCCATCGAAATTTTGACTCAATGAAGCACCACATCCTATATTAGAAGCATCTGTATGAACAATAAAAGTTTTTGAAAAATCTGGATATTGTAAAATTTCGGGACTTAATAATGCGTTTTTCAGTTTATCGAATGACTTTTGACAATCGGGCGACCAGACAAATTCAGCGTTCTTTCTTGTCAATTTATTCAAAGGATATGTAATCGCTGCAAAATTTGGAATAAACCTTCGATAGTAATTACAAAAGGCAACAAATCTTTTAACAGCATCAGCATCATGAGGCACCGGGTACTTGTAAATAGCGTCGAATTTTGAATCGTCGGGAAGAATCCCCTTATCTGTGATTTTGTGACCTAGATAAGTTACTTCCTTTTTAAAGAACTGGCATTTTTCAGGATTCAATTTCAAATTGAACTTCCGGCAAGTTTCAAATACACTCTTGAGATTATTGAGATGATGTTTTTCTGAACAACCCAAAACAATTAGGTCGTCCATGTACAAAAATGCTTTTTCTGGTGTTATCCCTGCGAAAGCTATCGACATCATTCGCATGAAGCTATTTGGGCTGACCGAAAGCCCGAAAGGTAGTCTGGTGAATCGATAAGAACCTGAGTCTACACTGAAGGAGGTGAGATCTCTTGATTCATTATCTAGTGGGATTTGATGGAAACCAGAAATTAAGTCAAGAACCGAAAACCATTTCGTCCTACCGAGTTGATCTAAAATATCGTCAATTCTCGGCAAAGGAAACTTATCTGCGATTAGTTTTTTGTTGAGCTGTCGAAAATCGATAACCAAACGCCATTTCTTTTGACCATCAGTAGCCTTTTTAGGTACTAGCAACACCGGACTATTATAGTTTGATGTTGAGGGTTCTATAACCTCATTTTCTAACATTTTATTCACTTGTCTACTAATCTCTTCTTTTTGAAGTGCAGGTGTACGATAATTTTTAGTGTAAACAGGACTGTTGTCTCGCAATTTCAATTTTTGTTTATAAAAGTTATTAAGCGTGAGTTTATCGGATTTCAAAGCGAAAACATCAGCAAATTCACTACATAAATTATACAGATCGCCTTTCACGAATTCCGGTACTTTCATGTTCAATTGTTTCATTAAAATAGCTTGCCTATCGGTTTTTTCTATTTCTATATTGAAAATGTCGAAATCATTTAGGTCTGCTGTTTCGTAACGTACATTTTTCAAGATAACATTTTCTGCTGTTGTATTAATTATTTTTACGAATTGATTTTCACTGGAAACTATACATCTTGCGACAAAAATTCCAGACTTTATTTCCTGATTCATTATTAATGTATCTTTCGAAATGTCTATTAATTTTATTTTTCGTATAACTTCACAACGAGATGGTATTACAATAGTATCGTCTTCTGGACTGTTATGAATCGGAACAGTAGTTTTTCCATGACCTAAGCGTACTGTTAGACTCCAATCGTTATAATCCAATATACATGCATATTTTGAGATGAAATCTCGACCAAGAATTCCGTCGGCTGGGACAGGAAAATTTTCATCCACAATATGAAAAGTATGTTTCAAAGAATACCCGTTAATGAAAATATTCGTTTCTGTGGATCCCAGACAATCGGTTAGACCATCAGTAATACCCTTAATTCTATAGCGTTTTGAAATGTCTATCATCTGATCTGGATTGATTTTGGTTCTTTTGAAAATGGATATGTCAGCACCAGTGTCAACTAAATAAGTATTTTCAGTCCCTGTCATTTCATTCTCAAGAAAAACAAAATTGGATAGTGATAAATTAAAAGTAAATATATTTTTCACATTTCCCCCAATCGCACCCGTTGGGGGTCCGATTGGTTTTCCGGAGCTGGCTCTGATTCGTAGGACCTCACATATCGTGCCTGAGAATTATATCTTGGGTAACTTTGTGAATTCGATGACCTTGTCGGGGCAAAATTTTGATATTGGCGTCTTTGATTTCCACGCCAATTTCCACGACTGCTACCGTTACCTCTATGCCAATGATTATTACGATTATATCCGAAATTATTGTTACCCCTTCTTCCGCGGTAACTGTTTCTATCATTATTATTATTATTGTTACCGCCAACGTAAAATACATTGGAAGTACTGGGTGTGGTGTCGATGTTTACAAATTTTGCGATTGCTTCCTGAATATTATTATAGTTACTAGCTTCCATGACCCAACGTGCTTTTTCGGAAGCAGCATTTCGACTCATTGTCTTAATGGCTATATCAGTCGCATAATTCTCAGCTACGCTATGTGGGACTCCTTCGCTGATGAATGCTCTTTTCAAGTCAGTCGTCAGTGACTCTATCTCAGTGGCGTACGTGTTCGTGTCTTTAGAATTTTGTTTTAAACTTGATAATTTAGCAGATAAAAATTTAGAACTATCTCCTTTTATTCCGTTTTTGAGAACGTTACTAATATCTGAAATTGTGTTTTCATTAGAAATCAAATCTCGGGCTTTTCCTGTCAATCGAGTCTTTATGTAAGCAACAGCATTTTCTTCCTGACTTTCCACATTATTTTCTAGCAGGGTCAATGCATCTAAAAATGATTGTAATTTATCGGGAGATCCATTGAATTCGTTTGGCACTAGTTTATGGGCTAAATTGAAAAATTCTACAGCGGATAGAGGCATTATTTCTTCTTCGTCCTCGCTATCGTCTTCTAAGATGGATGGATCTATTGATTCAACTGAAGACAGTGGAACCTTATATCTAGTATCTACTATTTGGAATGACCTAACTACTCGATCCCTGATTATAAGGAAATTCCTTTTAACCCACTGTTTTTGTTGATCATTTAAAGAATTAATGAAAATAGCGACAATCCGAGTGTATTCATTAAAGTATCTCACTAGGTTATCTCGAATTTCTTGTCTAATATGTTCACTTTTGGGAGTATTCTTTTTAATTGCTCGCTTAGACTCTTTATATAGATTTTCTTTATTTATCGAAAGTTCGGTTTTGATCTCTTCCCAGGATGGCATTTATGAAGAGAAAAAAAAATCATTCCAAGCTTATATAGTGCACAAATATCCGCAAAATCAAAAAGAAATGATAATAGCATACAACATTGTCCCTATGTAATCGATAAAACCCAAAAATGCATAATAAAATATGTGGCGACAATCAATACAATTCGCTCACCCAAGGTATATCTTCTTACTACCTCGAATTCTTCATAGTTTCGGACTTAAATAGCCAAGCAGGAGCTCTTCTTTCTTCTATGCGGTTACCATATGTTCTTCTATAACAGGAGCTTTTCTTCTATACCAGGAGCATTTCTTCTATAACATTCCATTTCCACTGAGTTTAATTTTGTCTTTACACTGTAGCAAGTCTTTGTCGTCTATTTATTTGTCCAATTGCACTGATTTGCACTAAACTGAAGCATTCAGGTTGTCTCTGCTCTGACATCTGATGACCTCATGAATGACCATTTTCTTGAGATTTTTCCGCCACTTTTTAATCATAAAATAGGCCAGGACTACGAAGCCTAATACCACCAAACAAATCAGCAACCATTCTGTTCTTGTGATGTGTGATAGCTTGGCATCAGCATCACCACTTGCTGTCTGCGCTATGATTACTTCTTCTTTCGATGATTTTCCTCCCATTTTCACACTTATTTCACCAACAAACTACTCAAATACCTTCACTGTGTGAGTTTATGGCAGGATCGCCATGTAATGTAGCAATCGGGATAAGGGTAGATTAGTAAAACTCGTCACATTTTCTACACCCAATATAATAGCATTTAGTTAGTGAGCCATACACCACAGTAGCTATATGCAATCTGTCCTACATAATTACCTTCTATACCTGTTCAGTAGTGAATATGCTGAGTCAGTTGAATATGTTATTAAACAATATTTATTATTGACCTGATTGCACTACAATATTTCTATCTGTCTAAAATATTTTCATCGATACCGCGTGTTGCCACTTCTATCAGAAACAACTGGCAACTTTGTTATTTCAAATAGAACACCCTGTATTTCATTGTATTTTCAGATTCGTCCTGAAGAGCTGATTTCATCAATGTATCACACTTGGAGTCTAGCAGGAATGATTACAGAGGTATAGGGTGTTCAAAATCGAGATTCGAATCGACTCACATCCCACACAGCACATGACATCCATTGGACGTCCATTTTGGGTCCATTTCGTGTCCGAACGTCCATGGACATTGAGTGGACATACATTGTACGTACAAAAATGGAGACTCATTGGATGTCTCAATTCGAACGTCCATTGGACGTCCATTTGAAGGCCATTTCATGTCCTCACATTCATGGATGCAAAATGTACATCCATTGTACTAACAATGATGGACATACATTGTATGTTTCAAATTAAACGTCCATTGGACGTCCTTTTCAAGACCATTTCAAGTCCTTACATTCAAGGATGCAAAATGTACATCCATTGTACTAACAATGATGGACATACATTGAATGTAACGAAATGTACATCCATTGTACTAACAATGATGGACATACATTGTATGTTCCAAATAAAACGTCCATTGGACGTTCATTTCGAGGCCATTTCAAGTCCTTACATTCATGGATGCAAAATGTACATCCACTGTACTAACAAGGTCCATCCTACATTGAATGTTCCGAATTAAACGTCCGTTGGACGTCCATTTTATGACTATGTTACGTTGAAACATATATGGACGTAGAGTGTACATCCATTGTACTAACAATGAAGGATACACATTGTATGTTCTAAATGAAACGTCCATTGGACGTCCATTTCAAGTCCTTACATTGATGGATGCAAAATGTACGTCCATTGTACTAACAATGATGAACATACAATGTGTGTTCCAAAATGTACATCCATTGTACTAACAAAATCAAACGTCCATTCCCACACAGCACATGACATCAATTGGAAGTCCATTTTAGGTCCATCTCAATTCCAAACGTCCATGGATATTGAATGGTCATCCAATGTACGTAAAAACATGGATTATCATTGGATGCTCTGAATTGTATGTACAGTGAACGTTTACTCAATGTCCAACCACCCATGTACGTAGAATGTACCTACATTCATTGCACGTATAAAATTGGATGTACAATGTATGTTCCAAAATCAACGTCCATTGGACTTCCGTCATCTCACGGACTAAAACTCTCATGGACGTTTGATCAACAGCCATTGTTCGTACAAAGACGGACGTACATTGGACGTCAGTTTAACGATTATTCTAAGTCCAAGTATTCATGGATGAAGAATAAACAGTAATTATGAGTATATGAAGAATTGTTCACAGTAGATATCTATTTGAAATCATTTTAATTCTGCAAGGTTTATGGACTTTGTGAATGAACGTCCGTTGTACGTTCAGAGACGGACATAAGATTATTGATTTTCCATCCACGTGCAGGGGAGGCAGAAGGTCAGATCGGTCATGACAAGCGGTAGCGTCTGGCGTCGTGATGCTGACGCAATTTTCAGTTAGTAAATGACCGTAAACATGACGTGTTGTGTTTGTGATGAATTGTGGAATGCAGAATGTTTAGGACCAGATCATTCGAAGTAGGTAAGCATGCATGTTCGAATGTGACTTCATATATCTGTTATAGTTATTAGTTATTACCTTATGCTTTCTCATCCTACAGGTTGTTATTTATTCTCAATGGGCGGCTGAACAGGATTTGGGGTATGGACAATCGACTTCCATATACCTATATAGCAACTTATAATTTTTTTTTACAGAAACAAGAATTCAAATTGGACTGAAGAAGACATGATTCCATATAAATCAACGATATATTTTTATTTATGTAATCGTCACCAAACATTTATATCTAAATAGAAGAACCTATATTTGCTACCTACTGTTTCTTCATTTGATTTCCAAGAATGAGCAGCATCCATTATACGCCCACAAATAAACACTAACTGTACGTCCAGAGGAGTGTCCTTAGGACATCCAATGGACGTCCAATTTGGTACGTCCAATGGATACTCAAATATCGACATCCATTGTGAGTCCAAATATGGACATCCATTGTACATCCGAATATTGATATCCACTGGACGTCCAAAGTGGTGTCCTCAGGACATCCAGTGGACGTCCATTGGACATTGAACGTCCACTCAAGTACGTCCATTGGACGTTCTCACGATCCGAAGGGGACGTACATTGTACGTACATTGGACATACATGTGCTGTGTGGGATATGTCCCCTATCTCAACTTTTGATTCACCATCTACTAGAATTTAATTGGACAAAATACAGGATGCTTCAAGATTCAGAATTTTGATCACCCTGTATCTGTTCCAATTAAATGTCAGTAGATAGTGAATCATGTTCAGTAAATCATTGCAATATCGCTGAAGAACCTATTCCTAATTATCCCATTTTCACTATGCTATTCTCGTTCTATGATCAATTACCTTCTTATCTGATGCAGCTCTGTATATCTTGCAAGCAATATCCTATATATATTCTCAGTATTCTCAGATATTCTTATGATTTTCCATTGCAAACTTCAATCAAAGCGACAATGATAGGAAATTTCATAGGGAATTGAAAAAAATTATGAAAAACAGTACAGCAACTCTCAATTACACGTCACCAATCAAACTGCGTGACGCGAAAAGCAGAAATGCTGCATTGGGACCTCACCTCTAGCATTGAAAAAAACGCGGCCTAGAGGTTCGCGCGCACAAAAAATTGCCGCGGTCTCAGTTGGAAAATTCTTTCTCTACAAGCGTGCATGATTCACCCTATACCCGCACGCAATGTAGTTTGGGAAGTTTAATTTTCCCGCAACATTGCGGGAAAAATTTTTTCACACTAAGACGGGATTTTTTTTCCGCACGCGGGCAAAACGAAGATATGATAAGATGGCAAAGTATTAGTGGTATATAGGTGATGGAATATGAGAGTTTGAGTTTGTTTGTTGCAGTATTGAGTATGTATGTTCAGAATCATCCATCAAATTGCACTATTTATTGTGAAAATTAAGGAATATTGAAAAATAAAAATTGATTATTATGAAAATCCCCCTATAGATTTGGATGAATCTGATGGCAAACGATTATTGTTGTCATGCCAATCAAAACCTCAAATGAGTTTGTTATTGTCGAAGTGACAGGCACAGCATTAATGTCATTTTCGATACATTGGAATTGCCACAATGTGATCAAAAACTTTCAGCTATAGGGATGCGATACAGATGCGTTATTGCCAACGAAGTCTTAAGAAAAGTATGAGAAGCTATACACGCGTTTTATTGAATGTTGCAACAATAAAGAAATGAAAATACCGAATAAAGGAGAAGTATTTTTGGCTCATTTCCTATAGAAGTGTCTGAAACCTAGAGACCAAACACCTTATGGACCTGCGGGCTTCCGCAATGAACCTATACATAAAGCTCCAAACTGTAAGTTCACAATAGCTATCACTAATAATCAGTAGATAGACAATATATTTCTCTTGTTAGTTGTTCCTATATTAATGAATGATTAATGGAACAAATCAATCAATTTCCTACGCTTGTTGAAAAAATATTGTTCCAAACTCATGCGGAAAGTGTCTTTCCCGCACTCGACTGCTTGTCCGAACTCCGCTTCGCGTCGTTCGTGTCAACATCAGTCGCGTGAGGGAAATAATCACTTTCCGCACTTGTCAGGAAAATTACTATGTCAGTCGAAATCGACTCGATGTGGCAGTCAGAGTGTCATATAATAGACAACGACTGGTACCTATCGAAAATGTCACCTCATATATCCCAAATATTCATCATGTAGTACCTCAGGGTTCTGTTCTTCGGCCGTGGCTGTTTTTGCTCTATATTAATGATATGACTGAATGGAATATATCCGGGGAAATATCTCTCTTTTGTAGATGACACTATCATATTATGGACTGATAGATCTCCCAACTAGCATTTTCAGTCACAGGCACCATGGTTCAAGAAACTATTACCTATATTTAGTGATAATAACGTATTTATCACTTATTTCAGAACTTCATAGTATAAATGTCAGTGATAGTTATTTAGTGAGTGAAAATTACGTAGTTTTTACACTAGATAATAACTTCAAAGTGAGAAATTCTCATGGCTTATTACGAAGTAACTATTTCGAAACTGTCACTCCTCAAAACTACTCTTAAGGTTTCGGAACTTTGGATATATTATTACGGTAACGCTTACCACCCCAAGAAGGCTTCACAGTTGCAATTACTCTATGGTCACCAATTAGGTTTCTACGACGTTGTCGTTACTTGATCGATCACCTAATAATTTAGTCAATTCTTGGTGATATTTCAAGTAACATATTGGTAATTCCTACTCAAACAATTCCTTCATAGTTGAAACAACTTTTCGGTAATTATATTCAGTTGAAGTTACCAATACATAGGTTATCATAACTGACGAGTTCCAAAAGTAACTTTCTGATTCATTTTCGATTGGAAGCCATATTGATTGATGTGATAACCATTTGAACAGGAAATAATTTTGGTTTTTCTTGTTGATAAACATCATTTTATGAAGAATAATAGCATTCGTTCGATCACAAATTGCATAATAATGGAAATTAACATGATTTACGATGATTTTTGAAAAATAGCCGAATGAAATAAAACCATATTTTTGGTGAAATGAGCCGTATTTTGTGGGCGCATCTTGAATTTCGAGGCAAAATCATCACATTTATCGAAAAACTGAATGTTGTTCGAATTTTTCAAGTTCGAGTATCAATTATTTCGCGTGTTTGTCCTTGTATTATTTATTGAATGGTTAGGCATATTGGACTTGTTCATTTTTCGTGAATGTGAACTTCATGGATGAAATGAAGAATAATAAAGAGAGAAAATAATATTTTTATGAAGTGGAAAAGAAATAGAAAGTCAGGTAGGAAAATGTACTACATCTTTACGTAATTTCGACGTCGACGGGTCGTAAGCATTACGTAATTGTGTGAGTTCCCGCTACGTCGGCAAACCGTAATAATTACTCGTGATTTGTTCCCCATTTTGGTCGTAAATACGTAGTAACGACGTAATTATAACGTAACCGCAACTAGTAAATATTACTTAATAGTCGACCCAATAGGTCGTAATTACGTAATCGCGACTATAAATGCTAGTTGGGCTAGGGGGGCCCTACAGATTAAAATAACCAAAAACGTCGAAACTATCCATCAATAAAGCAAATCGAACCTAGTTTCGCTCAACACTAAAAAAACTAACCTTACATTCCGATTTGAATTGCTTCTTATATCCCTGGATCATCGGAAAATCGAAAATTTGTTGAGAACAAGGTTTATTGGTCAATTTGTGGACAAAAAATTGGAATTTTGATCTGCATGCTTCATACTTATGCAATAAACTTGCATCAGAATGCTATGCTATCAGATTGATATTGAACGAGTTGGATTATACGGCCTATTATGCTCTGATGGAATTGCATTTTGGGGAAATTGTAATAATAATATTTTAGAGTCTACTTTTATTATACAGAAAAGGGCCTTACGGTATATATACAAATATGCAAATATGCAAAGTTGATCCAAGAAAATCTCGTAAAGAGTTATTCAGGGAGCACAGATTGTCAAAAGTTGAGTACCCTTGTTCTTTACATAGATTCGGTGTCTTTGATTCATTAAACCAGAAATAATTACGCATTAGTGAACTCCTGTTACAACACCCGCCTGTCAGACATGGGGAAACTTCCCCGGACCTGCAGTTCATTGAAATGTACAACCATCCCCCAAATTATATATTGTAAAATCTACCTTTGATATCAAGAACAAATCACAATTCTTCATTCCTTCAACCAAAAACAAGCCCACGGGTACGCCTATTTAATATTTTGAACTGATGTTTCATATTCAGAAATTATGACAATTCTCGAGAATACAGTTGTAGAATAATCTTTCAGTATTTTATCAATGAATGTTCATACTTGATTCACTCATTTTTTTACCAGTTTTTTATTCACATAAGTGCTTATCAACTATTTTCTCTAAATCAAGAAATATCGTGTATTTATTGTGTATACAGTGTGTCCCACTTACCATGCTCACCATGGGTATCTTTTTAACGGTGAGAGATACGAGGTCGGTTAAATGACACCAAATGTGGAGTTTGTCAAGGCCAACTATATAATGTGAAAGAATATTTTGATGAAATCTATTCGTTTTTGTTTTATACGCAAAAATCAGATTTTGATTATTTTCATGTCTCCTCCGTAACTTCTTCATTTATGAAAATTTCACATTCTCTTTTTCAAAGTGATTTCGCAAAAAAATATGAAATTTTTACCAACTCTTCTAGAATTTGAGATATCAGCACCAACTTTAGTTTTTCAAATGTAGGTCATAGCTCACTATGACTTAGTTATAAATAACTATTTTTTCTCCTACAGATGATATGTCGCAGTAATAGTTTTGTGTTGATAACAACGGAGTTATCGTCATTTATACAAAAACAAAAAATTATTCAGAAGCCGCCATCTTGAATTTATAAATTTTAACAAAAAATCATTATCTCCGACCTCAAGAACCCCCACTTATCAATTTTGAATGGAATCGGACCAAATCTTGTCCGCCATCTTGGAGCAGCCATTTTTTTCAATTTCATCAAAAATTCCATAATGTATTGTCACCGATAGCGGACAAGATTGGGTCCGATTCCATTCAAAATTGGTAAATGGGGGTTTTTGAGGTCGGAGATCATGATTTTTTTTGTTAAAATTCATAAATTCAAGATGGCGGCTTCCAAATATTTTTTTGTTTTTGTATAGGAAATGACGATAACTCCGTTGTTATCAATACAAAACTATTACTGCGACATATCATCTGTAAGGGAAAAACTAAAGTTGGTGCTGATATCTCAAATTCTAGAAGAGTTGGTATGAATTTTATATTTTTTTCGAAATCACTTCGAAAAACTGCCATGAGAATGTGAAATTCCTATTTGAATATTTTCATTAATAAAGAAGTTACGAAGGAGACATGAAAATGATCAAAATCTATTTTTTGCGTATAAAACAAAAACGAACAGATTTTATCAAAACATTTTTTCACATTATAGTTGGCCTTGACAAACTCCACATTTGGTGTCATTTAACCGACCTCGTATCTCTCACCGTTAAAAAGATGCCCATATGGTGAGCATGGTAAGTGGGACACACTGTATATCTAGCTGCTATAGTGCACAAACACTAGGTACATGGTAAATGATTTCAAGGTATTCTATATCAATACCAGAATTAGTTAATCTCTACGTGCTTCTCCTAGAACTTCTTTCTCCTTCCACTCATATTGATGAAAAGAGTGAACAAGGTGTAACCAGTTCTCCATATCTACAACAAAAAACATGTATTTTTTTTTAATCCAACATGCACCTTTTTTTGAATCGAAACAATTATTTTTATTATATTCAATATGATATAAGTAATTGGACAAGTCAAGGTTCATCAAAATTAGATTTGGTATAGGTGGATGGTATTTAAAGAATATCCGCATAATCTCCACTTCTCTGTCAATTCAGATTTCACCGGAAATTTATCCGATTAAGAGTCACCTCTGAATTTGTAGAAAGTTGAGGAACTTTTTACTTTTTGCTCATGGAGCTTATATTTCACGGTCACTGCCTAATTGCATTTTTTTTTAAATATTGAGAATAACAACCAAATATCCCAGACAGCACCAGATATTCCATGAATCTCCCTATCATATTCCTTTTGGAATATTGGAATATTCTAGAAATAATCTGGAATATTCCGGAATATCTGTGGAATATTCTCTAAATATGCGAATGGGAATTCCTCAGATAATCATAGAATATACCCAAAAGAATATTCTATGTTGAATGTTCCTGGAATATTCCAATAAACATATTCTGAAATAAAAAAAAGTGACCCAAGTAGGGATCGAACTCGTGACCTCAAGAATATCAGAGCAACGCCTTGACCACTAGGCCAGTAATCGAATTGAATAATGTTATACATATTAAGTTCTTGTGAGAGCATTGTTCGAAATCGGATCATAAACACTTTTTGTTTCAAAATCCTCTTACATCTAATTGATGTTCGATACTCACATCTCTGGAATAATAAATGGTATTCATGTGTTGAGAAACATAGGAATATTCATGGAATATTTCATGAATATACTCCACAGAATATTCAGTTGAGAATATTTCATGAATATACCGCACAGAATATTCAGTTGGGTATATTTCATGAATATACCGCACAGAATATTCAGTTGGGTATATTTCATGAATATACAACAGAGAATATTCAGTTGGGAATATTCCTGGAAGATTCATACCTGAATATTCCCTGAACATGTCCGACTATTCACTTTGGAATATTCCTTTTAGATGTTTCAGAGGCATGTATATATTCTAGGAATAATCGATGAATATTCGGAATATACTCCTCCTTTTTAGCATATTTAGAGAATATTCTATGAATATCCAGTGCTGCCTGGGATCATGCACCATGGCCATAGTGAAAGGAGAAGGTGGTGTGCTCAACAGAAATTTTAATCTCGTCTTGTTCTGCGCATGACGTCGACTGGGATATAACTGTCATTTTCATTATTTGTTTTCCTGATCGATGTTTCTATTTGAATATGTTGAAAATTAAATGAAATGGTTTCAAAATGCCCACTTGTGTCGTTTCTGGCTATGTAAATTCCAACAAATATACGAACGGCAGAGATATTGAGTATTTCTGTTTTTCCAAGGATGGAGACCTAATGAAAAGATTAGTGGAAGCTTGCTATCGAATGAAAATGGACTAATTCGAATAACGGTACTTATTCCTAAGTATATTTACCTATCATATCATATTCGAACACGGATCTGTTCGCAATATTTCCATGCAAAACTTTTTCGTTTGAGTTTGAAAGCAAAGTTGTGTAACTCCACGCACCTCCAAAAAACCACAGATATACGAGTATTTGAAACAAGAAGCCATTCCTACCAGAACATATTCCGTCGAATATCAAGTTGGAAATAAATAAAAATCAATTCAAAAGAGCTAATTTCTCAGATATCATAAATTGCAGCAAAGATTTGATTAACAAATCGGCAAAAAACTATACTCCTCTGTTGTTGTCGAAGTCGAAGCAGAAGCATTATCAAATATCAACTTCCTAATTTGAATCTATCAGAATAGGTATCTATTCATATGAATTGAATTATTTCTAGACAGATCGAGAAACTCATTGATATTTCAATAAACTCAATTAAATTCATAGCGCACGCCAATGGCAACTAGTAAGTGTCTTTGACTAGCAGCTATCATTGGTTTCCCAGATGACGTCACATGATATGCGCGTAGGCACACCATCTTCTTCTTGCCACTATTCATTTTTTTGATAATTGATTTATGTTCCTATTTTCAATTCTATCTCAAAGAAACTATGTAAGTATCGTATGATACGCCAGAAAAACTTCCTTTCGGGAAGTGCATGTCAAAAAATGGTCGCCATTTGAAAATTGATATTCATACACGGAAATGTAATAATTTTGTCAAATGGTCCAATTCCTATCATATTACTCACTCAAACTGCGCGATTGTAACTTGCTGACATCACCTGTGATAGATAGATAGATTTTCCCATCACTTTGGAAATAACTGATAACAATGCAATAGGCCTACAAATGCTGGCCAGGTTCTTTCGTTTTAAAAAACCGGTAGGACTAACTATTTTCCAGCAGAATGGAAAAACAACCGACTTGTAAGAGATGTTCAATTACTTGCATGATATCAGTATTAATTCTGGTGCACACTTATTCTTGAGAACAATTAGTGGAACCTAGAACCGTTAGCCTCATTAGTTTTGATACCAAGTAGAGTCAGTGCTGATTTCGAGTTATGAAACCAAATTGAGAAAAAAAATCACATGTCCTCTCTCTACTTCTACGTAACTTTCTGTTCTTCTTTCAAGGAAATTCAATCTGATTATTATAACATAGTTATACCATTCACATAGGTACTTAGATCAGTGGTGATACTCACAAACACAAATAGCGGGTAATCAACATCATAAACGCCTGATCTTGAGAATCTCACTGGTTTCATGTTGCTGATGAGGAACATGAGGTATGCTCGTCGATTTCTCGTATTCCAGTTGTACCATCCACACTTCAAAGCATTGTTGTAAACGTTTTCTGACTGAAAATGAACTGAATGAGATTCAAAAAATGGAGGAGACATACAGATTGACCGTGAGATTGAATCAGAGCCAACAAACAGGGTCTTAACCCAGCGAGCACAAAAATATTGCAGAGATGTTAAAAGTACGAGATGTCGAAACATTCACACATGAATAGACTTTCATAGAACAGACAATGTCTGCCGCAAGTAGTGTTTATCAAGATATCCTCAAGATATATTTATATAATAGAAGAAAGAAGGAAATTTGAAAAGAGATTGCCCCGTTGGGGAATCGAACCTACTCTCTTTTGATTTAATTATTACAATCCTTACATCTTGTCCACTGCGGCTGCGCTATGGAAGCCTTATTGTTGAATGATATGAATAGAAAGATGTCAACATATGCACTTCATTAGAGTAGATAATAATCAGCATTGAGGCTAGAGAATAATAGGATGAGTTAGGGGAAATATAAATATTGATACAAGAATAACATCCATATCATATTTTGATGAGATTCTCTATATTCCAGAATGTTCTGAGAATGTGTCAAATTGAATGTTTATGAAGTATTTGTTGCCAGGATGAAAATATCTCATAATCATTCTGAGAAAATTCAATCAGAGTATTCGAGAATGAATTAAAATCGTTCTGAACGTTGTCAGAATATTCGTAAAATATTCTGTGCTGTTTGGGATCATGGACGACACGTCTGCATGATCTTCTTCAATTAGATTGAATAATACAGCTTGGTATTTCATTGCTTCATCATCTGTTCTGAGAAAAATAGGAGGCCGTTAGTGATATTGTAATAATGAAATAAAAAGTCGCTTCAAACGCGAATGCGATCAAGAATAACAAAATCAAAAATAAATCAGAATTCATTGTGATGTGATGTAAGCATCAGACGTAGTGGTGGGGCAAAAAAAATGACATAGAAGAACAAAAGCAATACTTTCAATATCCTACAAAAACTTTTTCGGGAAGTGCATAATATTAGGTCTGAAAAAAACATCCTCATGCTAACATTTTTTTAAAATCCCAAAACATCCCAGGGATACTTCCTCGCCTTCAGTAGGCAAACAAAGAAATGCCACATAAGAACAAAAACAATACTTTCAATATCCATTAAAGATCTCTTTGAGAATGCCTATCACATTTAAAAAAAAAACATCCTGATGTCTAAATTTTCAAAACATCCCAGAACATCCCAGGAATACCCTTCAGTAGGCACAAAAAAATGCCACAGAAGAACAGACAAAACTCTTCAATAGCCCCCAAATACCTCTTTTTGGAATTGCATATATTACTTCTCAAAAAAACATCTTCATGTCAACATTTTCAAAACATCCCAAAACGTCCTAAGGATGTTTGTGCCCGCTGGGTTTCTGTAAACTTTCCATGAGTATAGAAGAAGAAGTAACAAAAATAAAATAAAAAATACATGTTTGTCTAAATAAAAATATTTTGAAATATATTGATCTTCGAAGTTTGCCTGAACATTTTTAAATCATAGATCAGGGGTTTAATTGATAGAATTGAATACAATAGAATTTATTCAAGATAGGATACATCCTAATATTCATCAGCAGTTTCAATAAAATAACAACACCAAGCATAACACTAACATTTTCTTCGACGTTCGATAATGGTTAAAATATGTAGTATGATGTTTGCGAATAGTCTTTAGAAATATTTCCAGAACAATTGTTTTTGTGGTTTACTGTATCTTGCTGTATCATGTGACTCACTTACTTATTGTCTCATTTTCAGAAACACCCTGTATGGACACTGAAAAACTCTGATAATTTAAATTCTATGAGAGCTGACGGTAGACAACGGTCATATTTGTGTAGTACTTGTATATAAAGAATGTCTCATAATTAGCTTGCAAAACAGCAACATTAGTTTGCTCGAACAAAAATGAGAATTCACCTTGCCTGCATTCAGAAATATCTACGGAATTCGAAATTTTTCCAGGAGTGTCTCATACAGGGTCGATTGGATGTACCTTTTTTCAGCCCTCACTTGCAAGCAATAATTTTCCCAATTTCCCTACAGTTTCTGTTTCTAATTGTTCGAAAGCTCGAAATCATTTTATATTTCACATATATTTCTCCTTTGGAATTTCAACATCATTGATCACGGCTGAAACTAGGACAAAACACATTCAAACCACTTTGTTCAATAAATGGTCCGGAACCTGTGAATACAGACCCAAGACCGTATTTGAGAGAGTTGAAAAACTATAAATAATTTTTGAAATCCTCGGAAGGCTGTTGGAATGACCCTCTCAATAGAGTACCGTTATCTGATAACGAAATGATATATGTCCCAAAGGAATGTAAAAATATTGCAGTTCATCGAACGGCACCAGTGCCAATCACTATCCTGAGCAAGATGATTCAAAAATAGCACTTTCTTGTGTGAACATTTGTACTCAATTTTGCGATTTGATAACGAGAAAAGAGTTATGCCCATCCGACACCAATTGAATTGTAGATCTCAAAAAACTAACTGTGCCATCACCCCTCAGTCTAGACCAAATCCACGGCACAGCGAATTATATTGAGTTTTACACTATTCCATCAGATATTATCTTTGGAGCAGGCGAAATATTCTCGGAAATATTGACACTCTGCCGCTTACTTAGATCAGTTTGAATCGCGGCACGTTTTTGACTCAGACTGAGAGGTGGCACAGGTAGGTTTTTGAAACCCAATCAGCCAAAGTACGTCTTAAAGGCGTCTTTAAGACGTACATGTCGGGACATAAGTACGTCTTAAAGACGTACATATCACGCCCAAGAGACGTCTTTTAGACGTCTTTAAAACGTACATTTTCCACTGATATGTACGTCTTTAAGACGTCTTTTTTAGGTGTTTTTGGTCCATGACCTCAAATTGATCTTTCAAATTACGGAAGAATCACATAGTTTCAGTTGATTTTCACCTGTGCACTGAAGTTAGCAACAAGTGCAGACAAGCAAAAAAAAGGGAAATAAACGACTTCATCAAACGGTAGACACAAGCGGTCACCCATTCAAGTACTAACCGCGCTCTTTGTTGCTTGCCTTCGATGATTATACCATATTCACTTCTTCTGTTACTCTGTTTGTTCTATATATCACATAACAAGCTTTTACTTAGTTTAACATGTCCTTGTGTCTGTTTGTAATCAAAACGTGCAAGTTAAATTTGACTCACTTTAAATCGTCCAATTGATTTGAAATTTGGCAAGTAAATATTATTCCGGTGACAATTCGTTGTGATATTATTATTGAATGAAAAAAACAGAATGGCGGATCCAATTTGGCGGACGATTTTCTCATTGATTATGTTCCGATTCGAATCAAAATTCAATATTCAAGATGGTGAATCCAATGTGGCATATGGTTTTCTGATTATGGTCTGATCTGATTCAAAATTGGCATCTGAAGGATTTCGGGACCAGAGATTATATTTCCTTTTGTCGAAAATGAAAAATCCAAGATGTCGGCTTCAAAATGGCGGACGAGTTTTGTGATTATAGTCCGATTTTATTCAAAATTGATTACTATGGGACTTTTGGGGTCGGAGAATATGATTTTTTTTGTAAAAATTCGAGAATCTAACACGAAGGCTCCAAAATGTCGGACGAAAAAATTCAAAAACATCACTTTTGTTGAAAATAAGAAAAAACTGAACAATTGAAAATGAAAAACCTGAAGAGATGACATTTTGTTTTTCTTCAGAAAATAACTTACATTATTGTTCTATAAGTCGAATTGACGTACTGGAATGTACGTCTTTAAGACGTCTTTTATACGACATGGGAGGAACGACGTGGATACGACCTAAAATG
The DNA here is from genome assembly GCA_918026855.4 of Phaedon cochleariae. Classification (NCBI taxonomy): domain Eukaryota; kingdom Metazoa; phylum Arthropoda; class Insecta; order Coleoptera; family Chrysomelidae; genus Phaedon; species Phaedon cochleariae. The sequence continues at coordinate 36,822,802 of OU896714.1, read as the reverse complement.
TACGTCTTAAAGACGTAAATTCGTGTACGTCTTTAAGATGTACATGGATTTACATCTTAAAGACGTACTTTATACGTCCCTGGACGTAAAGACGTAAGTAAGTGGTAAAATGTACGTCTTTAAGATGTCTGGTGCTGATTGGGAATCTACCATTCAATTGCTATCGGATGGCATAATTCTCACCTCGTTATCAAATCGCGAAATGGAATGCAAGTTACCGCACAGGAAAGTGCAATTTTTCAATAATTTTGATCAGGATAGTGATTGGCACAGGTGCCGTTCGATGAAAAGCAATGTTTTTACATGCCTCTGTGAAATATATCTTTTCGTTATCAGATGACGGTCGAATTTTGCAGCCGGCTTTTGGACTAATAGACAATTTCGTATCTCCTATCATTTTTGGGATCCCAATGCTGCTTAAAGGGCATCTAATGGAGGATACAGAGAATTGCTGGAAGGCATGGCACCGCAGCATTAAGTGGTGAGTACAATATACTAGCCTACGAAATACAACCGAAAAACTCTGAAAGAGAGCTGAGGGGCGGTACCTGAAACCTGAAAGGTGCAAGGTTCTATTACTAGCGTCTGCCGCAAGGAAGGATTAACATAAACAACGTAGTGGGAGAACCGCGTCAAGTGAGACGCGGACGCGGGCAAACATCACCTTCACCTATCGACATGCCCGACGAACGTTGGAGCGAAGGAGCGAAACAGTAATTTAATATTATTATTGGTAGGTAAAATGCCAATACCCTTAATTGGCGCCGAATTATGTATCAAGGGAAGGAGTGTATAGTCGGTTGACATACAACTATTTTCAGAATACCTACTCATTTATGTTATAGTTTGGTCAACGTGCGTTTCACACGTAACTAACTAAGTACCTATAAAAATGGAATTATCAAACTGTTGTGCAGAATGTACAAAAACGTTCAGCTGTTTCCAAAGTCTCAGAAGGCATTGTTTGAAGTCTTCTCCAACTTAGATAGCCCCATCAAAAATAAGTGGGAAAGTGTACAAGTTTATTTGTGATAGATGCAGTTCGAAGTTCAATGTTGAGAAAAATTTCACGGCCCATAAAAAAAATGTTGCAATTGACCTTCAAATAGTGCGGTGAAATCATCTGATTGCCCATTATGCAATGGAAGAATTATGAATGATCAATTCGAAAATCATTTGAAGAATTCGCATTACTTAACGTTGGGTTAAGGAAAATTTTGAAATTCCATCTTATGAACAATTCATCGAATGGAAAAGTGAGATAGAACAGAATGATAAAACTCGTTTCGTTAAGAATTCTGGAACGAAAAGATCGTCAAAATTGGAGATTCAATATTTTTATTGTCATCGCTCTGGATATTTTCACTCAAAGAGCACTGGAAAGAGGCAAGTTAAAATACAGGGCAGCAACAAAATAAATTCAAATTGTCCTGCTTCCATTAAAGTGGCTATGGATATCATTACTGGTACATGCAACATTGTTTACGTGAAAACGCATGTTGGACATAAGCGAGAAGCAACGTCTAGCTTAATTTAGCTGCTAAAATTGCCCAGAAAATTCCCTTTAGTGACATCTTGGATGAGGTGAGTGGACACGGAATAATATTTAGAAATATGAATACAGGGTGAATCGGGTATATAGGTAGGTGCTTATTGTAACACGTTCATTCGTTAGGTAGGTATGTTCGGATAGTTTTTACAAGATCTAGCAGACTATCTCTATAGATAGGTAGGTAGGTATCAAAATCAAATGAATTAACATTATATTCCATGTACAGGGTGATTCACAATAATGTCCCCCCCTCTAGCTCGGTTATTTTTGAACCGATCGCAAAATTTGAAGAATCATTTGATTAAGTTTTTTTCCGCTATATCAGAAAATACAGGGTGCTCGGAACAAACGATCGACAGGGTACAAGTTGATTTTTTTAAAAGGAACATCCTATATTTCATTGCATTTTCAGATTATCCCTGAATAGCTGATTTCATCAATGCATCACACTTGGGGTTTAGCGGGAATGATTACAGAGATATAGGGTGTTCAAAAATCGATCGATCGATATCACTGATTATGGGATTATTGGTATAACCATTACGATACCCGATACCACAAATATACTGACAATATATCAACTTACTTGCCATTATCACTAGTCTTATTATTAGTAATTAATCAAAGAAAAAATGTATTCAGATATTCAGTTTCTTTATTCATGATGTAAACTTAAATGCTTAAAGAATAATATTGTATTTTATGAATACCTATAATAGGTATAGGTATCCCAATTTTATTTTTTAATTTTATGGCCTCAATATCCAAATCCTCATATCAGTATTCAAAGTGTTAGTTTTGTGTTATTAGACTTTTAATAACATGTGTTGTCAGCCGCGCGTCGCTATAGGTGATGGGCACAGTTGATGTTTGCCCGCGTCCGCGTCTCGCTTGGCGCGGTTCTCCCACTACGTTGTTTATACGAATACCTCCTTGCGCTAGACGCGACTTGTTGCTGACATGCAAACGTCCCCCACTTTAATCAGTACCAGTAGAGACGAGTAAAATATTTTCTGGAATATCTTCGGATTTTCTACACAACGGTGAATATAGAATGATTCCGGGAACATGTAGGAGGTGTGATAAATGACAAAAGCTGTGATACTAGCGGAGCAATGTAATAAGAAGCACATGTAGACAAGAAGATATCAAAAGGTTAGTGCTGGATGAGAAGTGGAATATAGTAGCAAATACATTAGACAAACACGTTCATTATTTTTGTTAAGGTTGGTACCAACTAATTAATACACGCCTCTTATTCATTCGAGGCAGAAATTTTGGATCTCTAAGATGATGCTCAAGACTTTTTCAATTGCAAATATCAAACGGAAACTTGTAATAGTTCGATGACAATCCCGAGGAAACACATTTATTCACCTCATCCTTCGCACGTTGTCCGTTCGAACATAAATTCACGGCGAATATGACCACTGGAGCAAATGACAAGGATAATCTAATGTTGCTTTCAGGACGAACTTCCTAAAAATAAACATTGTGTGAACGAAGTCTCCAGGAAATCACCCAGATAAACAGATGACACCCCATTGACGATTTCTTCACCTCAGTTGATGACTGAGGTCACAACTCAATGACGTTTGTTTAAGTGAGTTACCCTTACTTTTAAGGTATCACGATGATACGGACCGAAGATACTTTGATACCAATATTCTTATCACTCTTCAGAAATTCAAATAGCCCATAGGATTACATGTAGCAGATACGTTTCAACATGTCGAATGTCGGCGCTTATTGCTATTATGTTGTTTTAGACGTGACAAGTGCATTTCATGCATATTTCAAACTGTCGCATATGAGATAATATTATTGATAATGTAAGACTGGCGCATTTTGATGGCATTCAGTGACGGCTCGTCAGGGACGGCTGAGTCGGCCGGGCCGTACCAGAAAATGCGAGGGAAAAAACTGAGGTATTTGATGCAATACATTATTTTTCGAACGTACATACTAATCATTTCATTGTAGCAGTCAGAGAAACGTCTACTTCAAAAGCTGATTTTTGAACAGAAATAGACGACTATTGAGCCGATTGCCACGGCGGAGAACATTTTGAGGACACTTGACAATACACAGAGGTACGGCAGGCCGACCAGGAAAGGGTGGAGTATTGTTTTTAGTCATTGTGGTGCTTTTTGAGTTTGGTGTGTCGTGTATTGAAGTGGTTGAACATGTTTATTCGGGGCATTTCGGCTACAGATTTAGCAGAAAAAATTAAAATAGTCATGGCGAGCGTAAGAGAGGTACCTCTGGTGAGATCTGGCATGCCTTTCATAATCATTTCTTCAAAAACAAGTTGGGTTGACGAACTAGAGCAACATCTACCATGACTGACCCAGATTCTGAGGGCACGAGCCGTCATCCCAGACAGCACTGGATATTCATAAAATATTCTCTAAATATGCTAAAAAGGAGGAGTATATTCCGAATATTCGTCGATTATTCCTAGAATATATATATGCCTCTGGAACATCTAAAAGGAATATTCCAAAGTGAATAGTCGGACATGTTCAGGGAATATTCAGGTATGAATCTTCCAGGAATATTCCCAACTGAATATTCTTTGTTGTATATTCATGAAATATACCCAACTGAATATTCTGTGCGGTATATTCATGAAATATACCCAACTGAATATTCTGTGCGGTATATTCATGAAATATTCTCAACTGAATATTCTGTGGTGTATATTCATGAAATATTCCATGAATATTCCTATGTTTCTCAACACATAAATACCATTCATTATTTCAGAGATGTGAGTATCGAACATCAATTAGATCTAAGGGGATTTTGAAACAAAAAGTGTTTATGATCCGATTTCGAACAATGCTCTCACAAGAACTTGATATGTATATCATTATTCAATTCGATTACTGGCCTAGTGGTCAGTTGCTCTGATAGTCTTGAGGTCACGAGTTCGATCCCTCTACTTGGGTCACTTTTTTTTATTTTAGAATATGTTTATTGGAATATTCCAGGAACATTCAACATAGAATATTCTTTTGGGTATATTCTATGATTATCTGAGGAATTCCCATTCGCATATTTAGAGAATATTCCACAGATATTCCGGAATATTCCAGATTATTGCTAGAATATTCCAATATTCCAAAAGGAATATGATAGGGAGATTCATGGAATATCTGGTGCTGTCTGGGATTGATGATTAGAACTGAAATTTTTCCTCAGTGTAGATATCATCGATACGTCACTGCAACGTCATAGAAGTAACTTCCTCATCCCTCCGAATGATGTATTATCGAAGTATCAAAGGTGTGATTATCTCGTCATAAAAACAATGTACTGACATGATCGTTCGTCATATGTTTATCTAGGCATTTTGAAATCAGTGAACTTACAAATATTATGAATGCTGCAACACAGACAAGTAGCTCAATTGCGATAAATGTTAGCGGAATTGCTGCATAGTCTGCATATACCAACATCATATTACAGAACCTACAAAATACATATTTTTTCGTCGATCTCTAGAAAAAAATTCATTTAACGTTCTAATTTTTGGAACGAACAACAGACTATGTAAGGGGGCAAGTACTTTTCGTCCGCAGACACTAATTTTTCGTCCGCAAACACTTTTCATTATCTGCAGGGTTGCTAGTTTTACTAAATTTTCAGTAGATCTCCTGATTCGCATATTGATCTATGAATCAACTGAAACATGTCATAACCTACTGAAGGATATTAAACATTTTGACACTTTTTCATTATTATAATTATCGATATTATCATTAATCTTTAGTTGATTGCATACACTTATGAATTGCATGATATTTCGGCACGCTCTGTTCAAATTAATTTTGCAAAATATGTAGTGAATTCACAAATAGGTACTAACGATATATAAACCAAAAAAGAATAATACTTTATCTGATTCAGATCAAATTCTATTTCTTTATACCTCTGTTATAACAGTTTGTTTCTTTCACGTTCAATTTTTTTATTTGTTTTGTATGGTTGTTGTCCATTTTTACTATATTTGTTCCTGTTTTTCATATAGTCGAATCTCATGAGTACCTATGTGATATTCGTATGAGTATTCTTGAATCAAGAATAAGCTATATGATTATTTTCTTCAAAGAATGTTTGTTTTGTTTGTTTTCATATTGTCAAAATAAGTTACTTTTCAGTTTACTAAAAGTACATAATGTTTTGACGTCATAGGTTTGTACCATTATCCTTTCTTGGAATTCGTATGAACCATAAAATAGATCTGAATATTTGACAAGGTTATAACTGATGAAATAAAGATCGAACTGGCAACTGCTGTTTTAATCTTCTCCTGAAGATGCTAACATAGTTAGCGAAACAGGTGTCGAGGCGTTAAAAAATCGGTTTGGTTAGTGGTAAAACAGTGTAGTGTATCATCATTAGTGGATACTTACTTTCTTGTACGTTCTTTAATCCGTACAAGTATGATGATTTGCCTGTAGATTTCTTCTTGATATCCGACCTTATCACTATTTTGCATAGACATTTTAACTAAGCTAATAACATAATGATTTAGAATATGATGCTGAAAAATAATGTGACACAGAATATAATTGGACGAGTTCAAATTTACGATGAATGAATAAACACTAGACGTGAATGATATATAGTACAGTATGGTGAATAAAGGCTTCGAACTATTCGAAATATATTCGTCTATCAAACTTAAAGCACCTTGCCATATTTTATCGTGTTCAGATAATGGACATATGGAAAATACACACACGAAAATGATAACATATGCTGAAATATGAAGAATCTTTATGTAACCACATGATTTCGCTATCCTTGCGAAAGTTTCCTCTCCACCTGATTTTAGGCACCAAGCATTTTCTTTCACTATTTTTGGAAAATTCAGTAATATGTCGTGCCCCAAAGTCGTTATCAGGTTTGAGAGAGCTCCCTGGAATATAATAAATAGTAATTATTGGAAATTAAAAAAGCTCAAATTATTAATCAAAATCAAATTATTAAAACAAAATTGCCATAGCGGAGTTCGAATAAATTATGGATGATTCATTATCAGACTATATCGATACGATGAGTTGGAACCTAGTAGAAAAAGCTCTGAAGAATGTTCCAATCCTATATACAGCGTGTCTCACTTCAAACGGATCACCCTCTATATCTCAGCTATTAGTCGTGCAATAGGGGAGTTGACTTATTTTTTTTTTTAGGATCATTACTCGAATACCTTTCAATTTCATATGTTTTCAGAACTACTCGGTCGATTTTAAGGTGTCAAAATGTTCAATAATGCTACGGCAATTTTCAAACGGCTCGAAATTTTCCGCGAGTAAAAACTGACGTCACGATTTCGTAAGTAGAGGCAGACCATAGCACAGTTGCCATATGTTGTAATACGATTGAGAAATTCAGAAATATTAGTTATTCATTGATTCATGATTTCTCTTGTATGTATATTGGTATAATATTAACCCAGGTAGCACATCATATTGGCTGGAACCCGATTTCATATTGGGCCGATATGGATATATCGTACATGTGAATAATAATATAAGTCCAATATGAGAGTATATTGGACAAACAATATTGGAATGATAATATTGGTGGAATATTGGTTCAACCTGAGCTGAATATGGATTGTCAGCTACAATATTGGAGCAATATTGGTTGTAAAATTCGTTAACAATGTGTTGAAAAACATATCTATGAATGTTATATAATATTGTTATACGAATGTCGATACAACAACATCGTATACATATTGTTCCCGACATTTACAACCAATATTGCAATTTGAACATTCTCCCCATGTCGATTCTGAAGCGGTTATGCAATATTGTATTTTCAAGTTAAACGGCATATCGGTTGGATATTGTTTCAACAATATTTGAAACATTATATTCACCCATCTTGATTGATATCATTTTATCTATATCATGCGGAAGATATCGTATACAATTTGCTTCTTACATTTATAACCAATATCGCGATTTGAATATTGTCCCCATGTTGATTCTGAAGCGGTTGTGCAATATTGTATATTTGAGTTCGACGGCATATTGGTTGAATATTGTTTCAACAATATTCGAAATATCATATTCACCTATCTTGATTAATATCAATCTATCCATATCATGCGGAAGATATCGTTTACATATTGTTTCCAACAATTATAACCAATATAGCAATTTGAACATTCTCCACATATCGATTCTGAAGGGGTTTTCAATGATTCAAATATGAATATCAATAACGGCAATTCAATATGTATCTTATATCGGACATAGAAGAGAAAAACAATATTGTATTTTCAAGTTCAATTGCATATCGGGTGAATAGTTTTCTAGCCATATTCAGAAAATAATATCATCTTATATTGGCTGATATGTGATTCACTATATCATGTAAGCAATATTGTTCACATATTGTTTTGAGAATACATATCGATATCGGAATTTCGATATTTATTCCATATTACGCACTCCTAAACCGATGTCGATAGATGGCGCTATAAATGATTGGTAACGTACTCTCATCGCCGATCCGACGAGAGAATTTAAATATTGGCTCTAGACGATTGTGAAGTATTATAACCTGGAGTAGGGGTTAACCGTGATCAACAAGGCGGCTTCCCTAGGGCAAGGCCCTCCCATTGCACTCCGGCTGGGCTGACCTTTGTGATTATTCCTGATGCGAATAACTCGAAAATATTGGTATGAAAATATTCCACCAATATTTTGAAGACAACATAGCTACATAATGATTTTCAATAATGTACCAAACCAATATTGCACAAATATAACTACACGAATATACCAGCAATATTGGTATGAGAATATTCAACCAATATTTCTGAGACAACATACCTTCATGATGATTTCCAATGATTCACCGATATTTCCATATATTACACCAATATTGCCGAATGTTCACCATCAATTTCTCGCCAATATTGATATTACATTTTGTGTCCGATATTACTCTACGAATATTCAACCAATATTAATATGAGAATATTCTACCCACATTTGGAAACTGATATTGTACCAATATCGCCGAATGTTCACATTTTTTTTCTCGCCAATATTACTTTCACAATATTTTGCCGATATTTTTGGTAATATTGCACCGATATTGTCCCAATATATGTGTGCTACTTGGGAATAATGATAAGCAATAAAATTTCAATTGCCTCAAAATGTTCCTTCATGTGCTGTGGCTTATTGCTTATAAAAAATTACATTTATTCTAGTATTCAAGATTGTAAATGATATTGCACCTGAATATTTCAAACAGTACATCAATCTGAATAATAGTTATTTCTGTATTAAGGGAATTATGAGGGCCTTAATTACCGCTTGGAATATCATAAATGTCAGCCTAGGTAGAAATAATACTTCTTTTGACAGCAGTATATCTGCTAAGGAATTTGCACAATTCTTCCAGGATGTTATAAAAAATCTAATTGAGAACTGTAAAATTGATGACAAATCCGATAATCTCAACTTTAATGATTTTCTTAATAAAATCCCTGCAAATCATAAGACATTTTATCTGCATCCAACAGATGCACATGAGGTTCGCTCTATTGTTGGAAATCTTAAGAACTCCAAGTCAAGGGATTGTTATGGTTTGAATGCCAGTCTATTAAAAATAGCTGTTGACATACTAGATCAGCCAATTGCAACTCTTATAAACACATGCATGAACACTGGTTATTTCCCAGATATATTTGAAATATCTAGAGTATCACCAATTTATAAAAAAGGAGATATAAATTTACCAGCTAATTATAGACCTATCTCTATTATACCTATAATAGGCAAGATTTTTGAAATTATCCTAAAGATACGACTCATAACTTTCTTTGAAAAAAACAATCTGATCTGAACTGGAGAGTCCACTATTGCCGCAGTTTGTGCGCTCTGTGACATCATATTAGATGGTTTTGATGATCAACTGAACAGCTTTGCTAGATTTTATGACTTGACGAGAGCATTTGACACAGTTCGCCATGATTATTTACTTTCTAAACTTGAAAGATATGGTATAAGAGGAACTCCATTAGACCTCATCTCTTCATATCTAGAAAATAGGACTCACTATGTTCAGCATGACAACCCAATATATGATGCTCATGCAGTGAAGTATGGAGTCCCTCAGGGATCCGTACTTGGACCCCTGTTTTTCATCATTTATGATCTGGCTATTAATCTTGGTCAAATTGTAAAACCAATTTTCTACGCTGATGATGCAACTTATATAGCCACTAGCAAGACCAGTCAAGAATCACTTATTAATCTAGAACAGTCTGAGTCAATATCCAAAGAATGGTTCTGCACAAACTGTCTGACTCTCAATGAAACAAAAACTCAGAATATTTTCTTTTCTACAACATACAGCAATCACAGCGAACCTGTTAAGCTCTTAGGTATACACTTAGACTCGAAGTTTGATTTCGGTTATCACACTCAAGATCTATGCAAGCGCTTAGCAAGAGCAACATTTGGAATAAGACAATTAAGGTATCAGTTAGATATCCAGCATTTAAGGATGGCCTACTTCTCCTTGTTTCATAGTATACTAACTTATGGACTGATAGTCTGGGGAAACTGTAGTCACAAAGAAAAAGTATTTGTAGTACAAAAGAAAGTAATACGGATCATGAGTTTTAGTAGCTATCTATCTCACTGTAGACCTCTTTTTAAAAAATTATCAATTCTTTCATTACCCTGTTGCTATATAATGGAGTGCCTTCTATTCATTCATAAAAAAATGTTTAACAGATGGTGTTGTACGGCACAATCATATACATTCATACTCAACTAGAAACAGTGATGATATCTGCATATCATTCTGTAGAATTAAGAAAACACAAAATTCATATAGATATATCAGTGCTAAGCTGTATAATGCTCTACCACACAGCTATAAAGGTTCAACTTATTCAGTATTTAAGAAAAAAATACGTGATATACTGATGTTACATTGTTTTTATTCAGTTGAGGAGTTTCTCCTCCACATGCCCTCCTGTAAATGCGAGTTCGATGTTGGTATTTGAACCATGGATTTATTCTCATGTGTCATGTTTTACTTTACTTTTTTTATTTTATATTATTGTAGTGCCTGTAGTTTAGATTGTATAGTGTATCTGTGACGAGTGTAAAATTCTTGTAATTTTATATAAAATAAATTATCATTATCATTATCATTATCATTATCATTATACGTTCTAAAACAATGTTTTATTATGTTAATGTTTAAGATGGAAATCATAAAGTGAATTTATAAATTTAAAAAAAAAACAGATATTTGTATTGATAGCTCACCTAACTTCAGGAAGATACGGTTTTTAAAATTTTCAAAATAGTAGAATTTTTTTTACGGCAACTTTAGAGAACTGAGAAAAAAACTTGACTTCCTACCCTCCGTATCCCCGTTACTGATCCAGATGAGTACATTTCATTGCATTTTCAACGAATTTTGTCAAAGAATAAAATATTTAAGCGAAACATATGCAACGTATATGCTTATTTATCTCAAATCGGTTCGATTCTCGAATAAAATTGAAGAGCAAAAAAAGCCTCTAAATTGAACGATCTACACGATTTGATCACTGAAAGATGCCAGAGGCGTACTACGAAAAAATTTGGAGGGGATAAAGAAGCCTCTACCTCCAAAAACGTATCACCCTGTAGATTTTGAAAATCTTAAAAATGCTTGAAATGATGATCTTCTAGGAAGTATTGACCACACCAAATTTTTGAATGATATCTTGAAAAGTAAGCGAGATATTTCAATTAATAGACCCCTTGTAGCTCCGCTACTGAACGAGATCGGACTAATGTTTATATGAACTTTTTTGATTAAAATGATGAGATCTATCTCCCATTTCAGTTTGTGCCTCAAAACCTGAATCACCCTGTATATTGGAATACTATTCATATTTTTATTTTATAGAAACAAGGAGAGAAAATCCCAAAGAATCTGGAATAATAAGTTTCATTATTTCTAAAAATTAAACAGAAACATTGCACATACTATATCAACTGCACAATCTGAAATAGCGATGCTTCGGGATTGAAAATTTGTGAGCCTAGAGAAATTGAATGTTCAAAAATATTTTCTGGAGATACGCTGAGAAAATGGTCACAAGGGTTCACATCATCTTTATTCTACATCAGCCCATCAGTATCCTTTTCCTTATCAAATCGCAATTATTCGAAGTTTTTCCCTATGTCTGTATATACCTACTTCGATTCCAGTTTATTTTCGAACACTTCTCACAGGAGCCAATTCAAAAAGTCAGGTCTTCACCCTGTGTCTTCACTATCTATCCGAATCTGAATATGATAGCTCGGACACTGAACCTGAAGAAATTTCAAATCGATCCAAAATCTCATGATACGAGAAATCTTGAACCGATGGGTGGCTCACTTGCCTAAATTTTGTACACCATATTACCAAATCAGGTAATATCAGTAATATTTAGGGGATATTACCATAATACCAATAATACTCAAGATATTACTAGATATTACTGATTATGCGAAATATTACCAAATTTCATCAAATAATACGAAATATTACCAAATATTACCAAATATTACGAAATATTACGAAATATTACGAAATATTACCAAATTTTACCAAATATTATTATTATTTTTTTTCAAATGGAACCCCTATGGGCCACCTACCCGTCTCTCTAGAACGTACATTAAGGAACAAAATGACATATCATTTTTGTTTTTCGGTGCAGCATAGATCTAATCACACGACAAATTGTATACATTCAAAAATCTAGTTCATGAATTTCCTTGCAGTTAGAATAATTTTTCAACTAGGTAGGCTGTGGAATAAATGACATTTGACATCAAGATTGCACCTGTTTTGACCTGTTGAACTTGAATATAAAAAATATACAGGGTGTTCCATTTGAAAAAACAAAATTGCTGGCATTTCCAGAAAAACCGGAAGTCCGCCATATTGGATTGTAATGTGATCAAATCCGAAATAGTTGCTTATATAACTGTACCGAATTTTAGAAAAATCCGTTGACGAATGCATAAGTTACAGGGGTGGCCCGATAACCTGTGTCACCCGGTATCAACATCATAGTAATTACTTCATTATTTTCAAATCTAAAATTTTCCGGAAACGGTACACGGTATTGAGTTTCACCCAAAGTGCCTTTTTGGTATAAAATTTAATGATGTTCATGTTCACATGATATTTGGACTAAAAAATTCTTTTCTCAAAAGAGTCATGTTGAAACTATACTTCTGGGCGTCAATAATTTGGCATCAAGTTTGACTTCTCGTAATTTCTAAAATATTGAACGAATTTTGAATTGCCGCCCAGATTCTGAATGCCTTTTTCATCGTCTTCCGAACCATTTCTTACAGCTTCTTCTTAATTGATCAGGACCCGTGATACAGGGCGAAACAAAGTTTCGTGCATTTTGAAGAAAATTTCTCCGCCCCCCCAATTTGTTTGGAATTGTTTTTAAATGGACTGATTACCTGTGTCCTCAAAACGATGAATCAGTCTATTTATTGTCATGACTGATTTATTGAAAATTTAACTTAAATGAGTTTGGGTATATCCAAATCGTCGTAGCCTGAAATAATAATTATCTGTACTGAATTATAGTTTATATCACTAGAGTGATCTTACCTAATGATTTTCCATTTCGACCCGATTTGAACGAGGCATCTTTAAATTTTTTAGGACCCGAATTACACTGACGTTTTCATGAAAATTGGCAATTGATATAACCTCTATGCATATCTACATTATTTCAACAATACGTTGTTATAGAAACAACGTATCGTTGTTTGTTTTTGTTGATGAGATGTGTAGATTTACTGCTCTCTACTAAGGTAGAAAACTTTTATCATAGACTGCAAAGTAATAAATAATTGATTGTTTTTGAGTAACCTGGTATACATATCTGCTCCAACGCTTTCCTGAAATGCATAATAGCATCCATTTATGGAACTCCTCTAAAATTAGTCCATTTAAAAAAAATACTAAAAAAATTTTTTTTCGGAAACCACAGTAGTTTCTGGCAAAAACTCGAAAACGTCCCGAGGTATGGTTGCTATTTATGAAATGCCTGAATAAAATATGAGCATCGTGGTCTTCCGACAAAATGGGGGGGCGGAGAATTTTTTCTCAAAATGCACGAAACTTTGTTTCACCCTGTATCACGGGTCCTGATCAACTCAGAAGGAGCTGTAAGGAATGGTTCGAAAGACGATGAAGAAGGCATTCAGAATCTGGGCGGCAATTCAAAATTTGTTCAATATCTCAGAAATTACGAGAAGTCAAACTTGATGCCAAATTTCACTATTAACGTTTCAATTGACACCCAGTTTAGTACGAACCGCGTAACTAAGTGCTGAGGATCAGATATGAAAACGAATCAATGCGTTGTGTGCAAAAAAAGTTTTTCAACACCTTGTTTATTCAATACGGATGCCGCTAGAACATTCTTTCAATTAGCAAATTCAACTTATTTCGCAGTGTTCTATACCTACCCTAGCAACGGGACCACATTCTTCTGAAACACACTCTGTATGCAGTCAATATTCATCTCATGATGTTGATATTATGAGTTTGTTATCGATTCTATATTGAATTACTGATATCAGTGAAATATGTTTCAGAAATATTCCAGATGAAGAATACGAATAGGGAAACAATGTTTGCAACGAGTAGATGGAAATATCCGACCATCAGTTCAGAAATAAATTTACATAAATATTTACAATGATATCAGATATACATTCCTAAAATGATGTATTGACGAAACAATAAATCGATATAGTATTGTTACAATATTCCTATTGAAAAACATTCAATACTCAACAAACACCATCCAAAAGAAATTGATCCAATATTTTTTTCAACGTTTATCCGATATTGGAAATACAATATCAGCCAAATATGAAAATTGACATATTTTCTTTGTTTATTTCGCCAATTTCACAAAATTCCAATCTTATCACAACATAATTATATTATTGGCACGGGATTGTTTATTGAATATCGAAATGAAACTTTGGTTACATTTTTGATATTCATCCAATCTTCTTGTAATTCCATAGGTATATTATCGATATTCAACATTCTATAGCCACTACAACGTTCTACCTTGGTTGGTTTTTGTTTTTGTGCACTTGTAATATTTCTACTCACGGTTGAAGAGATGCCCGCGAACGGAATATACCGCAATTTCATGAACATGGCAGATTCATCCCAGTAGAAAATGAAGAAAAGACTGGCCAAAATAACTGCAACTTGATAAAAGTATATAGAGAGGAAGCATATTCTGAACAACCTCGATTTTTTGTATACATGGAGTTTTGTATCAGTAATTAAAAACATCAATGGATCATCTGAAATAAAAATCTTTAGGACTTTCCATTTTCGATGGACGAAAGAGATATTAGTTATAATGGTGATATTCTTTCAAATATTTTCCTGATTTTTCGTACCTTGCACTCCTAATTTAAGCATTGTTTCTTTGTCTTTCTCAAAATCATACACTTCAAGATTCTGCTTTAATTCTGTGGTAGGGTATATCTTGGAATGATATTTATAAGAATGTACCCATCATTAAAATCAAATTACAAATGTCCGTAATTTATTGACAAAGAAACTTTTCCTTTCCAGCTCGATATTAATTTGACTTAATGCTGGTATTTACTCTCATTATGTACAGAGCATAACTTTTCTACACTCTACTTTCCTATATTTATTTTTGAAGGAATTGAGTCGACTGGAAAAATACGAAATTCATAGGCTATATCCACTTCATTTAAGGGCTTCTTAGGAATCTATCAAACATTGTATGAAGGCTTGAACTTTCAGTGGATTCAATTAAGATAGGTAGAGGTACCTACCTGAATCAACCCATTGATAATAGGTACTGGACATGAAATATTAATACATTATTATTTGTTTCAGGAGGCTATTGATGAGAACACAAACTTGATCATTATATCATCAGATCAGAGATGGTTGATATTCCAACATATTTTGGCTTCTTCGGAATATATAAAAGATTGGGTGCAGGCTCCAACTTTCAGTATAGATACAATAAAAGGTACGAGGTGTTTTATATATTAAGAGGTAAGAGGGGTTGACTGAAACTGACTAGAAGCAACTGGTTTTATTCTCGTGGTTTCCTATGTAGGAGCTGACAGGTTCTGTTCGCACATGCGTCGTGTACATATACACGGTTACCAATATAAATCAATATATATCAGGGTTACCAACTCTTTAGTTATACATTTATAATTTATATACTTGTGTGGAGTACCTTATTACACTAGGTAGGAAGCAAATCATATTGATAGTGGGTACCCAGATAGCACTAGATAATTTATGGACATCCTAAGAATATTCCGTTTCGGATATTCGAATATTCTCTAGACCCACTTTGAATATTTATATTATTTTTAGAATATTCTATGGACCATGGAAATGGGAATCTTTTTGAATATTCTATAGATATTCCGACAAGAATATTCATTGGATAATCCAGAATATTCATGGGATACCTTTGGAATATCTTTTCATCAAATATTTCTACTATCTATGGATTATTCCAAATCGATCATCCAATAGTAATCATTGAATATTCTGTAGGTATCCATAGAATATTCTGAGGTTTCAATTTCGATTCAGAAAATATTCTTGCTCTGGAAATATTTTATTATTCTGAGGTCTGTCTATACAACAATATCTGACAAATTTATGATTTGTATGGTGATTATAGCCTCAGTTCTTCGATCACGACTTTCTGGCCATCCCTGAAATTATCAAACATATTATAATCCCAGATGCTATTCAGTATAACCTGAAAAGAAATCGAAAAAATGTAACAGGAAACATTAATTCAGAAAGTCATTTTCGCAACTTCAAATAACTCACCTGATGAGATTTTATTACACTGGACACTTGTATGAAAGTACATCTAAGTAAAGGTTTCATTATCAATATCCTCATTTCACCAAGTAGGTATGTATAGATCGAGACTAATCACTTCTCTACAGATACATCATTTTCAGAACAGAATCTGGAACAAAAATGTTTTTCATATCAGTTTCTATGACAATTATATAAAGTACCTATGTCTACTTGAGTTGGCTACATATAAAGAGAAACTTTTTTATTATAATATGGAGTTATATTTCATAAAACATGCTGGATGGGCTGACACCAAAAATGTGATCATAAGATATGTTTTTTTTTCAGTTTTATATGAGGTATGTCAAAAAAAACATCTATTCTATTCAAGAGGAAATAAGTACCTTTTTTTTCTGCATGTCAAGAAGACTGAAAAAAAAAACAATTTGAATTCTTGGTTTTAGGCCTAGCAGAACTATTTATGAAGAAATACTTTTTTCCTCAAAATTGATAAGATCAAAAAGTTTTCCATGTGAATTGATCAGAAATTAAAAAAAAAACAGTAAAACCTGCTTTTCATCATGGGTAGATGTGATTAGATATTTGAACCTAGTTTCCAATTGCAGTAAACTTCTCTCCATGATACTTTTCAATATTGTCAAAAATAAAGGTACTTTATTCTTGAACAAAATTGATTGTTTTAGACATACCTAGTATACGACTGGAAAAATCAGATATCTGATATTTGCATTGTACGTTTTGGGCCATGCAGAACTTTTTATGAGGAATAATAGCTTTTTTTCGTGAAATTGATAATAAAAAAAGTGCCCCATATGTAGCCAACTTAAGTAGACACTCTGTATATATTATAGTTTAGAAATACCCCTCAGGGATGACTTTATTGAATTTACCTTCAAAATAATTGTTGGCCAATCTCTGAATTATTCCATAAATAGGTAGGTAGGCATGTTCTCATCATGCATTGGAGTATCACCATATTGTTTCACTGGAAAAATAATATGTAGATGTTATAGTTAGTAGGTATGCTATAATAGCTTAGTATAAAAATGAACCTACCCAATTTGTATTGACCTGATTAGATTTATTGTGCCTCATCTTCTCTTTTACTATCTCTAGGTCTTCTTGTTTATAGCAGCCCCTCAAGCTTCAATTCTATTAGGAATTCGAGGATTTTGAGAGGATCTGTTCTTGTATGGTATTTCTTTCAGGGTCTGCTGGTATATTTATAGTCCCAGTATGTTTAATTTTGTGTGACGTTCGTACCTACAGCATAAAAATAGGTAGGTAGGTATCCTCATTATATTGTACAGGGTGAGCAAAACTCGATGTCTCAGCTCTATTATAAGAGAAGGAGAGATGATAGGGGAAATCCGAAAAGAGGTTTCTCAATAGGATTGTGTAAAGTCCGTTCTGAGCCTAATTCGCATATTTTTCTGAATTCGTAAGCTGAAGTAATGACGTCATCGATCATTTTTTCCCAGAAACATACCTACATTTTTGCATATTCGGAAAGAGCTGATTATACTGAACAAATTTCGTGAAGAAAAAAAATTTGCTATCTCCTTCCCTTAAAAAATCATAAGCAAATTTGTTCAAAAAAAGTATCATCAAAAAATTGCATTCGTCACGATTCCAACAAGTAGCCTTTGAAAACAAATGGCAAAGTAGCAACTGTCAACAATCAAACTGATGGTTGTCAAATATTATTGTGGTGTCATCTGGCTGTTAACTTGGATCATCTGAGAGAAAAAGTTAGGAATGCTTGCGATGAACTCTCTAGAGAAATGTTACGCAAGGCTTCAGTAAGAGAAGTGAGGCGGAGATTGGAGAAGTGTCTAGAAGTAGGAGGTGGTTACATTGAGAATTTGTTGTAGTGATTACCAGCATACTTTGTTTCTTCCTTTGGTAATATATTATGTGTTCCCCATTTCGTCCACACTTTTTAGTTTTCAAAATGTTGGTGTCGGAAAGGTAGGCATGCACGGAAGTTTTCGAATTAATTTCTCGAGAATGGTAACAGGTATTGAATCAAACCAAGTGCAATTTTTTCTCTTGAAGAATAGCATTTGCTTGTCTGGTTCTGTTTTAGCCCATACTCACCAAAATGTGACGCTTGAAAATATGTCAAATGACACCAAAATGTGACAACCATAAGTTTAATTGTTGACAGATGCTACTTTGCCATTTGTTTTCGAAGGCTACTTGTTTGAATCGTGACGAATGCAATTTTTTGATGATACTTTTTTTGAACAAATTTGCTTATAATTTTTTAAGAGAAGGAGATAGCAAATTTTTTTATTTACGAAAAATGTTCAGTGAAATCAGCTCTTTCCGAATATGCAAAAATATAGGTATGTTTCTGGGAAAAAAATGATTGATGACGTCATTACTTCAGCTTACGAATTCAGAATAATATGCGAATTAGGCCCAAAACGGACTTTACACAATCCAATTGAGAAAACTTTTTTCAGATTTCCCCTATCATCTCTCCTCCTCTTATAATAGAGCTGAGACATCGAGTTTTGCTCACCCTGTACATAAATAACTCACCACCAACACCACCAACGGCACCACCCATTTTCACCAGAAATCATTCATTATTTGAGTATACATATATTATTAGAGGCTTAGAATGTCTTACCCTCAATTTCCTGAAATGAGAGCTGATATCGGACCCAGTAAACATTTTTCTGTTTCTGAAATGTTTCAGAAACGTAGTATTGATGCATGAAACATTGCATTCAAAGTTGCCTACATGTTCCAGAAACATTCCAGAAACTAGAGATGTCCGCCCTCAGGAATGTTTCATGGTAATGTTCCTAAATAATGTGTCGAATACGCAAATTGAAACATTAGGGAAACATTTCTACCATGATTATATCCTGTAGGAATGTTCCATGCAATATTTCATAAATATTTCTTTCGTTATATTACATAAAATGTTTCAGAAATATTCGTGAAACCAAAGATATTTGCCCTCAAAACTGTTTCATGGATGATGTTTCGAATACAAATGCTTGAAACATTCTGGAAACATTCCCAATATGATTAGATCTTTAGGAATGTTTCTTGGTACATTCCATGAATATTTTTGAAACGATTAATTTTCGCCACCAGAGATGTTTCATAAATAATGTTTCAAATACATATATATATAGAAACATCCTGGGAACATTCATTGTAGAACTTTTGAGAATGTTTCATGAAACATTTCATGAATGTTTTTCATTCAACAATATTACTGTTTATGAAACATTCCTATTGAATGTTTCAGAATGAAAAATACCTACCAATATCGCTGGAATATATTCATATTGCTGGTGAAATAAAAGATAATAGACATAAAAAAAATGGATTATATCGCTTATATAATGATTTATGAAAAAAGCAGTTAAAAAAGTATCATCAGATATTTCACATAATCACGACGTATTAGGTATGTACATATATATCAAGTAATTTAACATCGTTATTCACATGTTGAGTGCTTCAATATTTTTCTTCGGTTACTTCGCAATTGAAAGCACTATTCTTGTGCAGCTTTTAAGTCATGATGAAATTTTCACAGTCCATCCTAGAACAAAAAGTATCATTATGAATATACCCATCATGATATCTAATAATATTTTATATTTCATCTGAAATTATGGTTTTTCTATATTTATACGTACCTCGGCCTTGTCCATGGAGCCGTTGAATACATTTCAAAGTCCAGCCACACCAGGTGATGATAAAAAAAATGGAGTCGTTTGTGTTGTTTGTTTGGTTGCAAGTTTTGATGTTACTCCACATGGCCTAAATCACCTGAGAGGTCTACCGGTACGATTAAATAGTAAACACTCGAAAATGTGTTTGACTTGAGTGAAATTATTATATTTTATCACTATTATAAGATATTAGATGTCTTTTACTTTGCTGGGCTTGAGACAACAGTCGGAAAGCGAAAACTGCGAAGCCTTTCACCAAGGAGAAGGAAACTGAATGCGCGTGCGCGAACGCTTAGAGCCGAAGACGGGAACCCGCGATCGATTACCGAAGCCACGAAAGCGGCGGCTGTAGAGGGGAAATGCTGAATTGCATCATAATATGATAAAATGCTTGGTCAAAATAGACCATGTAATAGTTGTGAAATAATCTAATTAATTTATTAAAATTCGGGTTATTTTGAAATATTCTTAAATTAACCAATTCAAGTTGCATGTCTTGGAATATTGTAGTAGGTAAGTAATTCCTAATAAATGTGTCAAAATGTCAATAATTTGAGGAGCCTTGGAATTTTTCAAACATATTCAGTATTGAATGATATGTTTCAATTGAAGTGATTTTGAAACGTTTCATTAATTAATCATTCAAGTAATTTTGGAATGTTTCGGAATATATCAATTAAAGTTGTCTTGAAATGTTTCAGAAATGTTGCAATGATATTGAAATATCCCTGGAATGTTCCTGATGAATGTTTCCATTATTCAGAATGAGAGTACTATCGAAATGTTCCAACCATTTGAAATTCAGGTGATTTTGAAATGTTCCTTAATTAACCAATTTCAGTTGTCTTTTGATATTGCAGTAATTCGCAATAAGAGTATATTTGGAATGTTTCAAAATTTCTATACTTTGATGAACCTTGAAATGTTCCAAACATATTCCGAACGCATTGGAACATTCCTGAATTAGTAGAAAATGATATGTTTCAATTATTCACAATTGGAGAAATTTTGAAACGTTTCATTTATTAATTATCCAAGAAATTTTGAAATGTTTCGGAATATATCAGTTGAAGTTGTCTTGAAATGTTTCAAAAATGGTACAAAGATTTTGAAATATTCCTGGAATGTTCCTGAAAAATGTTTCCATCATTCAGGATGAGAGTCATATCGAAATGTTCCAATTATTTAAAATTCAGGTGATTTTGAAATGTTCTTCAATCAAGCAATTCAAGTTGTCTTGAAACATTGAAGTAATTTGCAATGAGAGTATATTTGAAATGTTCCAAAATCTCAATAGTTTGAGGTACCTTGAAACGTTTCATACATATTTCGAACGCATTGAAACATTCCTGAATAAGTAGTGAATGATATGTTTCAATTATTCACTATCAAAGTTATTTTGAAATGTTTCATTCATTCACTCCTCAAGTAATTTCGAAATGTTTTGGAATATATCGATTACAGTTGTTTTGAAATATTTCAGGAATATTACAGTGATTTTGCAATATCCCTGGAATGTTCCTGAAAAATGTTCCCATCATTCAGAATGAGAGACATATTGAAATGTTCCAATCATTTAAAATTCAGGTGATTTTGAAATATTCCTCAATCAAGCCATTCAAGTTGTCTTGAAACATTGAAGTAATTCGCAATGAGAGTATATTTGAAATGTTTCAAAATATCAATAGTTTGAGGTACCTTGAAACGTTTCAAACATATTTCGAACGCATTGAAACATTCCTGAATAGGTAGTAAATGATATGTTTCAATTATTCACAATCAAAGTTATCTTGGAATGTTTCATTCATTCACTTCACAAGTAATTTCGGAATGTTTCGGTATATATCAATTATAGTTGTTTTGAAATATTTCAGGAATGTTACAGTGATTTTGAAATATCTCTGGAATGTTCCTGAAAAATGTTTCAATCATTAACATTTTAGGTAATCTTGAAATATTTCAAAAAAGTCCCATGTTTACTGGGGAGATGCTTACAATTCCACACAATGAGGTATACCTATAACTACCTATCTGGCAAATGATTTTCTATATAACAATAAAGAAAGCTTCACTATTGTTGCAATTGAGATGCTTATATACTCACCTACGACTACGATAACAGAACCTCACATAGATTGCTTCATTATCAATCATTATTGCTTGAAATTTCATACCTACTTGAACTTCTTGAACTACAAACAGGACTGTGTAGTGTGTATAGTGTATACGCTAATGTTGTCGTATCGCCGCCATCTTCTTGACTCTTTCATTTAGCCTCTCTCCGAGGGTCCGTGTGGCATATACCTACTAAATATATACGGATAACATCCTATGTTTCCATGGTCAAAAGTGAAGCCAGTTTTGAGAAACAAATGACAGTCTGCGGGTGCAAGTACCTATTTGCGCATGCGCGAAATTTGTCAAATTCACGAGTCAAAATTGAGGATGAATTTCATCTACATTTTATTTATATATGTTGAAGTTTTTTTCCGATGCCCCTGATAATAATATTCCTCCGCGAAAATGTTTCTGATAGCAGAAAAAGTACATCAAAGCATTGATATTGATGTCAAAGCTGTCAGTGGAATGGGGAAAACAATGAGAGCCACATTCGCACATTCCACATTTGATTCCAATCATTTTTATTTCGAAATTTCAGCGATTTGAGTGCTTTTGGAAATCGGCCGATGGTGGAAGACAAACAGGTATACAAAGCAAGAAATAATGTTAATTTGTTGAAGTGAAAAGTATACAGAAACTTGAGATCTTCGAGCTGATGGTTGTACAAACTTCTGCTGATTTGAAACTCTTGGTTTGTGGATGCTGAAGCCTCATGAAGTCAATTATGCTTCATTGATCCTTTTGCTTACTGAAATTTCAATCACATTTTTAGGTAGTCATAAAGAACTGCAGAACTGGAAAAATTCAGTTGTGAAGCTCACACCCAAGCAAGTGGTGAAGAAAGTCAGGTATAGATGTGATGTAACTAGCTTTTACAATCAAAGGAAGACAAAGATTGAAGAAACTGTTCCTACAAAATTAATCATGCTGTTGGTGAAAAAGAATAATTCTGAATTCTTGGTGAATTGTAAGTCTTGTATAATATCTAACTTCCATAAATAGGTAACTGATATTCATTTTCCAGATAACAAATCAACTGCCCTACATAATTATATTTCTACAATGAAGCAGGAAGAACAACATTTGAAAAGATTCCATTACTATCAGAATCACACTTGAGCATGGTCTTGAGATTGAGAATAATGGAGATATTTCATAATCATTTTATTCTTATTCCTTGTATAGAATTAGAAGCTTTAAATTATTCACAGTGTTAATCATATTCTGGTTTATATGTTGAAATAAAGCAAAATTGAGTAGGTACTCATTACATTTTTTATTATAACAGAAAAAGTGAAAAAAAAATTCATTAGATTGGCTACTGAAATTGCACTTGTCTTTTCTATGGAAACATCATAGCCACTTTCACAAGATCAGTCCTGGTGGAAGTTGCATCAGCACTCTGGTAAGAAAGTTCTATCCTTCCAGCATCTTTGTCATTATCAGATTCATTTGATCCTCTTACTGAGGATGATTTGGTTGATTTAGCTGAAGAAGGATTAGAGTCATATTCTATTTTTTTATGTATGTGACCTTCCTCTTTCCCATTCATATCCATTGATCACAGGTTTTACATTTTGATGCATTGTAATTGGTGAATTCTGTGGAGGTATGTAATCTGCATCACAGAAAATGTACCAACTTCTGCAATTGTATTTGGAATCCCTTGAAACTTGAAAGAAAAGCACATTACATAGAACACTGTAAAGATATTTTTCTCAAAATGAAAGAAATTACCTTCATAATCTGTTTCTGAGAATAAGTATCTGCTACAGACAGGCACATATATTTGTAAATGGGCTTCCCAATTTTTGTAATGTTCTGCCACACTTCGTATAATTTTGCATATTATGTTGGGAAGCTGTACATTTGTATGTTTATAATGTCTTGCACTTGTTGGCCATTATTGGAAGTATTCTGAGACAATAAAAAACTTCAGCAAACTCGTTCCAAAACCGCGAATTGAAGCTGTTTGCTTCCTCAGATCCACCAAAACTTCGCAAATATGAATTCCAGTGAAGTCTCGGTCATGATTTCTTGTCTGAGGCTTCAGATTCAGAATGGATTCAGATATCAAAATAAACATTGAATTTCAGGTTATGTACTAAATTCTGTCGATTTTCAATAATGATCATACGTTTACTGAAGAGGGCATCAAATTCGTATAGCAATCGTCAAACTCATGTCGTTTCTAATTTCGAATTGACGCATGCGCATAAGTCTATTAATCCCCGGGGACTATCTTTTGTTTTTATTTCTGGCATCAACTATGAGATCTTGTTATCCATATAGTTATTTATACGTATATGCATATACCTACTAAATATATACGGATAACATCCTATGTTTCCATGGTCAAAAGTGAAGCCAGTTTTGAGAAACAAATGAGTCAAAATGGAGGATGAATTTCATCTACATTTTATTTATATATGTTGAAGTTTTTTTCCGATGCCTCTGATAATAATATTCCTCCGCGAAAATGTTTCTGATAGCAGAAAAAGTACATCAAAGCATTGATATTGATGTCAAAGCTGTCAGTGGAATAGGGAAAACAATGAGAGCCACATTCCACATTTGATTCCAATCATTTTTATCTCGAAATTTCAGCGATTTGAGTGCTTTTGGAAATCGGCCGATGGTGGAAGACAAACAGGTATACAAAGCAAGAAATAATGTTAATTTGTTGAAGTGAAAAGTATACAGAAACTTGAGATCTTTGAGCTGATGGTTGTACAAACTCCTGCTGATTTGAAACTCTTGGTTTGTGGATGCTGAAGCCTCATGAAGTCAATTATGCTTCATTGATCCTTTTGCTTACTGAAATTTCAATCACATTTTAAGGTAGTCATAAAGAACTGCAGAACTGGAAAAATTCAGTTGTGAAGCTCACACCCAAGCAAGTGGTGAAGAAAGTCAGGTATAGATGTGATGTAACTAGCTTTTTTACAATCAAAGGAAGACAAAGATTGAAGAATCTGTTGCATTTCCTACAAAATTAATCATGCTGTTGGTGACAAAGAATAATTCTGAATTCTTGGTAAATTGTAAGTCTTATATATTATCTAACTTCCATAAATAGGTAACTGATATTTGTTTTCCAGATAACAAATCAACTGCCCTACATACAGGGTGTCAATTTGAAAACTTCCCACCCTTAATATCTCCCTCCAAGTCGATAATATGGAAAAACGAAAAGACAGGTCGCTTTTATTTTCGAGGGGGACATGGTTCTAAAATATTTTCAGCTCCGCGGCGTTGCCGCTTCTAACGAAAAGAAGCAACAACTTTGTTATTTCAAATGGAACACCCTGTATTTCATTGCATTTTTAGATTCTCCCTGAAAAGCTGATTCCATCAATGTATCTCACTTGGGGTCTAGCAGGAATGATTACAGAGATATAGGGTGTTCAAAATCGAGATTTTACAACTTTAGGATTTTTTTGAGTCGAAACTATTCATTATTGGTCGAAACGGCTTTTATGTCCCTATCTCAACTTTTGATTTACTATCTACTGACATTTATTTGAAACAAATACAGGGTGATCAAAAGTCTGAATCTTGAACCACCCTGTATTTGTTTCAAATAAATGTCAGTTGATAGTAAATCAAAGGTTGAGATAGGGACATGAAAGCCGTTTTGACCAATTATGAATAGTTTCGACTCAAAAAAATCCTAAAGTTGTAAAATCTCGATTTTGAACACCCTATATCTCTGTAATTATTCCTGCTAGACCCCAAGTGTGATACATTGATGAAATCAGCTTTTCAGTGAGAATCTGAAAATGCAATATAATACAGGGTGTTCCATTTGAAATAACAAAGTTGTTGCTTCTTTTCGTTAGAAGCGGCAACGCCGCGGGGCTGAAAATATTTTAGAACCATGTCCCCCTCGAAAATAGAATCGACCTGTCTTTTCGTTTTTCCATATTATCGACTTGGAGGGAGATATTGAGGGTGGGAAGTTTTCAAATTGACACCCTGTATATTTCTACATTTGCAAAGATTTCATTACTGTCAGAATCACACTTGAGCAAGGTCTTGAGATGGAGAATAATGGAGATATTTCATAATCATTTTATTCTTATTCCTTGTATAGAATTAGAAGCTTTAAATTATTCACAGTGTTAATCATATTCTGGTTCATATGTTGAAATAAAGCAAAATTGAGTAGGTACTCATTGAATTTTTTATTATTACAGAAAAAGTGAAAGAAAAATTCATTAGATGGGCTACTGAAATTGCACTTGTCTTTTCTATGGAAACATCATAGGCACTTTCACAAGATCAGTCTTGGTGGAAGTTGCATTAGATTTGGTTGATTCAGCTGAAGAAGGATTAGAGACATATTCTAGTTTTTGATGGATGTGACCTTCCTCTTTCCCATTCATATCCATTGATCACAGGTTTTACATTTTGATGCATTGTAATTGGTGAATTCTGTGAAGGTATTTAATCTGCATCACAGAAACTTGAAAGAAAAGCACATTACATAGAACACTGTAGAGATATTTTTCTCAAAATGGAAGAAATTACTTTCCTGATCTGTTTCTGAGAATAAGTATCTGCTACAGAGAGGCACATATATTTGTAAATGGGCTTCCCAATTTTCATAATGTTCTGCCACACTTCGTATAATTTTGCATCTGTTGGGAAGCTGTACATTTGTATTTGTATGTTTATAATGTCTTGCACTTGTTGGCCATTATTGGAAGTATTCTGAGACAATAAAAAACTTCAGCAAACTCGTACCAAAACAGCGAATTAAAGCTATTTGCTTCATCAAATTCATCAAAACTTCGCAAATATGAGTGAAGTATCGGTTATGATTTCTTGTCTGAGGCTTCAGATTCATATAACAAAATATGAACATTGAATTTTAGGTTATGTGTCGCACATCGCACATTTCACGAAAGTTATAATAATACTCATAATAATATGTTCATTACAAAGCCATCGCCTGCTGAAAGGAATTTTGCAAACTGATGTCTTTTCTTATTTTTAGATGGCGCATGCGCTGTAATACAGCTGCGCTCCCAGACTGTCATTTATTTTATTTTTTGGCTTCACTTGGAGATCCTTGTTATCCGTATATATTTAGTAGGTATATGCCGTGTGGTCCTTACATGGTCCTTACCCTAGCCTCGGTACACGGTACCTCGAGTTAGATTGACAGGTTAATATTTGCGGGAAGTTCGACAAGTGCAAGTGTTGAAAATTACTTCATGTTGTAACATTTTTCAATTATTCCAGAAATACTTTAATTTTGCGATATTTTCAATAAAATGAAAGTAGACATTAGAAATTTGAAATAGAATGATCCCAATCAAATCTGTAAATATATCGAAACTGATGAACCTACAGAAGAAAAAAAACGAATTATTACCAACCTATTTTCGATTCCAAAACGAAAAATCATAGATAAATTTGAAATGTTCTCAATATAATAAATTTTGGAGATTCAAAACCGGACATGCAATGAATATTCGATACGGAATGATTTCGATCCAGAATAAATAATCATGAATTATCCATAGAACAATGCGTTCAGAATATTCTCAATCGAATAATCTGTGGATATACGAAACTGAACCTACGATGAATATTCGAAATGGAATAATATATAAATATCTATAGATATTCTGGATATATTCAGGACATCTATATAATATCTGGATATATATCTTCCAAATCGAACACTGACAGAACATTCTATGAATATCTGGTGCTATCTGGGTATGCGTCCCAACCCAAATAACCAACCGTGAAAATGTTGTTTTTTTCCAAGCGGCAGGAATAGTGGCTTTTTCCTTTTTCCAGGCAGAAAAGGTTTACTGCCTAGGCAGAAAAAATTTGTTGCTATGCAACGCTTCCAAAAATTCTAATGAAATTAATAATCAAAATTGACACTGACATTGGGTGAACACAAAATTGGTTTTATATCATTTGGAGAAAAAATTCTATGTTTCACACGGCAGCAAATGTAGATTGACTGCCTTGGCTGAATTCCTGGCTTGGCTACGCTCGGCTATGAACTATCAGCCGCGGCAGTCAATCTTCTACTTTTCTGATTAGTGAAACAAATAAATATTATTCTTACTGACCTAGTACATCATTTTCAGTTCAACTTCAGCTCCTAGAAACTTAAAGTGTTGCTCAGCAAAAGTCCTATATTAGTGTCAGTAAAAGAAACGTAGATTCCAGAGCTGATGTTGGTATTGAAATGTACGACTTTTCTGTTGGATGCAGATGAAATGTATGTATTTCGGGCGTAACTTGCTTTTATAGACCAAAACTTGTTAGTAGATCTCGCTATCGCCCATCAGGCTCTTGAACTTACACGCTACGGCCATATAAGTTAATTTAACGTCCTTGATACATAATAGTTATTTATGTATCAAGGGCGTAAAGTAGGCGTTTATGGCCTGTGGCGTGAATAATGGCCCGATGGCGCTAGCCGAGGGCCATTACACGCTGAAGGCCATAAACGCATTTCACGCACGTGATACATACAAAATTTCATGCACTAGTGGTTTATTTTCTGACTCGAAAGTTATGACTATAGATTTCGATAAACTAATATTCCCCCGAATTTAATTTGTTACGCATAAATTCAGTAATCAAGAGAAGCGTAATGATCATGGATGATTTACATACAAAAATCATCGTTCGAATGTTTCAATCATCGTAATATTAAAACTCGTTGATCTCTAAAAGATATTCATTCTCCAGAATTTTACAATATGCATACCCAGTATATATACCTAATTTTGACGCTGTCAAGCAAGCTGATGGTTGTTGTCTATAGCAATAAGGATATAGCAATACATCCAATAAACAAGCTGAATTGTCGTTCTTTGACTGAAAAGTAAAAATTAGTGATAATAATAATAGCGAGACTATGGAATCGGATAAAGAAAAAGTTCATGATATACCGCTGGATATATTAGAATCCAGGAAAATGATCATAGGTTTTTCATGAATTGATATGTGGATATGAGGTAACTGAGAACAGCGGGCGGTAAAGTGCACTTTACGGCCCGTGGGCCATAATGAGCCCGCGGGCGGTAAAGTGCAACTTACCGCCCGCAAAGCCGGGCGGTAAAGTGTACTTTTCGGCCCGCTGGTGCATAAATAGTTCTATTAGGAGCGTCAAATGAATGTTCTCCTAATGGC
Source organism: Phaedon cochleariae (assembly GCA_918026855.4). Lineage (NCBI taxonomy): Eukaryota > Metazoa > Arthropoda > Insecta > Coleoptera > Chrysomelidae > Phaedon > Phaedon cochleariae. The sequence goes on along the minus strand of OU896714.1, from coordinate 36,793,312 downwards.
ACATGAGTGTTTTAATTTTGTCCGAGAACGCGGGTTGAGGCAAAAAATGTTCTCAAATGTGCCATGACAACATGAATTTGATGTACGAAATACAGAAAACGTTGTTTTTTCTGTGACGGGAATAAAGTTTTGAATTTCATCTCTATTGACAGGTTTTGAAAGGTCACTTCTCATGAATTACTGTTTTCCCAAGGGAAGAAAGTAATAATTCTTTCTCTGGATATAGAGGGGGATCCACGGTAGATGGCCTAATAGAAAATTGACATGCTTTGATAATTGAACATTTTCTATCCGTCTAAAATATTTTCATCGATACCGCGTGTTGCCACTTCTATCAGAAACAACTGGCAACTTTGTTATTTCAAATAGAACACCCTGTATTTCATTGTATTTTCAGATTCGTCCTGAAGAGCTGATTTCATCAATGTATCACACTTGGAGTCTAGCAGGAATGATTACAGAGGTATAGGGTGTTCAAAATCGAGATTCGAATCGACTCACATATGTCCCCTATCTCAACTTTTGATTCACCATCTACTAGAATTTAATTGGACAAAATACAGGATGCTTCAAGATTCAGAATTTTGATCACCCTGTATCTGTTCCAATTAAATGTCAGTAGATAGTGAATCATGTTCGGTAAATCATTGCAATATCGCTGAAGAACCTATTCCTAATTATCCCATTTTCACTATGCTATTCTCGTTCTATGATCAATTACCTTCTTATCTGATGCAGCTCTGTATATCTTGCAAGCAATATCCTATATATATTCTCAGTATTCTCAGATATTCTCATGATTTTCCATTGCAAACTTCAATCAAAGCGACAATGATAGGAAATTTCATAGGGAATTGAAAAAATAATGAAAAACAGTACAGCAACTCTCAATTACACGTCACCAATCAAACTGCGTGACGCGAAAAGCAGAAATGCTGCATTGGGACCTCACCTCTAGCATTGAAAAAAACGCGGCCTAGAGGTTCGCGCGCACAAAAAATTGCCGCGGTCTCAGTTGGAAAATTCTTTCTCTACAAGCGTGCATGATTCACCCTATACCCGTACGCAATGTAGTTTGGGAAGTTTCATTTTCCCGCAACATTGCGGGAAATATTTTTCCACACTAAGACGGGATTTTTTTTCCGCACGCGGGCAAAACGAAGATATGATAAGATGGCAAAGTATTAGTGGTAGGTGATGGAATATGAGAGTTTGAGTTTGTTTGTTGCAGTATTGAGTATGTATGTTCAGAATCATCCATCAAATTGCACTATTTATTGTGAAAATTAAGGAATATTGAAAAATAAAAATTGATTATTATGAAAATCCCCCTATAGATTTGGATGAATCTGATGGCAAACGATTATTGTTGTCATGCCAATCAAAACCTCAAATGAGTTTGTTATTGTCGAAGTGACAGGCACAGCATTAATGTCATTTTCGATACATTGGCACAATGTAATATTTTATTCAAGGGTAATATAACAAGACCTAGATAAATAGTCGACTATTTTTATTGCATCTAAATTTCGACTGTATTTTATAATAATTTAACGAGACATTATTTTGGCATTAATAATCTGATGAGAGCCCGAGAGCGAAGCTCGAGGGCTTTCATCTCTGATTATTAATGCCAAAATAATGTCGAGTGAAATTAATAAATACAAGAGAAATTTAGCAGCAATAAAATAGTCGACAATTAATCAAGGTCGTGTTATATTTGTGAAGATTATTTCTTGAATCCACTTCTCTATATCAGTCATATATGAATGAATGAAAATTAAACAATTTGGAATAATGTATTCAAAATATCAAGAACAAACTACAAAATCTAAACAAAAACAGCACCATATTTATAATTTATTGATTGAAATTAAAAACACAATTATTGTATGTGACATATCCACCATGTGTAATTTGCGACATTTGTTCAGCTTTTGAAGAACTTGCAGTATTTACAGTAGAAGGTCCACATTCATTCTCATTTCTCAATCTGTTCAAAATACCCTGGTGATGTTGTTCATCCATCTGCAAATAATAAGGTTGAATCGAAGAAGTACTAGCGTGGCCAGTAATTTGAATGAGTTGCTGCTCTGGTACTCCGGATTTTGCCAGTTGAGAAACTGCAGTTGATCTGCAAGAATGGTTTGTAATTTTCAATTGGTTGGTATCTAAACCAATAGACTTTACTCCCAATTTGGTCCATTTTGAAAATTCGTTCCAACCGGCGAATTCTTGTACCACAATGAGTTTCTATTCTGCCAGAATGGATTTGGAGTTAGGAACAAGCGTGGACATGTGATTCCTGGTCCTCTTTTTCCAATCAATTCTCTGAACAATCCAACTGGACAGCGCTGTGGGTTTTGTTCATTTTTAGTAAGCCACTTGCTGTCTGCGCATTTCTGGTTTCCTCCTTGACAGGTTTTTGTAAAAATTGGGTTATATTCAATCCTACCTGATTCATTACCATTATTCTGAATTTGAGATTTGAAATGTTCAATCAAAGCTGAACAACCTTCGCCCCCACGCCACGCTAATTCTACTGAAGCCAAATATATATATACTTCTTGAAATACATCTATTGAAGAGTTTTAGCTGTAGAATTCCACATGCACTTCACAGTATATTCTTTATAATCTTGCCCATTTTCTTTTTTCATATTCCAGGCCCAGTCTTTCAGAATATCATTCAGTTTTGTGATTGGTGTCGACTCATTCAATTCATATTGACGATGCCCGCAAAATTTGGTAAACTGATTCCATACGCTATTTTTACTCCTCACTGTATTGTCAGGGATTGTACCCTCGATTATCCTATCTATCTCTTCGTTTATAGTTCTCCAGATCGATTCATTTTCAAATACTTATACAGCTTCAACACGATTGATTTTATTTGACGTTTAAGATGTATTTATTTAGACGTCAGATGCACAGCTTCATTGATATATAGGTATTATGCTGAATAGTCAGTGACTATTATGCACCATGTAAATAGTCGCTAATAGAGCGTGTTGATTGGTCCTGTCAAACAGGAAACAAACGTATCATTGGTTGATGACTGATATTTAATAGACGAAAGAAATAATCAATGTAATAACAATGTGATCAAAAACTTTCAGCTATAGGGATGCGATACAGATGCGTTATTGCCAACGAAGTCTTAAGGAAGATATGAGAAGCTATACACGCGTTTTATTGAATGTTGCAACAATAAAGAAATGAAAATACCGAATAAAGGAGAAGTATTTTTGGCTCATTTCCTATAGAAGTGTCTGAAACCTATAGACCAAACACCTTATGGACCTGCGGGCTTCCGCAATGAACCTATACATAATGCTCCAAACTGTAAGTTCACAATAGCTATCACTAATAATCAGTAGATAGACAATATATTTCTCTTGTTAGTTGTTCCTATATTAATGAATAATTAATGGAACAAATCAATCAATTTCCTACGCTTCTTGAAAAAATATTGTTCCAAACTCATGCGGAAAGTGTTTTTCCCGCACTCGACTGCTTGTCCGAACTTCGCTTCGCGTCGTTCGTGTCAACATCAGTCGCGTGAGGGAAATAATCACTTTCCGCACTTGTCAGGAAAATTACTATGTCAGTCGAAATCGACTCGATGTGGCAGTCAGAGTGTCATATAATAGACAACGACTGGTACCTATCGAAAATGTCACCTCATATATCCCAAATATTCATCATGTAGTACCTCAGGGTTCTGTTCTTCGGCCGTGGCTGTTTTTGCTCTATATTAATGATATGACTGAATGGAATATATCCGGGGAAATATCTCTCTTTTGTAGATGACACTATCATATTATGGACTGATAGATCTATGGGGGCCCTACAGATTAAAATAACCAAAAACGTCGAAACTATCCATCAATAAAGCAAATCGAACCTAGTTTCGCTCAACACTAAAAAAACTAACCTTACATTCCGATTTGAATTGCTTCTTATATCCCTGGATCATCGGAAAATCGAAAATTTGTTGAGAACAAGGTTTATTGGTCAATTTGTGGACAAAAAATTGGAATTTTGATCTGCATGCTTCATACTTATGCAATAAACTTGCATCAGAATGCTATGCTATCAGATTGATATCAAACGAGTTGGATTATACGGCCTATTATGCTCTGATGGTGTTGCATTCTGAGGAAATTGTAATAATAATATTTTAGAGTCTACTTTTATTATAAAGAAAAGGGCCTTACGGTATATATACAAATATGCAAATATGCATCCAAGAAAATCTCGTAAAGAGTTATTCAGGGAGCACAGATTGTCAAAAGTTGAGTACCCTTGTTCTTTACATAGATTCGGTGTCTTTGATTCATTAAACCAGAAATAATTACGCATTAGTGAACTCCTGTTACAACACCCGCCTGTCAGACATGGGGAAACTTCCCCGGACCTGCAGTTCATTGAAATGTACAACCATCCCCCAAATTATATATTGTAAAATCTACCTCTGATATCAAGAACAAATCACAATTCTTCATTCCTTCAACCAAAAACAAGCCCACGGGTACGCCTATTCAATATTTTGAACTGATGTTTCATATTCAGAAATTATGACAATTCTCGAGAATACAGTTGTAGAATAATCTTTCAGTATTTTATCAATGAATGTTCATACTTGATTCACTCATTTTTTTACCAGTTTTTTATTCACAGAAGTGCTTATTAACTATTTTCCCTAAATCAAGAAATATCGTGTATTTATTGTGTATACAGTGTGTCCCACTTACCATGCTCACCATGGGTATCTTTTTAACGGTGAGAGATACGAGGTCGGTTAAATGACACCAAATGTGGAGTTTGTCAAGGCCAACTATATAATGTAAAAGAATATTTTGATGAAATCTATTCGTTTTTGTTTTATACGCAAAAATCAGATTTTGATTATTTTCATGTCTCCTCCGTAACTTCTTCATTTATGAAAATATTCAAATAGGAATTTCACATTCTCATGGCAGTTTTTCAAAGTGATTTCGCAAAAAAATATGAAATTTATACCAACTCTTCTAGAATTTGTGATATCAGCACCAACTTTAGTTTTTCAAATGTAGGTCATAGCTCACTATGACTTAGTTATAAATAACTATTTTTTCTCCTACAGATGATATGTCGCAGTAATAGTTTTGTGTTGATAACAACGGAGTTATCGTCATTTATACAAAAACAAAAAATTATTCAGAAGCCGCCATCTTGAATTTATAAATTTTAACAAAAAAATCATTATCTCCGACCTCAAAAACCCCCACTTATCAATTTTGAATGGAATCGGACCAAATCTTGTCCGCCATCTTGGAGCAGCCATTTTTTTCAATTTCATCAAAAATTCTATAATGTATTGTCACCGATAGCGGACAAGATTGGGTCCGATTCCATTCAAAATTGGTAAATGGGGGTTTTTGAGGTCGGAGATCATGATTTTTTTTGTTAAAATTCATAAATTCAAGATGGCGGCTTCCAAATAATTTTTTGTTTTTGTATAAATGACGATAACTCCGTTGTTATCAATACAAAACTATTACTGCGACATATCATCTGTAAGGGAAAAACTAAAGTTGGTGCTGATATCTCAAATTCTAGAAGAGTTGGTATGAATTTTATATTTTTTTCGAAATCACTTCGAAAAACTGCCATGAGAATGTGAAATTCCTATTTGAATATTTTCATTAATAAAGAAGTTACGAAGGAGACATGAAAATGATCAAAATCTATTTTTTGCGTATAAAACAAAAACGAACAGATTTTATCAAAACATTTTTTCACATTATAGTTGGCCTTGACAAACTCCACATTTGGTGTCATTTAACCGACCTCGTATCTCTCACCGTTAAAAAGATGCCCATATGGTGAGCATGGTAAGTGGGACACACTGTATATCTAGCTGCTATAGTGCACAAACACTAGGTACATGGTAAATGATTTCAAGGTATTCTATATCAATACCAGAATTAGTTAATCTCTACGTGCTTCTCCTAGAACTTCTTTCTCCTTCCACTCATATTGATGAAAAGAGTGAACAAGGTGTAACCAGTTCTCCATATCTACAACAAAAAACATGTATTATTTTTTTAATCCAACATGCACCTTTTTTTGAATCGAAACAATTATTTTTATTATATTCAATATGATATAAGTAATTGGACAAGTCATAACTTTTGATATATAATAAGGTTCATCAAAATTAGATTTGGTATAGGTGGATGGTATTTAAAGAATTTCCGCATATTCTCCACTTCTCTGTCAATTCAGATTTCACCGGAAATTTATCCGATTAAGAGTCACCTCTGAATTTGTAGAAAGTTGAGGAACTTTTTACTTTTTGCTCATGGAGCTTATATTTCACGGTCACTGCCTAATTGCATTTTTTTTTAAATATTGAGAATAACAACCAAATATCATGCACCATGGCCATAGTGGAAGGAGAAGGTGGTGTGCTCAACAGAAATTTTAATCTCGTCTTGTTCTGCGCATGACGTCGACTGGGATATAACTGTCATTTTCATTATTTGTTTTCCTGATCGATGTTTCTATTTGAATATGTTGAAAATTGAATGAAATGGTTTCAAAATGCCCACTTGTGTCGTTTCTGGCTATGTAAATTCCAACAACTATACGAACGGCAGAGATATTGAGTATTTCTGTTTTTCCAAGGATGGAGACCTAATGAAAAGATTAGTGGAAGCTTGCTATCGAATGAAAATGGACTAATTTGAATAATGGTACTTATTCCTAAGTATATTTACCTATCATATCATATTCGAACACGTATCTGTTCGCAATATTTCCATGCAAAACTTTTTCGTTTGAGTTTGAAAGCAAAGTTGTGTAACTCCACGCACCTCCAAAAAACCACAGATATACGAATATTTGAAACAAGAAGCCATTCCTACCAGAACATATTCCGTAGAATATCAAGTTGGAAATAAATGAAAATCAATTCAAAAGACCTAATTTCTCAGATATTATAAATTGCAGCAAAGATTTGATTAACAAATCGGCAAAAAACTATACTCCTTTGTTGTTGTCGAAGTCAAAGCATTATCAAATATCAACTTCTTAATTTGAATCTATCAGAATAGGTATCTATTTATATGAATGGAATTATTTCTAGACAGATCGAGAAACTCATTGATATTTCAATAAACTCAATTAAATTCATAGCGCACGCCTATGGCAACTGGTAAGTGTCTTTGACAAGCAGCTATCATTGGTTTCCCAGATGACGTCACATGATATGCGCGTAGGCACACCATCTTCTTCTTGCCACTATGATCATGGCTATCCGTAGCGCACAGCACACTTGACAAAAGCTAATGAATCATTATCCAGTATTCATTTTTTTGATAATTGATGTATGTTCCTATTTTCAATTCTATCTCGAAGAAACTATGTAAGTATCGTATGATTCGTCAGAAAAACTTCCTTTCGGGAAGTGCATGTCAAAAAATGGTCGCCATTTGAAAATTGATATTCATACCATATACGTATTAATAATCAATACGGATAATCTCTATCTGTTTCCATAGCGAAACATGAAGCCGATTTTTGAAGACAAATGACTATCCATAAGGAGAAGTTTTGAAACGATCAGACACATACTGCTTTGATTGAAAGGCTAGTAAACGTCATTGTCCACCGAAACGCATGTCTTTGATGACTACTATAATAGCGCATGGCGCATGCGTATCATACCACCAAATCCTTATGGATATTCATTTGTTTCATATTTTTGGCTTCATCCTGGCACCCGTTATGATCCGTATTGTTTATTAATACGTATATGATTCATACACGGAAATGTAATAATTTTGTCAAATGGTCCAATTCCTATCATATTACTCACTCAAACTGCGCGATTGTAACTTGCTGCTGTGATAGATAGATAAATTTTCCCATCACTCTGGGAATAAGTGATAACAATGCAATAGGCCTACAAATGCTGGCCAGGTTCTTTTCTTTTTAAAATACCGGTAGGACTCTAACTATTTTCCAGCAGAATGGAAAAACAACCGACTTGTAAGAAATGTTCAATTACTTGCAGGATATCAGTATTAATTCTGGTGCACACTCATTCTTGAGAACAATTAGTGGAACCTAGGACCGTTAGCCTCATTAGTTTTGATACCAAGTAGAGTCAGTGCTGATTTCGAGTTATAAAACCAAATTGAGAAAAAAAAATCACATGTCCTCTCTCCTTCTACGTAACTTTCTGTTCTTCTTTTAAGAAAATTCAATCTGATTATTATAACATAGTTATACCATTCACATAGGTACTTAGATCAGTGGTGGTACTCACAAACACAAATAGCGGGTAATCAACATCATAAACGCCTGATCTTGAGAATCTCACTGGTTTCATGTTGCTGATGAGGAACATGAGGTATGCTCGTCGATTTCTCGTATTCCAGTTGTACCATCCACACTTCAAAGCATTGTTGTAAACGTTTTCTGACTGAAAATGAACTGAATGAAATTTAAAAAATGGAGGAGACATACAGATTGACTGTGAGATTGAATCAGAGCCAACAAACAGGGTCTTAACCCAGCGAGCACAAAAATATTGCAGAGATGTTAAAAGTACGAGATGTCGAAACATTCACACATGAATAAACTTTCATAGAACAGACAATGTCTGCCGCAGGTAGTGTTTATAAAGATATCCTCAAGATATATTTATATAATAGAAGAAAGAAGGAAATTTGAAAAGAGATTGCCCCGTTGGGGAATCGAACCTACTCTCTTTTGATTGAATTATTACAATCCTTACATCTTGTCCACTGCGCTAGTGGTGCCCGCGAGAGTCTCGTTTTCGAGAGTCTCGCATGGTCTCGTCTCGTTTTCTAGACAAGACTCGAGATGAGACTCGGACAAGACGAGACGAGACTCGGCCAAGACGAGACGAGACTTTTATTGGTCTCGTATCGAGTCTCGTGCAATACTTCTCGTGTCTTGTGCGAGAGTCTCGCACAGTTTCAATAAAATAACAACACCAAGCATAACACTAATATTTTCTTTGACGTTCGATAATGGTTAAAATATGTAGTATGATGTCTGCGAATATTTCTTAGAAATATTTCCAGAACAATAATTGTTTTTGTGGTTTACTGTATCTTGCTGTCTCATGTGTCTCACTTACTTATTGTCTCATTTTCAGAAACACCCTGTATGGACACTGAAAAACTCTGATAATTTAAATTCTATGAGAGCTGACGGTAGACAACGCGGTCATATTTTCGTAGTACTTGTATATAAAGAATGTCCCATAATTAGCTTGCAAAACATCAGCATTAGTTTGCTCGAACAAAAATGAGAATTCACCTTGCCTGCATTCAGAAATATCTACGGGATTTGAAATTTTTCCCGGAGTGTTTCAAACAGGGTCGATTGGATTTACCTACTTTCAGCCCTCACTTGCAAGCAATATTATTCCCAATTTCCCTACAGTTCCCTCTGTTTCTAATTGTTCCAAAGCTCGAAATCATATTTTATATTTCACATACATTTCTCCTTTGGAATTTCAACATCATTGATAACGGCTGAAACTAGGACAAAACACATTCAAACCACTTTGTTCAATGAGTGGTCCGGAACCTGTGAATACAGACCCAAGAACGTATTTGAGAGAGTTGGAAGTTGGAATGACCCTCTCAATATTGTACCGTTATCTGATAACGAAATGATATATGTCCCAAAGGAATGTAAAAACATTGCAGTTCATCGAACGGCACCAGTGCCAATCACTATCCTGAGCAAAATGAATTAAAAATAGCACTTTCTTGTGCGAACATTTGTACTCAATTTTGCGATTTGATAACGAGAAAAGAATTATGCCATCCGACACCTATTGAATTGTAGATCTGTTGAAAGTTTTGGTGCTCTGAATTACAAAAATTTGAATTTTGTCGAAATCATGAGAGTAACCGAATTTCATCAAGAGTAAATTTTTTGAAGTAATAAAGAAGTTACGCAATCCAAATTTCATACACAAACCCCTTTCTTTCCATTGGCGTAGAAGTTTTAGATGTTTTTTACGGAAAAAATCAAGTTCTACGCCCATGGAATGATATTCATCATAATCATGATATGGATTTTATTGCCCGATGAAGCTATGCCAACGTATCAAATTTGAGTGAAATTTCATGAACCGTTCCAAAGTTATGAAGCAAAAACGATTTGAAAATTGTAACTTCAGAGCCGTCTAGCGCCCAAACTGAGCAACTTTGTACTAAGGTGAGTTCGCTTGTTTCGAATTGTTTTGGTCTGAGGAATATGTGGTAAGTTTTTGTTTTTGTTTTAAGGACACCCTGAATATAGGGGTGTTTGGAAATTTAGTACCAAGATTTCGGAGGCTAATATTTTTCAGGTCAGAATAAGACTTTTTTCTATGAACATGTGTGGCTCTATGCCAGCGTCATCAGGCCTATGATAGCATATGGGTCAGTAGTTTGGTGGCCAAAGACACAACAGGCTGGAGTGATTCGAAGGCTCAGTGCTATTCAAAGGCAAGCTTGCCTGAGTGCCACTGGTGCAATGAAAACCACTCCAACAGCCGCTTTAGAGGTCCTCTTGAACCTACCACCACTACAAATATATATTCAAGGCGAAGCCAGAGCAGTCGTGAGTAGATTGTCAAGGGGTCAAGCACCCATAAGCAACGCGCACGGTAAAGACTATAGAAAGCTATATGAAGAGTTGGAAAGCGACCCCATCATGGGAATGCCAACGGATGGCATAATTCCAAAATATAGCTTTGAAAAAACTTTTAAAATAAGTATAACGGACAGAGAGGCATGGAAGGAAGGACCTCCTATCAATGCAGACATTGCTGTCTATACGGACGGCTCCAAAACTGAGTTTGGATCAGGAGCTGGTATTTATGGGGCCAAGCCAAAGACAAGAATCTCACTGAGCTTAGGTAAATACGCGACGGTGTTTCAGGCAGAAATTATTGCAATACATCATTGCGTGAAAGAATTGATAAGGCAAGAGTTTAAAGGCAAAACCATTGCAATCTATTCAGATAGCCAGGCGGCAATCAAAGCAGTCAACTCTATGCAAGTTAACTCAAAACTAGTATGGGACTGCTTAGAAACCCTAAATGCACTGGGCAGTCAGAACAGACTGACTCTAGCATGGGTACCAGCACATACAGGGTACGAGGGCAATGAAGAGGCAGACTCACTTGCCCGAGCAGGAGCAAACAAAGCTCTGAATGGCCCAGAACCCCTCTGTGGTATTGCGAAAGCTATACAAAAGATTAGTATCAAATCATGGATGCAAACCAAATCTCAAGAATGGTGGAACAAATCGCCAGGAATGAGACAGGCAAAAGAGTTTATTAAAAAACCATCGCCAACATTCACAGAATATCTACTAAGCCAGAAACGAAGTTCAACTAGAATACTAGTGGGACTTCTCACAGGGCATTGTAGGCTCAACAAACACATGAGTACGATAGGTCTGACTGAAGAACTGCTGTGCAGGTTCTGTCAGGAAGAGGAGGAAACAGCAGTACACATACTTTGCCACTGTGAGGGCTTGTCAAGACTAAGGTTCCTTATGCTGGGTGAGGAAAAACCAGAAGCCCAGAGATACACAGGGGATCTGAAAGCTAGCCTATGGAGTCTCATAGAGAAGACGGGGCTAGCCGAAGAACTCTAATCGATTTTGAGGGCAGACACAATAGATCTGAAAAGGTCGCGGTGTGGAGGCAGATAGCCCGAAGGCCCCATTCTAAATCTAATCTAATCTAATGAACATGTGTCCGCAAAAGCTTCATTACCGATCTACAGAGCGTTGAAGTTTCAAGATTTTATTTCAGTTTTCGTGATATTCAGATCTCTGAATTACAATTGCCAGTTCAAAGTGGCAATTGTCAGTTCAAAGTGACAATTGTCACTTCAAAGTGACAATTGCCAGTTCAAAGTGACAATTGTCACTTCAAAGTGACAATTGTCAGTTCAAAGTGACAATTGTCACTTCAAAGTGACAATTGCCAGTTCAAAGTGACAATTGTCAGTTCAAAGTGACAATTGTCACTTCAAAGTGACAATTGTCAGTTCAAAGTGACAATTGTCACTTCGAAGTGGCAATTCCATAAAAATAAAGTTGTTGGCCCTTCTACGCCTTCGTACGCCTCTTATTCATTCGAGGCAGAAATGTTGGATCTCTTAGATGATGCTCAAGACTTTTTCAATTGCAAATATGAAACGGAAACTTGTAACAGTTCGATGACAATCCCGAGAAAACACATTTATTCACCTCATCCTTTGCACGTTGTCCGTTCGAACATAAATTCACGGCGAATATGACCACTGGAGCAAATGACAAGGATAATCTTATGTTGCTTTCAGGACGAACTTCCTAAAAATAAACATTGTGTGAACGAAGTCTCCAGGAAATCACCCAGATAAACAGATGACACCCCATTGACGATTTCTTCACCTCAGTTGATGACTGAGGTCACAACTCAATGACGTTTGTTTAAAGTGAGTTACTCATACTTCTAAGGTATCACGATGATACGGACCGAAGATAGTTTGATACCAATATTCTTATCACTCTTCAGAAATTCAAATAGCCCATTGGATTACATGTAGCAGATACGTTTCAATAACATGTCGAATGTCGGCGCATATTGCTATGATGTTGTTTTAGACGTGACAAATGCATTTCATGCATATTTCAAACTGTTACATATGAGATAATAGCATTGATAATGCTAGACTGACGCACCTTGATGGCATTCAGTGACGGCTCGTCAGGGACGGCTGAATCGGCCGGGCCGTACCAAAAAATTTGAGGAAGAAAACTGAGCTATTTGATGCAATACATTATTTTTCGAACATACATACTTATTATTTCATTGTATCAGTAAGAGAAACGTCTACTTCAAGAGCTTATTTTTGAACAGAAATGGACGACTATTGAGCCGATTACAGAAAAATATAATGTACTTATGCCTCCACGGCGGAAAACATTTTGAGGACACTTGACAATACACAGAGGTACGGCAGGCCGACCAGGAAAGGGTGGAGTGTTGTTTTTAGTCATTGTGGTGCTTTTTGAGTTTGGTGTGTCGTGTATTGAAGTGGTTGAACATGTTTATTCGGGTCATTTCGGCTACAGATTTAGCAGAAAAAATAAAAATAGTCATGGCGAGCCTAAGAGAGGTACCTAGTGAGATCTGGCATGCCTTTCATAATCATTTCTTCAAAAACAAATTGGGTTGACGAACTAGAGCAACATCTACCCTGACTGACCCAGATTCTGAGGGCACGAGCCGTCATTGATGATTAGAACCGAATTTTTTCCTCAGTGTAGATATCATCGATACGTCACTGCAACGTCATAGAAGTAACTTCCTCATTCCTTCGAATGATGTATCATCAGATTATCAATGGTGTGATTATCACGTCATAAAAACAATGTACTGACATGATCGTTCGTCATATGTTTATCTAGGCATTTTGAAATCAGTGAACTTACAAATATTATGAATGCTGCAACACAGACAAGTAGCTCAATTGCGATAACTGTTAGCGGCATTGCTGCATAGTCTGCGTATACCAACATCATATTACAGAACCTACAAAATACATATTTTTTCGTCGATCTCTAGAAGAAATGTCATTACACGTTTCAATTTTTGGAACGAGTAGCCGACTATATTCAAGGTGGCAAGTACTTTTCGTACGCAGACACTAACTTTTCGTCCGCAAACACTTTTCATTCTCTACAGGGTTGCTAGTTTCACTATAAATTTTCAGTAGATCTCCTGATTCGCATATTGATCTATGAATCTACTGAAACATGTTATAACCTACTGAAGGATATTAGACATTTTGACACTTTTTTATTATTATAATTATCGATATTATCATCAATCTTTAGTTGATTGCATACACTTATGAATTGCATGATATTTCGGCACGCTCTGTTTAAATTAATTTTGCAAAATATGTAGTGAATTCACAAATAGGAAATAGGTACTATAACGATGTATAAACCAAAAAAGGACAGTACTTTATCTGATTCAGATCAAATTCAATTTCTTTATACCTCTGTTATAACAGTTTGTTTCTTTCACGTTCAATTTTAGTAGTGTACCTACCTGCGCACGGGACCACACATAGGGAAATCAATGTGTTAGACAAAGAGCATGGGCTGGATAGTGGATCCGACAGAGATAGCGATATGGTTGGCTATAGCTATTGACGTCTAACCTAACTTATCTCCGTTTGAGTTCACGTCAGCATCTAACATATGACAGGTGTCAAAAATAATAGGTGCTACAGTACCTTAGACCAAGACCTTCAATTGTGACCTTTTGTCGTGACCTTTGACCGTTAAATTTGACATTCAAGCATGACCTTTAATCGTGACCTTAGACCTTCGACCGAGACCTCTAATTATGACCTTTGATCGTGACCTTTAATCGTGACCTTTCATCGTGACCTTCAATTGTGACCTTTTGTCGTGACCTTTGACCGTTAAATTTGACATTCAAGCATGACCTTTAATCGTGACCTTAGACCTTCGACCGAGACCTCTAATTATGACCTTTCGTCGTGACCTTTGACCGTTGAATTTGACATTTGAGCATGACCTTCAATCGTGACCTTACACCTTCGACCGAGACCTCTGATTATGACCTTTGATCGTAACCTTTGACCATTGCCTTCGACCTCTGAGCGTGACCTTTAATCGTGACCTTGGTCTGTGACCTTTGGTCTACCTTCGACCTTCGTCCGAGACCTTCGATTGTGACCTTTGATTGTGATCATTGACATTAAACCGTAACCTTCGGCCTTGATATGTTACCTTCGACGTTTAAACGCAAGCATTGACTAACGATCTTCGATACATGACGGTAGTTTCATGTTGATCTTATGACTTTGTTTCCACATAGGCCTTGGCCTCATATGATCGTATGACCTTGGTATAATATCGGTCTCGAGTTGTTTCTCTCACGGTCCCAAGACTCAAGACTCTAGACTCTGAGTTCAGCCCTCTCTGGTCACGTGACATATAACCAAAATGGTCGAAGTCATTTTATTCGATACCATGGGTCGGCTAGATGTTACGCCACTGAGAGCGTATCTTGGAATTCCAGCTGACATCGCGATGCAATACATGAAAACAATGGGTCCATTGTTTGCAGGTGGCCGATGAGTCATCCTTATCTCGACTTCGTAGAACAATGCCGCCTTTGTTCCCTCTATGCCACAGCGTTTCTTGGACTCCCGGCTATTGGGAAATTGCGACGCAATATACGAGAACAATGCCGCCTTTGTTTGCAGGTGTCCGATTACGTAACAACCTCATCCGATTGCATCATCCTTATCTGTGAGAGAACAATGGGTCCATTGTTCTGACGCAGGTGGCCGATGAGTCATCCAACAGACATGTTCAAACTTGTCACGAGCCATTCAATCATGGATACTGGATGTGTCTCAAAGAACGTTTGCCGAATCTGCCCAATAGCTTATATCAGCTGTGCGCATGCGTAGCTACCACTACCACTATTCAGACTTGACCTCTGAATCAGTGTTACAATGTCCTTAGAAGAGTACAGAAGCAAGTTGGAGGAATTTGGGGAGCGGGTTCGACAGATGAACAAAGACATAACATTGTACGAAGATAAAACCAGAGTGTTGAATCAATTGGAGAATCTGAGTTTGTGGGATAAAGTCTTCAGCAGCTGTGGAAGAGTACCAGCAGTAGAGGTGCCTGTTGAGCAGAGACGACACATCCAGCCTCAAAATGTCACGGGTGGCATTCATAGTTCTGACAGCAATTTTGAATAACGTATTGTATACAAATGTTCCCAAGGATGTCAAGAACATGGCGATATGTTTCAATGACTTGAAAGAAGATTGCAATCGATCATCGTGGACAGCGATGCGGAATAAGTTGGTGAACAATGGATGTCTACCAGTATTCTACAAAGAGATACCAGAGACGAATAATTCCTTCTTCAAACTCAAGTTGATGTTTTCCGGTGGATCTGAAGAGGATACCGACTGGCAAACTATAGGAGCCCCCACAACAGGAATACAGAATGAATTCAATAAAATGTTCATATTACTAGGTTTGACATTAGCAGCTACGTTCGTTTTGATTGTGAAAGGCCTAATGAAAGCTGGGTACATATATAGTGAATAAAATGATGGAACTTATGCAAGGTGTTTCAATAAAACTCCCATCCTCATCATAATGTTTATTGAGCCAAACACAGTACATCTTCATTTAGGTAATATTACATTTATAAACCACTGGTAAAGTTGATCAACGTTCCGCTGGGCACACATATATTTTCCATTGGCGTGGTTGGGGCAGTACGATATAGTTTGCTGGTAGGTTTTACTGGAACAGGGTGTTCCATCATACAAAGCAACATCGTATACAGTTGGGAATACTTCAAGTTCTTCACATTTCGTCTTCAAAAAGTCAGCTTTCTGATTGCCCCTCACGTACATACATTCAACCGAATGCAACAGATATTTTTCCAAAATGTCGTTCAGCTCCGTATATTCAACATCACCAGCATCATATGGTATTCCATGGACGAATTTCTCCACATAACGTGTAGTTTTCTTGTCACGTCCACTAATGGTAGCAAACGGTGTAGGCGGTTTGAATAGGAAGTTGGATCTCTGGCGGCCAATTTGAATGATCAGCTCTTTCGGGTGGAAAACACTGTCAAGAGTGAAGCCTTGAATGTCGACAAGTGCGATCCTCATGACGGCTGACGATCGAATGCGAGCTCGAGCAGTTTGCAGTTGGTATTTATACTCAAATCAAGGTTCTGACGACTTCCGTTAGAGGGAAGTACTCTAGCAGACAGTCATGTACGATGATGCAATAGGCTTTGGTGTCAGCAGGGAATCCTTTATCGGCTTCGATTTCAAGCTTTATATCAACTGTCGATGATTTCATGGTCTCTTCCTGCCTCGAGCAATCAATCACAAATAATGCATGCTGTTTGAATTCCCCATAATCCAAGATTGGGTGAACCTCCGTCGAATGTGAATAGCTCGAATAGAACCTGGTATAGTTGTAGTAAGCAAGGGTGTAGTCTTGTTTAGCGAAATCCAGCTGCATTCTCTCATTAGGCCAATATTCACCATTAAGGGCTAATCTGATACTAACTATGCTCGTGTTATCAAAGTGGGTAGCATCAGCTTCTGCATTGTCACGTTTAGATTTCTGGAAGCACACAATAACGTACCGAGGACGTTCCACCGAAGCGCTCGTTTTGACTGCCCAAATTTCACTTTTTGCGCCGTTTGTAAGAGCAGGCAATTGGCTGAGGTCCCATTTCCTGAATGGAATCAGTATAGGTGTATCATTTTTTATGGGTTGCATCAGTTGTAGTTTGATTTCATCGTTCGGAAATACGTGCTTCACTTTTAGCACTACACTATGTATTTGTACTTCAACTGTAGTAGTAGTGGTTGTAGGTCCATTGGGGAGTTCCTGTACTATCACGCAATCGTTATCATTACGAGCTCGAATCAGTCGGATTGTTTGTTTTCCATAGGTGATTGAGGTGTGCTTTAGTGGTATCAACAAACTGAATGTCTTGTCAATTGCATTCAAAAGCGGTTTATCAGGATACGTCCATCCGGCTGTGGATAAGCGTTTGGAATCATCAGGTTTATAGCACATGAATCCTCGCACACTACTCACGATTCCTGGATCTCTGACTACTTCTATCTCTCTTGCACTCTGCACATAACTGCAAGAATCGAATAGAAATGCTCCACAGTTGGGGGCCAAGTACACATTTCCAGCTCCTTGCACATTCAACGTTCCTTTGATTTCCAGCAAAGACTCATGCATTGCAAAAAATGTGTCTGCTTGATTTATGTTGATTTCCACCATATCATTGTTATTGAAGGATTTGACGTAGGGAATGTAGGAGCGATATTCTTCTTTTCGAATAGTTTCATCATATCTGGGCCGACGATACAGATCGAAAATTGGGTTTGTGTGGTTGAATGTTGGTGCTGTTGATTCTTCCGAACGAATATACTTGCGCTTGTTCATTTTTCACTCGTAATCCGATTGCTTGCAGAAAGAGAACGTTTTCTGGAGTGAGCTCCTGTCTCTTCGGAGGTCCCGTTGATACTGAGGAGTTTGTGGTTAATTTTTTATTATCAACTACTAGACCCATTCAACGTTCTTGCAAGTCCAAGTGTAGGGTGCCCTTTTCTCCTCGAAAATTAACAGGTCTTAGGTCCTGATCCAGCACTCTAACGGTAATGTTAGTGATGTCTCTCAGGCTACTTCTCACTGGTAAATAGAGAGGGGTATTTGGACGTTCGTTGATAGCGTAACCAGGATCTACGGTGATGGGGAAGCTTAATATAGTGTGAGCAGGCCTGTCTGCATAAAACGACCCTTCAGTGATGTTGCAATCGAAATGTAGGCTTGATACTTTCAGAATGTTTACAGGACGATCTGAACAGTGAACTCGGCCAGGTTCCAAGATCCTCTTCGAAAATCCCAACAACTCACCAAAGCTGTTATCTTCCTCAAAACTGATGGTATGTTGTCGACTATAGATTTCACACTTCAAAGTATTGTTGTTGGGCTTCAAAGTGAAATCTGCATCAGCTTCTTGAATTTGTCTCCGAATGTAATCCTCAATATTTTCTATCTCATAACAGCCAGTCGGAAACTGAATCTCTTTCAGCACTTCACGATTATCGTTCTCGTAGTAGTAGAACTTTTCACCATCAATATTCGGTATGGAATGATAGGTGTGAAATCCTAGTACAGCTATGTAATAGCTTTTCAAAGGGTGCAGTAGTATCGGTGAGGAGGGTGTGAAAGAGAACTGGTTGGTGGTACTCGTCAAGGTCAACAGTAGAGACATGACGTACCTAATGACACACAGCTATACTTATGAATATTTATTCCAATACAACTCTCCACTTCAAGAAATAATTACAACCATGACATTCAAACTGTGGGTTCGAGCATCAGGTCTATTATAGTGGATGTAACAAGGCAATCGAATTCTCAGATCAAAGTTCTTCCTATAGTCCTGTTGTAATCTATGCCAAACATCCAAGAGTTCCCAAGGTCTAACATGTTGGATCAGATAGTTGATGGGGAAGAGTGCCAATTCTTCTGCGGAAAAGTCTTGCAACGCCTTCTCACGGTGGAGATATGCTAAAACGGCTTCCATTGTACAGGAACTCCAGACAGAGATGACCACAGTTGATTTGGTTATATTTCTGGAATGGATCGTTATTGAAATAGAGTTTGACTTTGCCCAGATATTGGACAAGTTCTCTCGGTGGCTTCAGGCTACCGAAGGAATCGAAATACTCGACGACATCATTTATCTTTCTGTAAGCTACCCAATGAGTGCCTTGGTTCTTTGACACGTCCAAATTTAGGATTGCAGATTTGCGTTGACGGGGTCCACTGCTTGGTAAGTTGTCACGCATGAAAACACCCCGAAAATGTGGGATTCTCAAATATTTAACATACTTTGTCAACTCGACATCATACAACGGTCGATTGGGTAGCTTCATCGGAAGTTTATTTGCTTTTTCAAAAACAAGCCGAAACCTCCTTTGGTGTTTCTTCTCAAGTACAGTCCTTTGCCAATAGTTTCCATAGCCTTGTTATGTCGATGGTCTTCTTCCATCTTTTTCTTCGCATTCCTAGCGTCAATGACAGTCTTTGCGATTGCTCCAGCACCTCCAGCTAGAGATCCTAGTGCACCAAGAGCAGCAAAGATTGGTAGCAGTGGTAGAATCCCACCGGATTTGGCATCGAAAGGAATTATTCGTGGTATTTTAACATTTTTCCTTCCACCTGCTTGTTTGACGGCATGCCTAGCAGCTTTCAAAGCAAACGATGCAGCCTGTTTCAAATTGGTTAAGGGATTCTTCTTCAACGTCTTCCCGATTTTCCCCACGATATGTTTTTTGAAAGAACATCCCATCCCGAGCTTGCGTTTCACCTTCATCCCGGAAGTTCCTACTAATGCTGCAGCTCTTTCACCGAACTTGGCGTCTCTCGACCTCACACGTTCCCAGGCAGCGTTCTCCAACACCGAATCCGCTTTATGACGTTCTTCCAAAGACGTGTTCTGTGAATATGCAATGTCGTGTTGTTTGCAGGCAACGTCTAAGGGATTGATGCCAGGATCACCACGTGCAAGCCGTTTCTGAAGTTTGGTTCCAGCTGTAACGTAAAATCAGTTATTCAATCTCTAACCTCACTTTTGTACTTACGTCCACAGTATTGATAGCCACCAGGTAGGTGTACCTCGAATGGTAATTTGTTTATGAGAGAATTCAAAACACCCTCCCCCTTGTACACAATCATTGGAGTCTTTGCACCTCTATCACGAGATGAAAGTCATTCAACAAGACCAGACGCTACCTATCGAAAATTTGGACCTCCACACGTCACCAAGGACACCGAACAAACATGGAAAATTATTACCCAACTCGTTTCGAGCAATCATGTGTGGACCGAGTGGTTGTGGCAAGACAAACGCCATGCTATCGTTACTCTTCAATCGAAATGGCGCGAGATTCAAAAATGTCTACGTGTACTCCAAGTCGTTGTATCAACCGAAATATCAGCTACTTCAAGAGGTGTTGGATGCAGTGAAGGAGGTTGGATATTTTCCGTTCAGAGACAACGATGAAATAATAAGCCCATCTGAGGCGAAACCCAACTCGATTTTCATATTTGACGATGTGGCGTGTGATGAGCAACAAAAAATTCGAGAATATTTTTCAATGTGTAGACACAAAGATATCGATGCTGCCTACCTTTGCCAAACTTACTCTAAAATTCCTAAGCAATTATTGAGAGATAATTGTAACATGGTGGTGCTGTTCAAACAGGACTTGATCAACTTGAAGCATGTGTTTGATGAACATGTCTCTCCAGACATGAGCTTTGACGTCTTTAAAAAATTGTGCTCCGAATGTTGGAGTGTCACATATGGTACTCTAGTGATTGTCAAGGATTTTGATTTGCATAACGGCAGATATCGCCAAGGTTTCGACAAATATATAAAAGTGTAGTCATTCGACATCATGAGGTCGTCAAGTCAAGTCATGCGCAGAAGAAGAATGCCATCCAAACGTGATGACGATCAGGCTGCAGCACGTAAACGGAAAATCGCAGAGCTCACGCGTACAATCAGGAAAAAGTACTTGGCCTTGAAACTGGGTAAATCTGAGGAGGACGAATCGCTGAACAAAATGTTCAAGCCCATATCCAAACCATTGAAAGAAATTGTGAAAACGTCAAAGGCCAATCGTGATTTACTGGCAAGAGCCCAGTTTAGCACCGGTATGAAGAAAGAAGAGCCACCTGAATTGAAAAAAGAAGAAGAACAGGCTCAGCAAACGCAGTTTATTCCAATGGAAGAGGTGGGTGGAACCGGAAGTTTTGTGGATGATGATGATCAATACGAATATGATGATGATATCCTGTTCAACGAAAATATCACTCCAGAACAAAGTATTCCGTATGATGTAATCCCAACTAGCATTTATAGTCGCGATTACGTAATTACGACTATTGGGTCGACTATTAAGTAATATTTACTAGTTGCGGTTACGTTATAATTACGTCGTTACTACGTATTTACGACCAAAATGGCGAACAAATCACGAGTAATTATTACGGTTTGCCGACGTAGCGGGAACTCACACAATTACGTAATGCTTACGACCCGTCGACGTCGAAATTACGTAAAGATGTAGTAAATTTTCCTACCTGACTTTCTATTTCTTTTCCAATTCATAAAAATATTATTTTCTCTCTTTATTATTCTTCATTTCATCCATGAAGTTCACATTCACGAAAAATGAACAAGTCCAATATGCCTAACCATTCAATAAATAATACAAGGACAAACACGCGAAATAATTGATACTCGAACTTGAAAAATTCGAACAACATTCAGTTTTTCGATAAATGTGATGATTTTGCCTCGAAATTCAAGATGCGCTCACAAAATACGGCTCATTTCACCAAAAATATGGTTTTATTTCATTCGGCTATTTTTCAAAAATCATCGTAAATCATGTTAATTTCCATTATTATGCAATTTGTGATCGAACGAATGCTATTATTCTTCATAATTAATACCAAAATTATTTCCTGTTCAAATGGTTATCACATCAATCAATATGGCTTCCAATCGAAAATGAATCAGAAAGTTACTTTTGGAACTCGTCAGTTATGATAACCTATGTATTGGTAACTTCAACTGAATATAATTACCGAAAAGTTGTTTCAACTATGAAGGAATTGTTTGAGTAGGAATTACCAATATGTTACTTGAAATATCACCAAGAATTGACTAAATTATTAGGTGATCGATCAAGTAACGACAACGTCGTAGAAACCTAATTGGTGACCATAGAGTAATTGCAACTGTGAAGCCTTCTTGGGGTGGTAAGCGTTACCGTAATAATATATCCAAAGTTCCGAAACCTTAAGAGTAGTTTTGAGGAGTGACAGTTTCGAAATAGTTACTTCGTAATAAGCCATGAGAATTTCTCACTTTGAAGTTATTATCTAGTGTAAAAACTACGTAATTTTCACTCACTAAATAACTATCACTGACATTTATACTATGAAGTTCTGAAATAAGTGATAAATACGTTATTATCACTAAATATAGGTAATAGTTTCTTGAACCATGGTGCCTGTGACTGAAAATGCTAGTTGGGATCGATGAATACCTAGACCAATACCCAGTCATGGTGCATCCATATCTCAGAGAACATTGGGATTACAGCGACAAAATAGATCAGATGTATGGTCCAACTTACGATCCTCAAACGTCGAAATGATTTCTGGGAACGCAGGAAATTGACTTTGATAAAAGAACTGGATTCATAAAGATTGGTGGTAAACAAGTACAAGGAACTCCAGGGGTGTATCAGCTCATTTTCTATGATGATCCTTCAGATTATAACGATGCAGACATGCAGGCTTACAAGGAAATTTTGAAGCTGAGTGATCGCTATATAAACAAGGATGGGAGATTGAAAGGGTCTAAAAGATGGAAGTATACGAACGTCATCAAGCCACTTATTGTACAGATGCGAAAAAACAGCGGTAGGCGTTCAACGATTGGTAGTGGTTTGACGTACAACGAAAACCCCGTGGAATATATCTATTGGGACGATCCAAATGAACTCGTAGACCGCTTGAAACTACTCATTGCTTCTAAGGAAGCTGGAAACACATCACTCGATAATGAAATAGTGGCAATCGTTAATGAACTTCGTGAAGCTAACCTTATATACTGAGAGTCATCAATGATGAGTCTTGACAAGTTCGGTCGCAGATCAGCTGGCAGCAGCGGTAACATCATAGGATTAGTCCAATTGAAACATAAACTCGTCTCATTGGATACCATCATCAGGCAGTCGACTGATACATTGAGAATGATTGATAGCAAAATAAAGGATATTGAAAAGTTTATTTCAAGACATCCTCCAACGGAACTTATGGCTACGAAAAATTATGTAGATGGTGTTATTTCACGAATGAGATCTGATTTCAAGCTGGCTGAGAGAGCTGTTGACAGAGAGGAGATATTGAATGAAGAATCGATGGAACAGACACAATTGACCACCAATGAGATAAAAAAATTGACATAAAAATAGTTGATATACCGTTATGGCTTCGAGAGACAAGATTCAACTTGTTAATGAGCTGCATGCTCCAGCTCGCAAAAATTACCCCAGACGACGAACCATAATCAAAGGATTGGACGATTTATGGCAAATGGATTTGGCTGAGATGAGACCGTATGCCCATCAGAATAAAGGATATAAAATGATTCTGGTAGTGATTGACTGCTTTTCCAAGTACCTCTGGACACGCCCACTAAAAACTAAGACAGGAGAAGAGGTTGCCAAATCTTTCGCCGATATATTGGTACATGCAAAGCGCATACCAGTAAATCTACAGTCTGATCAAGGAACGGAATTCTTCAATAGCAAGTTTAAAAAATTGATGAAAAAATATGACATCAACCATTACAACACATTCAGCATTAAAAAGGCTGCCATTGCTGAACGAGTAATAAGAACGCTGAAAAACAAACTATACAAATATTTCAGTCTGAATGGCACCTACAAATGGATTGATATATTACGTCAGATCGTTGATGAATACAATAATACCAAGCACACAACGACTCGATTCAAACCCTCAGAGGTGAACAAGGAAAACGAGAAAGATATTTTACATCAAAGCTTTAGTCATTTGAAAATCGCAGGTCCACGTAAACTGAAAGTTGGCAACATTGTACGCATATCTAAGGCGAAACATATTTTCGAAAAAGGCTATACACCTAGCTGGACGACAGAGTTATTCAAAATTGTCAATGTGAAGATAACCAATCCTGTTACTTACCTACTCGAAGACATGCATGGACAGCCAATCAGTGGCGCATTCTATGAGGAGGAATTACAAAAGACAAAGAATCCCGATATTTACCTCATTGAAAAAGTGCTGAAGAGAAGAGGAAAGAGAATGTACGTCAAGTGGTTGGGACTCGACAAGAAACATAACAGTTGGATAGATAATGTCGATTTAGTGTAGATTCTTATGGAAAATACAGACAGATTTCAACAAGTCAGGGGCCTTTCGTGTGATCATCATGGAGAGATGGAGGGATATAAATAGCTGCTCGAAGCCGGTTTCAGTCTCAGTTTTAATCGACATGTCGAGTCAAGATAGTGGTATATCGGTAGTTAGCAGTAATATTCCATTCTCGCCTATATCCAGTGGTGATTATGATCGAGACGTAGACAGTATGTTGGAAATGCACGAGAATGCAGCCAAAGCCGAAAAACACCATCTGCTCAGCACATCGTTCCCAGTGAGTGGCTTTGAATTGAAAGTCGGTTTGAGTCCAGCCAGAATATTCAGTCCAGCCATAGTTATATCACCTTACATGACACCAAACAAAATATCTTTTGGTGTGTTGGAGTGGAACATCTTCATCGACTTGCTGCGACAGAAATTGATGGATTTCTTCCTCGAACAGTTACCACACTGAGAGAAAACTTGAGTTATCATAATTGGAAATCTGATAACCGTTATTACGATATCTGCAATAAATAGGGGACAGATGTGTTCATTTGCTACCATTGATGAAGTGAATTTTCAGGTGACTTGTAGTTATGGCAGCTTATTCAATTTGCAAACTTGTATAAAAACACCGCTGCTGAATAACTACTACTTGTTCTAGTTTCTATGATAACACAGAATGTCGAATAGGAATTATTCCCATAAAATGTTGCAGTAACTCTCCACTCTACAGTGGTTATTAGACTATCGACATAAAACAGCATGTTTTTATTACTGGCACAACCATCTTGAGGTAACGCAGTAATACGTCTCATTTCATTATAGTTATCTGATATCTGCATGAAACCTGACATTTTGACATGCTATTGTAATATAGCTCATTTTCAACAGTTATCCCAATATTTTTCTACTCTAGTATATTCATCAAACGGTGGTAATAAGGTTATCTAATCAACATTATTCGATGGTATGCATTATGAAACCGTGCTTTGAATTACTGCAATGAAAATAAATATCCTATCCACACTATCACTTTTCATGATCTAAAGTTATTGTTTTCAAAAAAACAAAAAAAAAAAAACGTTCAGTCTCTGAATTGAAATATTTGGGTATCTGTGGAAGTTTTTTGACATTACTCATTGATTTTTTCGGAGAAATACCATCTATATTCATTACTGACGAATTTATTAAGAAATGAGAAGTTGAATACTTATACTTACCCTTCCTTCGGAGTTATGATGAGAATTGTCAATAAAACTCCCCTTACAGAAACCCAGATATTTGATTCAGAATCCCATCGATCATTTTGTTTTTGAAATAAACCAATTTTAGGCCATGAAAAGTGGGTATGGAGAATACTTTTTTCATTGCAATAATGCAATGCACGGTGTATTCCACAGATCGGTTATTCACAGCCAGCACTAAAACAAAACTTTGCTACATCACAGACATTCACCTACAAGACACGGCTTTATCGATTCGGACCATCGAAACCATTGAACAATAATTGAACACGAGCACCCATGACCGAGAACAGCAGTGAAATGAACGCGATCTGTATCTTTGTCAGTCCCAATACTAATGAAACACTAGAGCGAAATGAGCCGAATTACGATTGTTGAATGTTTGCCTAATAACTGTCATACATGTGAATTGCTAGAGTTATTCGTCAACGTACAATGCTAGAAACCCAAACAGCTATGATTATTGGGACAAACATTATCTGAATTCACCAATGAGCATAATTCACAAAACGAGCTATGTCAATAAAAAATCTAAATAGACTGGAATTTATAAAATTCTCATAATGTCATAACACACCTGCGTTATGATGGTAGCAAATGTCCATTCAAGGGTATTACAAATGATTTAAGAAATCGATTTTTATAATTACAGAATGGAGAGAATACTGTTGTAATAATAAAATGATCAGGAATAGGAAATTTCCTTATAATGGTTATTAAGATCAGAGCTGGTAGATATTTTTAATATCCAGTTTCTCTCAGTGCAACCCATGCAGATGAGTATGATCCGATCACCTTTCCATGCGGAGATTTTTGTGAAATCACACAACTCGTGTATGACGATACAAAATTCCTACTGGTCAGAAAACACGAGGTTGAGTTCCACATGGACGAAAGAGATGTCACACAGATCCTTGAAGCCGACCAAAGACTAGTGGCCCATCGAGTGGCTTGGTTGGAAGATATTAACTTTTGTGCTTATTATCACAATATTCTGAATTTGACAAGGACTCATTTCAATAATAAAAGCTGTTTTGATGCATTACATGCATTTTGTGAAATATCTGATAATAGTTTGTTGAGCATGGCACTTAGAGAATATTTGTATTACTTTAAAAACAATGTACTGAATGATTTGGAACAATAAAATATGGAAATAGCTCAGCTTTTCTTTACTCCTAGTCAGGTATCGTTGACTTTCGTTGGAAACGTGGAAAACGTGACGTTTTTGATGTTTTTCGACGTTTTTTGACGTTTTTCGACGTTTTTCGACGTTTTTTGACGCTTTTCGACGTTTTTCGACGTCTTTTGACGTTTTTTGACGCTTTTCGACGTTTTTCGTCACTTTTCGACGTTTTTTACGTTTTTTTGACGTTTTTTGACGCCTTTCGACGTTTTTTGACGTTTTTTGACGTTTTTGACGTTTTTGGACGTTTGTGACGTTTTGTAGCAGGTTCATTCGTTTGCAGTAATGAAACAACCAAATTTTCAAGAAACTTTTATTGAACATAGTGGAAAATACATAGTGTATACAAAAACTGAAATACAAAATCTACATTATATAATGAATAGAGTGTATAAAAATTAGTAAGCGTATATACAACTAGATTGAAAAAATCAGTGGTGGGGGGTAAAATATTATCAGTTGACATTTCTCAGAACATGAAGGTGATATTGTTGAGGAATGTATATGGAAGAAGAATCATATGTCAGCTATGGAGGAATGTCCGAAAGGCAGGGTGTCATAACAATTTGGAAGTAGGTGTCTCTTGGTGTCATAAGGACTTAGCGCAATTTTCGACTGTTCAATACTGAATACTTGATGGTTGAAGGAACGGATTGTCCGCTGTGTGACTGTCTGCTCCTTGAAGTCTTTCAAGCAAGCCACATAATCATTGAAGGATATCTTATTCCTAACCAAATTAAATTTAACCCCTTTGGATTTTTTGGTGACTTTACCCCCCTGCACTTTGTAGGCATACATTTTTGAACGTAAGCCTACAAAGTGTGTTATTATTTTCGAATTTGCCTCATCCTTCATCATTCCCAAGACCTTTTTATTCACTTGCGGAATTCCATACGGGTTGTCAGAAGGGTAGTCGGATGTGTCAAATTTGGACAAGTTATTTTTTATAAGTTCCGCATATACATCATCACAGCCAAGTTCGTAAATAAAACTATCGGTGTCTGTATACATTAACTTACATTTCTCCACCCCCATTGTTGGAAGCATGAAATCGTAATGGAAATTATACATGCACGTCTTGGATAAATCCAAAATAGCCATCCCTATGTATAGGGGTTTGTTGAAGACTATTTCAGATTTAGCCAATTCGATAGCAATCAGATCGTCGCCCAAAATCGTCCGGCCACGAAACTTTGAACTGGCGATCATATTTTTAGCCCCATAGCGTCCATTCCATGATCTACATAATTTGACGACGCGATGTTTACGAATGTTTTCCATCGTCTTTCCAAACACGGCATTATTCATAAGTTTATATAGGTTTTTTTCGAATGTGTTGGTGGCTGCAGCCCTCAATCCAGTATTCAGATCAATGTAGGGCTTCAACCACGTAGACTGTTTGAATTTCGCTACTCTGTGAATTTTGGTGAGCTTTAAGCCATTTGCCAGAGCTTGTTTCAAATTAACATAATGGATGATGTATTCCTTTTTATGGTGTAACGTGGTCATCAATTTTGCCAACTTGGAACCAGGTGGCTTGCGGTGTTCGGCACAGAACGGAAAGTCTTTATGTAGATCGTGCAAGGTTTCCGGATATTCCAAATCTACTTGTAAGATATATCCTTCTGGCGCATCGTCAGGAATCAATGTGACGTCAATGTTGGCATTGGTCCATTCAAACCCTCCATAAGGGAGGGGCTTTGACATTGCCCATCCATATAGATTGTTAACGTCCAAGTAGAGAAGATGCTTTGGTGGTTTAGTAGGATCATATTTTGAAGTGTACTTATGGTTGGCTTCAGAATAGCGGTTACAACAAACCGAAATACCACCTCTTATTGCCTTTTCGACAAACATCAGCATGTCAACATCTTTTAAAATTTGTAAGGAACATTTCGTGTACTTCAGCATGCAATCCCACGTATAACCCGGAAGGGTGTAATACCAAGCCGGATCTAAGGTATACGTCCTCAAAGCAGCTTCTCTGAATTGTTCGAAAACATCTGCCAGAAGAAGGATATCTGTTTTCATGTATAAATCCGAGTATTCACCTAAATTTTGACATCCAAATTGTCGCCATACGTTTTGAGCATGAGCGTACTTCACATCATCGATATGTTCATCGTTCAATTTATTGTAGAATTTCTCAATGGGTGGAAGTTCAGTTTCGTCTAATTTGCTCGGACTATTGATGTGGTCATATGGGAAAACACCTTTCTTTGTGAGTAGATCGAATTTAGAAGCGTCTAATTGGTTGAATTCTTTTCTTAAATTTTGGAAGCTATCCTTCGTTAAATTGGATGCCAATTCGTCTAAACTGGCACCCAGGAATCTCAAAGAGTCGATGAATCTGAATTTAATACCGGTTTCAGAGTTGTGTTGGGTGAAGGAAATGTATTTCCCCATATTTATCGGAAGTACGCTCACCTGTCCACGTTTGGCAATCTCTCGCAAAAGGAAATGAGAATCATATCCAGAAAAATTGTGGAACACTATGGGCACTACGAAGGACTTGCGGTACCCCAAATTACAAGATTGATGTGCCCACCCCCTGAAGGCACCAGTGAAATGATGGTGGTCTTTTACGATGATATCAGTGCCCGCAAACGCCTTTTCACAGATATGGCAGTGTGTTACACCAACCTTATCTGGGAAATGAGTCAGAGGAACAATGTCTTTGATTTTAGACTGTACAAATTTCGCGACATCTGCAATTTCTGTGGCAAACCAATCCATGCAATCAGGACCTCGATGACTCTTGTAATAGGACAAGCTATCATCGTACGAGCATTTGAAATATTACCCTGCGCTGAAGGCTGTATGTTTTTGATATTTCGACATTTTTTGAGAAATTTTGTCATCACAGTGCTCCAAAACCGATTCAAAATCACCGTAGATGATGAATTCGGCCTTTTGTTTATATATATGATTTTTAAAAACAACTGAATCGTATTTGGGGAATGAAATTTTGCACTCGTTGACATTTTCACATACAACACTGTGATCTGCCAATTTGGATTCGCTCGAAAAATAATTTAAACATCTATCACAGAAATGTTTTTTTCCATGGTCTTTACTGAGTTGTGAAGATAGCAGCCTGGACATGTCTTTAATCCAACAATAATGATACCTTATGTCTTCGTCGTAATCATCTCCAGGCAGGACATCATGATCGTTGGGCTTGGGGAAATATTCACTTTGAATTAGAAGTAGATTGACATGTCTGGGCTGCTTATGTTTTGTGAGTTTTATGGGTACTACTTCAAAATACTCTGTCTTTCTAACATGAATCAGTTCCAAGGCGTAAACGTTCACCGAAATATCATTGAGTTTTTCAAATTTAGGAATATTGTTGAGAGTGACGGGTACATCCAAGCCTGCGGTATTCAAAACTTGGCTGTAATGAGGATACGAGCTGGGCCTGTATACATGTTGGTTAGCAGGATGTAGAGCGCTCACGATACTCCAGAAGAAGCATGCCTCATCTGTGTTTTTCACATTGATGCAGGCTTGTTTCTTGGAAATTTGGTCAGGTAATCCAATGAATGATGAACCATTGCCAATTTCTAATTTATTAACATTAACCTCTAAAGAGACAATTTCCCTCAAGGCCCAGCCACTACCCTTCTCCTGGAATTCCGAAAGCTTATTCACTATAGTATCAATGACATTCTCTGCAAACCAACAATCTAAATCCGTTCCCTCGTCCATTGTAGCATTCTTTGTATTGAAATATTTGAATTCAGTAATCTCCGCGTCATCCGATTTCTTGATAAACTCACCACAGAAGGTGGTGTTGACTTTGAGCATGGTTAATTCCCTCAATATTTTTTTAATTTGAATTTTGAAAATGTGCGATGCGTCCTGCAAAAATTGCATCAACTCCTTATGACTTAAATTGATTATGATACCCGTCCTTACTCTACTCTCAAAAACAGATTGAACAAGTCTCCATGTAACTCTATTTTTACGATTGCCAAGTCCCGCCCCTATATGATCCTTCTTCCTAATCAAACTTTGAAAACGTTTCAAATGCCCCACATTTGTTTCTAATTTTCTCAAAACCCCTGCTGTCGAATTGGTCCCCCTGATTGCCCTATTTAATTCTCTTATATGCGTCCCTATTTGCCTATTCCATAACAGTCTCTCTTCTGCAGATATGTTCGTCTTGTTCCTCAATATTTCCACTGCTCTCCTACATTCCTCAACAACGGCATCACTAGTAGAAGCAATACTATTGACATTCATGATGTGAGAAATATCAAACAGAAAATAATATTTTACTCACCACTAATTTTCGGTAATCTCAAGGAGGACTGCAGGTCCGGTGACACTCCTCTTGTGAATCAGGCTGTATTTGCCTGGGGTGAAAGCCGGAAGCTGAGGCTTGAAGATGCCAACTACCCTCCTTGGCAGAAAAACGCTAGATGCCTCGAGTTCCACCACAATAGCCTCTCCAAACCGTGTCTGGACCACCCTGATATTTTCAATGGGGTGGGGCTGGTTGATGGGCAAGCTACTTAGTGCGACAGTTGGCTTGAAGGCAGCAGCTTGAGCGTTAATAGCTGAAACATCCATCTGATGAGAATTGAAATATTCTAACACTGCTAGTATTGGGTGGAATGATCACTAGTCACAAATAGGGTCGACCACATGGCCTTGAAACGTAATAAATAAAGAACTCACCTTTCAGCTGGCACAACCCACACACAATATAATAAAACAGACAAGAGCAACCGAACAGACAGGAGCAACCGAACAGAAAGGAACAGATCGACCGACCAGTGTCAAAGTTCAGAGTGGAATGACGCCTACGAACGTTCTGACCGCCTTATATAGGGCTCGAGGTTGTGACGTCATCGACCACCTGCAAACAATGGAGGTATTGTTCTTGAGGCAAATTTCCCAACAGCTGACTCGACGAAATTCCAAGAATTGCTGACATTCAGTTGTGTTCAGGAAGTAGTTAGAGGTACTCTTTCAGGATGTCTCCCAGCTAGCATTGTTGGATGACTCATCGGCCACCTGCGTCAGAACAATGGACCCATTGTTCTCACACAGATAAGAATGATGCAATCGGATGAGGTTGTTACGTAATCGGACACCTGCAAACAAAGGCGGCATTGTTCTCGTATATTGCGTCGCAATTTCCCAATAGCCGGGAGTCCAAGAAACGCTGTGGCATAGAGGGAACAAAGGCGGCATTGTTCTACGAAGTCGAGATAAGGATGACTCATCGGCCACCTGCAAACAATGGACCCATTGTTTTCATGTATTGGCAAGGTGACGAATCCGATACGGCACCTGGTGGGCAAATTTGAACCAGTTTAGGACGTAATTCAAGGTCATGTTTGTTATTGTGTTTAGTGGGTGGGTTTCATATTTCATATTTTATGATTTATGAATACCATTCTCTCAACAAATTACGTTAATTTTCTCTTCTTGCGTCTCTTGAGTACAAGACATGAACTTTATATCAATTGCCTAATCAATTCTATAATATTTTATAAATTAGTATCAACAAATCTCTGATAATACGCGAAATCAACTGTGTTTGGTTGCTGGTTGAACTAGTAGAAGGTTCCAATGGATAAATTAGGACCTATAATATGTCCTCTAATATGAATTTCCTGCACTCAAGAAGTCTTTCCTGGTAATGAAGAATCAGTTCAGTTGAATGGAAAAAATGGATAAACGTTGAGAATCCAATATGAGTTTGAAAACTGGATGTATGCAGCTCCAACAAAAACTTCCTACCTTTCTTCAATCCATTGGACCAATTATGATAACAATAAGGTAAATTTGTGATTCATTGATATATTCATTACTGATGAATAACTCTTATTTGCAGTGCCTATCTGAGAGAGAACATGATCAACAGTTCATACCTATTTTGTTTATGGGGAAATGTCTCCAGAGGACTTGGAAAAATAAGTATGGTTGTTTTTCTTTCAAATATTTTTATAAGAAAAATAAAGAAGCAAATTGCAATGCAATGCCTTTGACTTTTGAACTGCAATACACAAAGCTGGGCAAGAAAAAAGACATTATGAACATGTGCAGGTGGGTAATTTATGGTTTTATTTGTAATGCTTGACTCATATAAAAATCTTGTTCATGACATCCTGCCTAGGCCTCCATAGATTCCTATTTTGTAATATCATCTTTGTAGTAAAATAGCCAATGCAGATTGCATGTACTTCCAAAATGGTTAAGTTAAAATACAGCTCACAATTACATTCATATGAGCAAAAACAGTAGCATATTTTATAGATCTATAATAACCCTGGTACAAGCAGGTCATTGTAGGTAGCTTACTTCATAGCATGAATTGAATCTTTGAACATACTTCGAAGTGACACAATCTATTTCTATTTGAATATTTAGATGGTGTAATTATTACACTGTAATAGCTATTAGATATGGTTTGTTTATAGTAGGTATAACATTTCTTCAATTTTTCAGCAGGGGAGGAGTTGCCATCCAGGCGAGGGGTAAATCACGTGGGAAGTTTAGTGTACAGACACAAGGAAGTTCGAGGAAGTTTGGGGAAGTTCGAGGAAGTTTGGGGAAGTTCGAGGAAGTTCGAGGAAGTTTGGGAAGTTCGAGGAAGTTTGGGGAAGTTCGAGGAAGTTTGGGAAGTTCGAGGAAGTTTCGGGAAGTTCGAGGAAGTTTGGGAAGTTCGAGGAAGTTCGGGGAAGTTCGAGGAGGTTTGGGAAGTGCGGAGAAGTTTGGGGAATTTCGAGGAAGTTTGGAATATTCGAGGTAGTTTGGGAAGTTCGGTAGAGTTTGAAACATTTCGTGGTGTTTAGGTAGTTTTGAGAACAGAAAGCAATGATTAGTCGGATATTCATTTCTCGATTTTTTCATTTCAGCAAATAATAGAGATGCTGTTAGATAACTCAATAATACCTACCTACCTGAAAATTCGTGGTACTGAAAAATTGCATTGCATAGGTAATTAGATCGGTAATTAGTTAGATGGTTGATTTCTGTTGGTGGATTATTCAAAGTTGTAAGTCTAATTTCATTTTGTATTGAATTACAATGCAGATATTCATGACATTCAGTTCCAAGTCCCTTCCAGTAAAGTACTTTTGAGTTAAGGTATACTCACCTATACCTGCCTATACATATACGTACAGTCAGATGCAATGAACATGTCGCAGTAGGGCGGTGATGGCACCTATCTAGTCACTTCTGCAATAAGAGCGCTAACACCATCCAACCGCGATATTTTCTTTGCATCTAACTGAACCTACCTATACCTACCTACCATAGGGAAAGGAAAAAAAGTTGAATCAATCAATACTAATTTGCTTACCTGGTTTGAGAAGTTCGAATAGTTTCGACAAGTTTAGGAAGTTCGAGGAAGTTTGGGAAGTTCGAGGAAGTTTGGGAAGTTCGAGGAAGTTTGGGAAGTTCGAGGAAGTTTGGGAAGTTAGAGGAAGTTTTGGGAAGTTCGAGGAAGTTTGGGGAAGTTCGAGGAAGTTTGGGGAAGTTCGAGGAAGTTTGGGAAGTTTGGGGAAGTTCGAGGAAGTTTGGGGAAGTTTGAGGAAGTTTGGGAAGTTCGAGGAAGTTTGGGGAAGTTCGAGGAAGTTTTGGGAAGTTCGAGGAAGTTTGGGAAGTTCGAGGAAGTTTTGGGAAGTTCGAGGAAGTTTGGGTGATTTGGGGAAGTTTGGGAAGTTCGGCGAAGTCTGAAACATTTCGTGATGTTCAGGTAGTTTTGGAGGTTCGAGGATGTTTGGGAAGTTTCCGAAAGACCAAGCAAGCTGTAGGATGTCTGTGAACGTTTGGGCGGAGACGGTCGGGAAAAATCTTTGGCTAGATAATGCAAGAAACTTATTATCTCAGGATATATAGAGCTGTGGTGAAAAAAGTCTAGGGGAGATTCCTCTCAACAAATTATGAAATCAAGTTCATATGAAAATGGGTCCGAAAATGCTTCGTTTCCGAGATACAGGGTGTCCAAGTTAAAAGAATTATGGGTTTTTCGTTATTGCTTGAGGCTCTTGTCAAGGCTTTTGTCGACACAACTCTGAAACACCCTATATAGAAATAATATTGAACATAATTTCAAAGAGTTCATTATTATTTCGGAACTTTCAACAGAAGCTGTCCTCGGATAAGTCAATACATACCTAAAAATTCGTGGTACAGAAAACCTGCATTGCATATGTAATTGTAATAATTAGTTTGATAGTTGATTTCTGTCGGTAGATTGATACTCATGACATTCAGTTTCAAATTCCTTCCAGTAAAGTACTTTCAAGTTTAGGTAACCACCTATACATATACGTAGGTACATATTCAACAGTGTGTTGTACTCGGTTGAAATTATTCGAAAAATCATATAAACATAATATACTTTCAAACGCTTCGTTTTCGAGATATATATAGGGTGTTTTAGAGTCTGAATATTGTTATTTGATGAAAAGTTCGAAACGGTTTGAGATAAATCCACTCGAAATCCACAAAGTTACCCAATATACTAAACTTTTCACGCTCTATGAGATGAAATGAAGATTATGTATAATGAATGTAATAAAAGTATTTCATTATTTCAACGAGAACACCACACTGTTGAATTTTTTGTATAACAAACCGGACCACCCTATATATATATCTACCTACCATAAGAAAAGGAACAAATTTTGAATCTATCAATACTAAATTGCTTATAAGTACTTGGTTTGTGACGTTTGAAACGTTTCGGGAAGTTTAGGAAGTTCGAGGTAGTTTGGGAAGTTCGAGGAAGTTTGGGAAGTTCGGGGAAGTTTGAGGAAGTTCGAGGAAGTTTGGGAAGTTTGAGGAAGTTCGGGGAAGTTTGAGGAAGTTCGGGGAAGTTTGAGGAAGTTCGAGGAAGTTTGAGGAAGTTCGAGGAAGTTTGGGGAAGTTCGAGGAAGTTCGAGGAAGTTTGGGAAGTTTTGACCCATGGGAAGTTTGGTGTACAATTTTTTTCGCCGTGATTTACCCCTCGCATCCAGGGTATCTTACAATTGAGTGCAAATAGTTACACAAATTGAAACCAAAAACCAGATTCCTTGAAGTTCAATTCAAGTTTTTGAGGAGATATCACTGATTATTTGGGTACTTGAACATATCCATGACATTTCAAATTGTATCTTGGAAAAATGTATTCATAATTTTACTGCTTGTATGTTATTATTAAACTGTACTTATTCATAAGTAAAAGTTCTACTTTTTTTTCTGTTTTGTAAGTATGTTTTAATGTAGGTTTTCAAAATTCATATTTCAATTCCACAACTACCTCAATCAACACCTCATTCTTTTTTGATGCAATTTCAAAGTTTCACTTTATAATCTTTACTGATTCCTTTTAAAATAGGTACCTACCAGGTAGATACTTACTTTTGCTCATTGTTAATTTATTTCTACATATATGAAAGTCCTGGATTTCAAATTCATTTATAATTGTAAATTTTTATGAAGGTATCTTGTAAAATAATTCAGGGAAAAACAGTATACATGAGCACTGAGGGAAGGAGTATACTGGAAGATCCTCCTATTTGTAGGTACTTCTTTCTTGACTTCTTTGGAGTGGCATAAGTACAGTAAAACACATATTATGTTAATGTACTTTCATTTTCAAAAATTATTATTAATTCAGTTCCAAAATATACAAAACATAATGAACTATACAGATTGATATTTTCAATTAGATGAATTTAGGATTACAAAATGATATCAAATCACAAAATTATGATAATATACTGTGTAAATACATTAACTGAAATCCTAGAGGTCATTTGATCAATGTTTTATGTGGTGGAATTCCAAATTATTCAATGATTTCATCAAAATGGTAAAAAAAACTAGCTTTACAAGATATTGAATGAATTCCAAGAAGAAAACTCAGTCTAGGATGCCACCTACCTCAACTCTAAGTACCTATATTAGGAATATTCACATTATGAAAAGTGTTTCATATTGATACAATTCACACACATGGCACATAGGATCATGACAATTTGCTGTTATTGCAGTGAAGCACCATAAAATATGAGGTATGGGAGTTGCACTGTAAACAATCCTCAAAGCCTGGAAGTAATATTGTTGAAGATAGGCCATTGATAGTTGTATCTAATATTAAATCCACAGTAATGTCAGGATGCCTTTGGTGTTGAATTATTGCTTGGAAAGACTCATTAGAGCTGGTTGCTGCTGATTTCTATTGTATGGATCAATTGCACATGATTCTGATGGCTATAATATTTAGCACAAAATAGTCGAATAGGTTAACACATTGTTTAGGGATGGTTTTCAATATGTTCACAGAAGGCTGTTCACTGTTGAAAAACTTCACTCCTGGTATCACCATTTTTTGTGTTCTGTAGGATCCTTTTGCTTGAAGAGTGGAGTTATAGAGGTATTATGGTGAATATAGCAGCTTCTGATGTTAGTGGATATGCTTGTGATTTTTGATATCCCATAAAACTGTCCCACAGTCCCACAGAAATGCACTGGTTTGAAGAAAGCTCAGACTATTTGGTCCACGATTCAGTCAGTAGGTAACAGTTATTTTCCTCACATCACGATGAAACAGTATGATCCAACAAAAAATATTATGATTTCAGTAAAAAGTTCGACAATAAACTCAAATAACATGATGAAATATCAAGAAGAAAATGTATGCAAATCTCAAGAAATTTTGTAAACAAACTACACACTCTTTGCCGCCATCTTGTTTTGAAACAGCGCCCCCAACGGTCGATCACCTTGCCAATTGCATCGCGATGTCAGCTGGAATTCCAAGATACGCTCTCAGTGGCGTAACATCTAGCCGACCCATGGTATCGAATAAAATGACTTCGACCATTTTGGTTATATGTCACGTGACCAGAGAGGGCTGAACTCAGAGTCTAGAGTCTTGAGTCTTGGGACCGTGAGAGAAACAACTCGAGACCGATATTATACCAAGGTCATACGATCATATGAGGCCAAGGCCTATGTGGAAACAAAGTCATAAGATCAACATGAAACTACCGTCATGTATCGAAGATCGTTAGTCAATGCTTGCGTTTAAACGTCGAAGGTAACATATCAAGGCCGAAGGTTACGGTTTAATGTCAATGATCACAATCAAAGGTCACAATCGAAGGTCTCGGACGAAGGTCGAAGGTAGACCAAAGGTCACAGACCAAGGTCACGATTAAAGGTCACGCTCAGAGGTCGAAGGCAATGGTCAAAGGTTACGATCAAAGGTCATAATCAGAGGTCTCGATCGAAGGTGTAAGGTCACGATTGAAGGTCATGCTCAAATGTCAAATTCAACGGTCAAATGTCACGACGAAAGGTCACAATTGGAGGTCTCGGTCGAAGGTCTAAGGTCACGATTAAAGGTCATGCTTGAATGTCAAATTTAACGGTCAAAGGTCACGACAAAAGGTCACAATTGAAGGTCACGATAAAAGGTCACTATCAAAGGTCATAATTAGAGGTCTCGGTCGAAGGTCTAAGGTCACGATTAAAGGTCATGCTTGAATGTCAAATATAACGGTCAAAGGTCACGACAAAAGGTCACAATTGAAGGTCTTGGTCTAAGGTACTGTAGCACCTATTATTTTTGACACCTGTCATATGTTAGATGCTGACGTGAACTCAAACGGAGATAAGTTAGGTTAGACGTCAATAGCTATAGCCAACCATATCGCTATCTCTGTCGGATCCACTATCCAGCCCATGCTCTTTGTCTAACACATTGATTTCCCTATGTGTGGTCCCGTGCGCAGGTAGGTACACTACTAATTTTTTTATTTGTTTTGTATGGTTGTTGTCCATTTTTACTATATTTGTTCCTGTTCTTCATATAGTCGAATCTCATGAGTACCTATGTAACAGTATTTTGTGATATTCGTGAGTATTCTTGAATCAAGAATTAGCCATATGATTATTTTCTTCAAAGAATGTTTGTTTTCATATTATCAAAATAAGTTACTTTTCAGTTTACTAAAAGTACATAATGTTTTGACGTCATAGGTTTGTACCATTATCCTTTCTTGGAATTCGTATGACCCATAAAATAGATCTGGATATTTGACAAGGTTATAACTGATGAAATGAAGATCGAACTGGCAACTGCTGTTTTAATCTTCTCCTGAAGATGCTAACATAGTTAGCGAAACAAGTGTCGAGGCGTTAGGCGTTAGGGGACTAATATACCAGTATATACATATAGGTATATTAGTGGATACTTACTTTCTTGTACGTTCTTTAATCCGTACAAGTGTGATGATTTTCCTGTAGATTTCTTCTTGATATCCGACCCTATCACTATTTTGCATAGACATTTTAACTAAGCTAATGACATAATGATTTAGAATATGATGCTGAAAAATAATGTGACACAGAATATAATTGGACGAGTTCAAATTTACGATGAATGAATAAACACTAGACGTGAATAATAGATAGTACAGAATGGTGAATAAAGGCTTAAATAAACTATTCGAAATATATTCGTCTATCAAACTTAAACCACCTTGCCATATTTTATCGTGTTGAGATAATGGACATATGGAAAATACACACACGAAAATGATAACATATGCTGAAATATGAAGAATCTTTATGTAACCACATGATTTCGCTATCCTTGCGAAAGTTTCCTCTCCACCTGATTTAAGGCACCAAGCATTTTCTTTCACTATTTTTGGAAAATTCAGTAATATGTCGTGCCCCAAAATCGTTATCAGGTTTGAGAGAGCTGCCTGGAATATAATAAATAGTCATCATTGGAAATTAAAAAAGCTCAAGTTATTAATCAAATAGTTATTTATGTATCAAGGGCGTAAAATAGGCTAGTTACGCCCGAAATACATACAACATTTTATGCACGACCTGTATATATTTGATATCTCATGTAGGTATCTCTTCACCCCTCAAGCACAATAAAAATTCATCACGGTTGCAGTGAGACTGTATTGTATCCATATCGCAAATACAATTAATCAAGAAGTATGGAATCAACGTTACCATGGCAACTCAGTCAATTTTTCGAAATAGGAATTAATAGGCCAGTAGCCATATTAACTGTCAATTTGGGTAATCATACATAGGTAATTCGTTATTTATGTTAATTGATTCGTTTTATTATTGTTAATAAAGTTTTGGGTTTGATCATATAATTTTGCAATACAGAAATATAAAGAAATATTTAATATTCAAATGAGCACTCCTGTATAATTCAGATCTATTTTCCCAATCATTTTGCATTAATTGAAACCATTGGAATCTAGATTTCTATCGATATGACAGTGACATTAGCTTTACCACTAGCTCAATGACTTTATCGCCCGCCGGGCGTTAAAGTAGTCCGCGGGCGGTAAAGTGCCACTTTACGCCCGCAAACCCGGGCGGTAAAGTGCTAATTTACGCCCAGTCGTGCATAAATGAAGTTGCCATAACGGGTTCGGATATTTTGCGCTGAACAATACATCACTCTGATACTTTCTCTGAGTAATATACATATAATCAGACTATATCGATACGATGCGTTGGAAACTAGTAAAAAAAGCTCTGAAGAATGTTCACATCCTATGTAGACTGGTTGAATATTGGAATAATATACAGCGTGTCTCACTTCGAACGGATCACCCTTTATATCTCAGCTATTACTGGTACAATAGGAGAGTGGACTAATTTTCTTCAGAATCATTACTCAAATGCTTTTTAATTTCATATTGTTTCAGAACTTCTGGGTCGATTTTGAGGTGTTAAAAAATCTTCAATAATGCTACGGCAATTTTCAAACGGCTCGAAATTTACCGCGAGTAAAAACTGACGTCACGATTTCGTAAGTAGAGGCAGACCATAGCACAGTTGCCATATTATGTTGTAATACTTGTAATACGATTGAGAAATATCAGTTATTCATTGATTCATGAATTCTCATTCATGTATTGCTAATAATATTAATGATAAGCAATAAAATGTCAATTGCCTCAAAATGTTCCTTCATGTGCTGTGGCTTATTGCTTATAAAAAATTTGTTTGAGTAATAAGTAATTATATTAATTCTAGTATTCATCAAGATTGTAAATGGTATTGCACCTGGATATTTTGAACAGTACATCAACCTGAATAAAGACATTCATACGTACATACAACACTAGAAATTCAAACAACATACACATAAACAGAACGGCTTTCAGAAGTACCATGAACTTTACTTTACTTTTCAAAGGTTTCCAGAAATTCAATGAATTACCGGAAAAATTAGAAAAACGATGTTTATAGCAAATGTAATGCACTATGATTCATTTGTAAAACACATCTAGAATAAATGGTTATTTTCATAATATCGATTTGATATTGAAATTCAAATATCAGTGGAACATTGGCTCATGAATATTTCGTGGGTTGCATCTATCTACGATTAGACTGATAAAAAAATATTGTTTCAATAAATGAAATACAAATATTGAAGAATCTATTCGCGAATGATATACATGGTGTTTCAAGAAAAGATAGCCCTATTGCTAAGGTAGGTAGAACACTAATAACTAGGTTGGGGTTGCCCAGTAACAATACTTTTATATACATTTTCTATGATTATGTCGAAACTACAGGCAACATTGTATAGGTACTTGATGACATTTTGTATGAATTCATTTCGGGAAATGACCCATCGAATGAATTTGTCTTCATATCTGACTGTCATAGAATAATATACCGGGTGGCTACGGAAGTATTGCCTACGGAATATCTCAATTATTGTATGAAGTAGGTTTGTGAAATTTGGAGCGTCGATATAATGACATAAGAGCTAGAATTTGAGCATATTGACATGTCGGAGTTAACTTCCGGTCTGACCGGAAGTAACATCAACTTTCTTATTTTAAATGGAAACCCTTTTTTTTTTTCTTTTTGCTTTATTCAGCATTCAATTCCCTTTCTAATAACATATCACAAGTTGGTATCTAACCAGAAACTAGATCAGAACAAAATTATTATTGAAGTTCACCGAGTAGGCCGTGGAAGCAAAATGAAATCCGAGAAAGAACTGCAAGTCCATTTATATTCCATTCGACTTCGCGGTTACGTATATTACTAAACAACCACTAAATTCGCAATTATTTTATCAAATCACAGAATTAGACTGACAGAAGTGACATCAGATATTTGATTACTTCAAAAAAATTATAAAGATGCCTACAACGCAGGTGTCCCTATACTGTTAAAAACTTGAAATTTCACGTCGATAATTTTCAGATTTCAAAATAATGTAATATCTTCTCAATATTGATTCTCCCATTCTCCTGTCACAGAAAACAATTTGTAATATACACGGAAAAAATATTAGATTTTAGCTCACGGTTTTTTGTCTCCCTCCGCTACGCGTCGGGAGACAACACAACCTGGAGCTAAAATCTACTACTTTTTCCCCTTGTATAACAAATAACTATTCAAATCAAAGAAGGCACAGTGTATTCGGCACATAAAGAGGTATATGTAAAAACTTCACAAACGATAAGATTTCCACAAAATTTATTAAACACACGACATGTTTCGCTAACACAGTAGCTTCGTCAGGTGATATACTGGTACAATGAACTAAACTAACGTTGGCTTGCTTAACTTTTATATATCTTACCTTCCCAAACTGAAGGATTAGTTACCTGTGGACAGGTACGATAAACCTTCATTTTCGGAAATTAGGCAAAATATCTACATTAAATTACGGTATACCGGATTAACTTGAAAGAGTTGATATCAAATACATATTATTACTTACTAAGAAAACAAATTCAACAGTGGTGAACTATTAAGGTCTAATTGATCATTAAGTAAAATGTCAAAATTTTTGAGTTTGTTGATTTCTAATGATTCAAAATGATTGAGTTTCAGTCCTTTATTTTCTATGTGCAGAATTTCAAAATTATCATCAAAACTATAGTTTTCTTCTAATATATGGTTGGCGTATGTTGAATTTGTTTTCTTTTTCATAAAATTCATCTTATGTTCGTGAATGCGCTGATTAAACGTACGACCTATCTGACCGATATATACCTTAGGACAAGATCCACATTTGAGTTTGTATACCCCTGATTTTTCGAATTTAGAAGTTTTGTCTTTATTATTCTTGATAAACCGTCCCAACGTGTTATTTGTTCTATATGCCACTTTTAACTCCTGTTTATGTAGAAATGAAGCTAATTTCTCAGTTGATGATCCGAAATAGGTTAAAGTTCTATAATTTTGATTATTATTCTTGATGGTAGGATAAACTTCTTGAATAGCTTTATGATGAAGTTTTTTAGAAAGAATACTGTCTATCAAATTAACGTTGTATCCGTTGTTGACTGCAATCTGTTTTATGATATTGAGTTTTTTATTGAAATTTACTTCCGAAAGAGGGACATTCACTAGCCTGTGTATCATACTATTATATGCTGCAATTTTATGTTGATAAGGGTGTGTTGAATTATTATGAATAGTGATATCAGTATGGGAAGGTTTATGGAAAATTGAAAAATCATGTTTATCGTTAATTTTACTTATTGTCAAATCTAAGAAATTGATTGACATAAAGAGGTGTTCAACAAATTTGTTGAAAAAACAAATTTTTTGTGAAAGAGAAATGAAATACCAGAAACTTGGTTATTTAAAACCCTTTGAGTGGCAAACTATTTTTTTTCTAAAATTCAATTATTTTCACCTTGCTTACATTTCTTTGGACATCCTCTCCCCTGGAAAAAAGGTGGTATAACCTGAATACCACTACAACACAACAAGTCTTATTATAATTATACTGTCTGTAGGTTACAAAAGCGCTGAACGGACATGATACTTTTTTTTTAATCGCCATTTAGCTATAATTGTCAGTTTGAACTGGCGATTAGCCATAATTGCCAGTTTGAACTGGCATTTAGCCATAATTGCCTGTTTGAACTGGCATTCAGCGCTTCCGTACGGAAGGATCTAGTCATGTTATCGCCATCTAGTGACGCCAAAAAACTAATGCGAACGCGAACGATTATTTCAACAAAGGCAAAGGGCGAGTGGACTGATAATGAATTATTGGCATTCAA
The DNA here is from genome assembly GCA_918026855.4 of Phaedon cochleariae. Classification (NCBI taxonomy): domain Eukaryota; kingdom Metazoa; phylum Arthropoda; class Insecta; order Coleoptera; family Chrysomelidae; genus Phaedon; species Phaedon cochleariae. The sequence continues at coordinate 36,749,196 of OU896714.1, read as the reverse complement.
TTACTCCACCATAATTTTTCTACGACTGTGACAGATAACAGCGACATTCTTGATTTCTTCGTCTTGTAGCCATCCGATTTCCTCTCAAGTAATGGGCATCTATTAGACAGAGCTGTCATTGCTTGAACTGTGACATTCCATTTGCGGGGTCCTTCGGTACGAAAGCGCTAAATGCCAGTTCAAACTGGCAATTATGGCTAATTGCCAGTTCAAACTGGCAGTTATAGCTGAATATCAGTTCAAACTGGCAATCATAGCTAAATGCCAGTTCAAACTGGCAATTATGGCTAATTGCCAGTTCGAACTGGAAATTATAGTTAAATGCCAGTTCAAACTGGCAATTATGGCTAATTGCCAGTTCAAACTGACAATTATAGCTAAATGCCAGTTCAAACTGGCAATTATGGCTGAATGCCAGTTCAAACTGGCAATTATGGCTAATTGCCATCAGTTCAAACTGGCAATTTAAAAAAAAAAGTATCATGTCCGTTCAGCGCTTTCGTAGTAGGTCAATCGAGTAGTTGGTACATTCATTATTCCAGATTCGTTGGGATTTCCTCTCCTCGGTTTTATAAAATAAAAATATGAATATTATTTCAATATACGTATAGTGAGGACAAATCAGATGATTTGCCCCAAAATGTCACTGCGTTTGAAGAATTTTCCGATCAGAGAGCCTTGAAAAAAGTTTGGAAAAGAGGAATAAAGGTATATAGAGAAAATATCGAATTTCTATTTATAGCTTTGGACGTTTCAGGAACGAATCTGCTCCCGTTTTCAACATAAAAGATGTGAGGACAAATACGAATTTGCGATACAAAAAATCCACTTTTTATGTTGAAAACGGGAGCAGATTCGTTCTCGAAACGTCCAAAGCTAAGAAAGAGTTTGATATTTTCTCTACATACCTTTATTTCTCTTCTCCAAACTCTTTCCAATACGAATTGTCACTGACAAGCTAGTGAATTTTTGTTTTAGGCTCTCTGATCGGAAAATTCTATAAACGCAGTGATATTTTGAGGCAACTCATCTGATTTGTCCTCACTACACGTATATATATCGAAATAATATTCATATTTTTATTTTATAGAAACAAGGAGAGAATCCCAGAGAATCTGGAATAATAAGTTTCATTATTTCTAAAAATTAAACAGAAACATTGCACATACTATATCAACTGCACATTTTGTACTAGCGATGCTTCAGGATTGAAAATTTGTTAGCCTAGAGAAATTGAATGTTCAGAAATATTTTCTGGAAATACGCTGAGAAAATGGTCACAAGGGTTCACATCATCTTTATCCTACATCAGCCCATCAGTATCCTTTTCCGTGAAATCTTTCAACCCAGGTGCTGGTCTCTTTTTCTCCCAAATACCATCCAGATGTTTTTCATCTCTTATAATAGGTCAATCGAGTCTGCGTATGAAACTCCATCATTTCCACATGAATAAAAGTTGGAATATCACGGATCTGATTGATTCATGTGATCAAATGGCAAGTTTTTTTCATATGTCTGTATATACTTCGATTCCAGTTCATTTCCGAACACAGGAGCCAACAAAATACGTCTGGTTTTCACTACTATCCGAATGTAAATCTGAATGCCCAGACTCTGAACCTGAAGAAATTTCAAATCGATCCAAAATCTCATGACACGAAAAATCTTGAACATTGCTGATAGGTATAACTATAATTCTGCTGATTTTTTCTCATAGTTGAGTAAAAATTCGTTATCACTGCATAACGAGAAAAATTATTATTTAGGATCGAGCAACCTTCCATATCAGAATGAATCTTGCCTACATGTTTAGTTGAATGAGGCGCAGTGGTAACTTCAGGTACCACTTTCTGAAGAGACATAAAAAATAGACTGAACAGAATATTGTGAGTGCATTAGTATTCGTTCATATACGTATCGATATCGATACGTATATAAAAGATGCAGAGATTTCGGGAGAATGTATTTCAATGTGAGTGGCATAAGCCAGGAAAATAGTTGTTTTTCTCTCTTCATAAACCATCTTTGTTTATTGTATGAACATTTCTGGAAATGACTGAGTTTTTCTGTATTCATTTAATAACACATCCATAGTATTGTATGATGGAATTACTGATATTCGTGCAAACGGGGGACATTTCGAACACTTACCTACTCTAACTGATTCAACTATATATGTTTTTTGTTTGATCAAGAACTTCAGCATGAAAATTAAGTCATTATTTTTCATCTTGAATGAATAGGTACTTGATCCCAATAACATCTTTCATTTCATATCAACATCATAGTAATTACTTCATTATTTTCAAATCAAAATTTTCCGTAAACGGTACACGGTATTGAGTTTCACCAGAAGTGCGTTTTTGGTATAAAATTGAATGATGTTCATGTTCTTATGAGCCTGAAAAATCTATTCTCAGAAGAGTTATGTTGAAACTACTTGGTACGAACCTTGTAACTAGTTCCATAGAATACTCAGCAATGTGCCCTCTATGAGGATCAGATATGAAAACGAATTCATGTGATGTGTGCAAAAAAATGTTTTCAACACCTTGTTCATCCAATACGAATGCCGCTAGACCATTTTTTCAATTAGCAAATTCAACTTATTTCGCAGTTTTCTACCTACATGCAGTCAATATTCATCCCATAATGTTGAATTTGTTATCGATTTTATATTGAATTACTGATATCAGTGAAATATATGAAAAATACGAATAGGGAAACAACGAGTAGATGGAAATATTCGGATTTACATTCCTGAATTGATATATTGGCGAAACAATAAATCGATATAGTATTGTTACAATATTCCTATTGAAAAACATTCAATACTCAACAAACACCATCATCCAAGAGAAATTGATCCAATATTTTTTTCAACGTCTATCAGATATTGGAAATACGATATAAGCCAAATATGGAAATTTACATATTTTTATTGTTTATTTCGCCAATTTCACAGAATTCCAATCTTATCACAACATTATTGGCACGGGATTGTTTATTGAATATCGAAATGAAACTTTGGTTTAATCTTTGATATTCAGCCAATCTTCTTATTGTAATTTCATAGGTATATAATCGATATTCAACAGTCTAACTACTATAACGTTCTACCTTGGTTGGTTTTTGTTTTTGTGCACTTGTAAAATTTCTACTTACGGTTGAAGAGATGCCCGCGAACGGAATATACCGCAATTTCATGAAAATGGCAGATTCATCCCAGTAGAAAATGAAGAAAAGACTGGCAAAAATAACTGCAACTTGATAAAAGTATATAGAGAGGAAGCATATTCTGAATAACCTCGATTTTTTGTATACATGGAGTTTTGTATCAGTTATTAAAAACATCAATGGATCATCTGAAATAAAAATTTTTAGGACTTTCCATTTTCGATGGACGAAAGAGATATTAGATATAATGATGATATTCTTTCAAATATTTTCCTGATTTTTCGTACCTTTCACTCCTAATTTGAGCATTGTTTCTTTGTCTTTCTCAAAATCATACACTTCAAGATTCAGCTTTAATTCTGTGGTAGGGTAGATCTTGGAATAATATTTATAGGAATGTACCCATCATTAAAATCAAATTACAAATGTCCGTAATTTATTGACAAAGAAACTTCTCCTTTCCAGCCCGATATTAATTTGACTTAATGCTGCTATTTACTCTCATTATGTACAGAGCATAACTTTTCTACACTCTACTTTCCTATATTTATTTTTGAAGGAATTGAGTCGACTGGAAAAATACGAAATTCATAGGCTATATAGCCACTTCCTGGTCATTTAAGGAAGCAGATTAAGCATTCGTTCTTTATTTTCACAATCTTCTCTAAATATACATTCTACTGATCATGGACTTATATACCGGGGGTTTCAAATTCGATCCTCAACATGGGGATCTCGGAAACTATGATCCGATCCGAAGATGGCTGACGACATGTTTCGCTAACACAGTATAGCTTCGTCAGGTGATATACTGGTACAATGAACTAAACTGACGTTGGCTTGCTTAACTTTTATATATCTCACTTTCCCAACCTGAAGGATCACTTACCTGTGGACCTAACCTAACCTAACCTAACCTAACCTAACCTGTGGACAGGTACGATAAACCTCCATTTTCGGAAATTAGTTACAATATCTACATTAAATGACGGTATACCGAATTAACTTATTGTTGTTGATAGCAAATACATATTATTACTTACTAAGAAAACAAATTCAACAGTGGTGAACTATTGAGGTCTAATTGATCATCAAGAAAGAATACTGTCTATCAAATTAACGTTGTATCCGTTTATAAAACTTCATCATAAAGCTATTCAAGAAGTTTATCCTACCATCAAGAATAATGATCAAAATTATAGAACTTTAACCTATAGCGGATCGTCAACTGAGAAATTAGCTTCATTTATCTACATAAGCAGGACTTAGAAAGTGGCATATAGAACAAATAACACGTTGGGACGGTTTATCAAGAATAATAAAGACAAAACTTCTAAATTCGAAAAATCAGGGGTATACAAACTCAAATGTGGATCTTGTCCTAAGGTATATATCGGTCAGACAGGTCGTACGTTCAATCAGCGTATTCATGAACATAGGATGAATCTTATGAAGAAGAAAACAAATTCAACATACGCCAACCATAGTTTTGATGATAATTTCGAAATTCTGTACGTAGAAAATAAAGGACCGTAACTCAATCATTTTGAATCATTAGAAATCAACAAACTCAAAAATTTTTACATTTCACCTAATGATCAATTAGACCTCAATAGTTCACCACTGTTGAATTTGTTCTCTTGGTAAGTAATAATATATGTATTTGCTATCAACTCTTTCATGTTAATCCGTTATATATATATACCGTAATTTAATGTAGATATTGTGCCTAATTTCTGAAAATGGAGGTTTATCATACCTGCCCACAGGTAACTAATCCTTTAGGTTGGGAAAGTAAGATATGTAAAAGTTAAGCAAGCCAACGTTAGTTTAGTTAATTGTACCAGTATATCACCTGACAAAGCTACTGTGTAAGCGTAACATGTCGTGTGTTTAAGAATTTTGTGGAAATCTTATCGTTTTTGAAGTTTTTACATTTGTCATGGATTTCCATCAAGTAACGGCCAAGTCAATTCAAAAAATAACTATATGCCGTTCGGAAAGTTTCGAAATCTCAAGTATGAGTCATGTTCCTGAAGCCAGACCTGTCTATGAAGACAATGCGATGACATCCGGAAGGCAGAGTCAGCTTCCTACCGGACTTTATCTTTGCTGCATATCTTTTTACCGCAAAATATCTTCTAAATAATCTAAATCCTATTATATAAAAGTGAAATATGTATTTCTTTCACTCACATAACTGATTTTGAACTGAATGGAATCCATAGAAAAACTTCACAAACGATGAGATTTTAACAAAATTCTTAATTAATCACGTTACACGACATGTTTCGCTAACACAGTGGCTTCATCAGGTCAATCACTGATACAATGAAATAAAACAACCTACGCTTGCCTAACTTATATATATCCTACTTTCCCAACCCGAAGGATTAGAATTACCTGTGGAAAGGTTCGATAAACCTTCATTAGGCAATTAGGCACAATATCTACTTACATTAAAATACGGTGTTCCGGATTAACTCGAAAGGGTTGATAGCAAATACCTTATTACCTACCAAGAAAACAAATTCAACAGTGGTGAACTATTGAGGTCTAGTTGATCGTTATAAGTACGTGTTGAATTTCGAAATTATCATCAAAACTTTGGTTTCCTCATAATATATGGTTGGCGTATGTCAATCTAGTACACGAATGGCTGGGCAGTTCAGGTGCAGGTGTATACAACAAAGGAACAGAGGAAGAGAGATCTCGCTTCCTTTTTGGGAATATGTCTCAGTGTTCTAGGCTGAAGTACTTGCAATATTCACTTGTGTTCAAGAAAACCTGATCATGAAAGGTCGAACACCAATCACTATATATGCTCGGACAGAAAAGATGCAATCTGCAATACTGCAATACTGACTTTGCGATCCAATAGAATCACAACCAATATTTTTTTATCGCTTGGAGCGCACGAAGGGAAATCCCTATAATGTTCTAAGAACATCGTGCGTTCCTAGGGAGGATAGGGACAGGAGGTAGGTATTGGAATGTTTTTTAACTTCTGGAGATTATATGTTGTTGGGAACACTTCCTCAGGCAATGAATTCCAGTGCATAGCCGTTCTATGGATGAAGGAGTTTTGATAAAGTGCTGTTCGACATATTTCGAGGTTGACAACGAAAGGATGTGCTGACTGGGCTTGTCTAGTTCGTCTGACTGGTATTGCCAGTGAAGGGATGACAACAGAGATTTCCGAAGAACATTTCCCATGGAAGTATCGATAGAAAAGTGAAAGGTCGCCGACCTTTCTACGGTGTTCCAATGATGTCAGAGTGAGTGAGTGTGGCGTCCTGCTGACCTGTCTGCGCCGTGAGTTCCTAGTTTCCTGGGAAGAAATGGGAATTCTGCAAGAGAACGCAGTATGGAGGGTACTATCATATGCAAAGCTGTGGATGGGGCAAGTTCTTACTCCCAACAGATCATTGGTATGAAGAAGGAATAATGTTGGTGCCAAAATTGATCCTTGTTTAACGCCGGAATTGATGCCAATGGTATCAGACGATACACCGTCCTCCACCACCACGTGAAGCGATCGGCCTGAAAGAAAAGTCGATAAGAGATGGCATAGCTGAGGTGGTAAGCCGTATGATGGTAGTTTGTGGAGGAATCCTTCGTGTCAGACACGGTAGAATGCTTTCGTGCTTTGGTGGCCGAGTGCAGAAACTCCTTGGAAAACCTGTCAAAATCAAGAAAATTACTCCTCATGTGGGTCCCAGGACATTCGGGGATACCCGGAAACGAGGCAGACAGACTGGCCAAGACCAGTTTAGGGACCGGAACCAATCTTGGTAATACCAAACATCCTGAAAATGCCCTTTATAGACGGATAGCTAAAAAATCAATTCCTCAAAATATGGCAGGACACACCAGAAATGAGACAATCGGAGCTCCACCTAAACGAACCTTCGAAGAGGCTCCCAAAAGAGGTATCATCTCTCAACAGGCGAGACATTAAAATGGTAGTGGATCTCCTAACGGGGCACAACCACCTCAATATGCACTTAGACCTCATTGGCATCGAAGATCATTTCCTTTGCAGATGGTGCCTGGAAGATGACGAAACGTCATCGCATGTTCTCACTGAGTGCCCAGCACTGATGCATCAGAGGAGGGCTCCCAGATAGCACACAATCGCCTAGGGTCAGGTTAGAGCCTAGAGAGGACGTTATATTTTCTTCAACCTAAGAACATCATCAGGCGTAGATTTAGCGCCGTAATTGTCCTAAAAAAGTTCTTTCAGTGACAGCCTGAGGCTGCAGTGGATTTCGTGCCTACGGATGTCTTCAGAAGAACTAGAAATACTAGAAGTGAGGTTATGTCTCATATATTTCTCTGAGAAATTGATAATAAGAAATACAGGTGATTAATTGATCAAATCATTGATAGTAGGTACTGGACATGTAATATCAAATATATCATTTTATTTCAGGAGGTAATTGAGAACACAAACTTGATGATATCATCAGAGCAGATATGTTCAATTCCAAGATATTTTGGCTTCTTCGGAATCTATCAAACATTGTATGAAGGCTTGAACTTTCAGTGGATTCAATAAAATATGTAGGTACCTACCTGAATTGATAATAGGTACTGGACATGAAATATTGATACATTATTATTTGTTCCAGGAGTTTATTGATGAGAACACAAAACTTGATCATTATATCATCAGATCAGAGATGTTTGATATCCCAACATAATTTGGCTTCTTCGGAATCTATGAAAGATTGTGTGCAGGCTTCAACTTTCAGTATAGATACAATAAAGGTACTAGGTAGGAAGCAAATCATATTGATAGCAGAGGTATACCTACTGGACATAAAATATCACTACAATATTTGTTTCAGGGAGTTATATTGAGAACACAAACTTGATATATCTTATTATCAGAGCAGATTATGTTTCATTCCAAGAAATGTTGGCTTCCTCGGAATCTATAAAATATTGTATGCAGGCTTGAACTCTCAGTAGATTCAATGAAGGTAGGTACCTAAATCAAAACATTGATAGTATAGGTAGGTACTGCACATGAAATATTAATACATTATTCATTTCAGGAGGTTATTGAGAACACAAACTTTTGATGCTTTCATCAGTGCAGAGATGTTCAAATGAAAGATATTTTGGCTTCTTCAAAATCTATAAAAGATTGTATGCAGGCTTAAACTTTCAGTGAATTGAGCATCAGAAAGTATGTTCAGTGTTCATAAATCACAAATGATAACAAGAAGAGAACTTACAACAGAATCAGAACAAATCAGAAATCATCATAATGTATTATTATGTTGATGATGGGTTTTCTCTTAGAAAGAAAGAAACAAAGTTAGGTGGATCAAATCATAGATAGGTATTACATGGATATGAGATATTGAATCATTGTTCGTTTCAGAAGGTTATGGAAAACACAAACTTGATGTCATCTATAAAATATTGTATGAAGGCTTCAACTTGCAGTAGATTCAGCATCCAGAGTTGAGAAATCAAAAACAACATAGAGAAATATTGCCAATGGGCAATAACTACTACTAGTGCTCAACAAGAAGCTGAGATTAATTTTTTCAAAACGAAACTCTAAAATCTTCACAATAAGCTATAAATAATGGAATTTAAGCTTTTCATTTGAACATAGTATTATTCCAGGGACTCAAATATCATGTTATCCATATTTTTTCAATAAAATCTCATTTTTATCAACCTATCCCTAGACATTTTTGAATACTACCTGAATGTGTTTCCATAACGTCCTATACATGTCCCAGAAGACCTTATAATGATGTTCTAAGACGTCTTCAGGCTCGCCCTCGACGTCCTGAGGACATTATTGTGAACGCCTCAGAAGGGCCTCAAAAGGTATTTGCGCTAACTGGGTTATACCTACTTGGCAACATAATTCTCAGGTCCAGAGGACGTGAGAGATATTCAGTTGAGGACGCTGCTGACCTTCCCCAAGGGATTCGGTATACCCATCTGAATGTCGGAACATGTAGACGCAGAATGGGCTCGAATAAGAATAAAGCCTAGGTGCAGGGATGTTCACCCGCCCACCACTGCTTCGAAGAAGAAGAATAATATACGGTTTATTATAACAGTGATTTATTCAATTAAAACAATCTTCGTTACTCTAATACAGTAGGTCGTTTATAATAATGAAATATAACAAGAAATATAATTATATGTGAATACATACAAACTTTACATCGTTAAGTGTCTAAAATGCCTTCAGTTTCAATAGTTGGCTGTAGAGCATCAAGTAGGTGATTCGATCGAAATGGTTTCAGATCAGCTGTGATATTTTTAAGCTTCATATCGATGTCTTGTCATTGATGAAACCACAATGGAACAATTTGAGTCAAAATGGAATAATAATATTCTCAACCTTAGGATTTTATATTTTATAGTTATCAGTAAATTTTGAAATTCAGCCAGATCAAAATAAGAACGTCGATTTTCTCATTCGTTGATACTATCTTGTTTGAAGATATCGACTATCAATTTTCAACGGAACTGACTACTCATATAAAGTACATGCTCCACAGCTCAGAGGATTCAACAATTTCTGATTATTGTGACAGATATGCCATTGATTCTTCAGGTGATAATTGTGAGATGTAAGCTGCTGCTAACTTTGAAATTTTTATTATGTCTAAATTCGCTTCCACTGCTATTGCCTGACTAGGTCAGAAGAATGCTACTTTCTCAAACGAAAATTGTCCGCAAAGTGACTATACCTACTTTCCGGATCATTGCCGAAAACAACAACAACATTTTATCATACTGAGGTTTTCCGAGCACCCTGTACGTATGAATGAACAATAAAATATATATCTTGCATAAAATATATGTTGAAAAAAAGTATAATTCTTACTGTTCTAAACATTCTTCATCTATACGTATTCTTCGTGTATAATGTTCAATATATTATAAATAATATGATAGGATTAAAATACTCTATGGTACATCAATTTGTGTTCGAATAATCTTCGATTAGAACCTAAAGCTCCTTTATATTCTTATAGGAACAGATTGAAACACTTTTAGTGAATAAGAAGACGACAGGCTAATAAATTTCTCAAACAGTTGTCGACAAATCAGAGACTCATCGAAACATGATATGAATATCTTGTAATTTCACTTGAACTGGCATGTATTATGCAGATTTCCATCCAAATTTACCATATCCCGTCTTCATACACTCTTGAAAACAACGAACATCACGAAGAGCAAAGCATGATTGAAATACTTCATTGCACTCGAATTCCCATTGCAGAAATCTTGAAGGTTGCAGTTGTTGGCGGTATTCTTGATTTTCTGTTGCACTGTAGACCAGGTGCAGAGACCGACAGAGCAGTCAGTAAACTCGACTGGATTCTCGTTCAAGAAGAACATCACCCTATGCTTCTCTCCACTTCTACATCTGAAAAATTAATTTCGTATTGAATTATGAGATAAGATTTCCACACAATTCTCAAACACACAACATGTTTCGCTAACACAGTAGCTTCGTCAGGTGATATACTGGTACAATGAACTAAACCAACCTTATTGACTTGCTCAACTCTCATATATCCTAATCTCCCAACTTGAAGGATAAGTTTCCTGCGGACAGGTTCGAATCTACATCAAGATACGGTGTACCAGATGAACTTGAAAGAGTTGATAGCGAATACATATTATTATAATATTAACCTACTAAGAAAACAAATTCAACAGTGGTGAGCTATTGAGGTCTAATTGATCGTTGAGTAAAATGTCATAATTGTTGAGTTTGTTGATTTCTAATGATTCAAAATGATTGAGTTTCATTCCTTCATTTTCTACGTGTAGAATTTCGAAATTATCATCAAAACTATATATAAATGGTTGGCGTATGTTGAATTTGTTTTCTTTTTTAAAATATTTAACTTTGGAAAAGATCACAGTTGGATTTGTATACCCCTGATTTTTCGAATTCAGAAGTTTTGTCTTCATTATTTTTGATAACTCTTCCCAATGTGTTATTTGTTCTATATCCTACTGAAAGTACCAGATGTAGCAAAAGGGACGGGTTCGATAAACCTTAATTTTCGGAAAAATGGCACAATATCTACATTGAATTACGGTACACGTAGAAAATAAAGGAAAAGAACTCGATCAATTACATTCACATTTACTTAACGATCAATTATTCCTCAATAGTTCACCACTGTTGAATTTGTTTTCTTAGTAGGTAATAATATGTATTTGCTATCAACCCTTTCAAGTTAATCCTGTACACCGTATTTTAATGTAGATATTGTGCCTAATTTCCGAGAATGAAGGTTCACAGGTAACCAATCCTTCAAGTTGGGATAGCAGTGGCGGATCTAGGCAGTTTTTCAGGGGGGGGCCATGGGCCGTGAGTTAATGGAATTTTGAAACCAAAGTAATTGAAACCACATGAATAATGAATGATATGTATATGAATATATATATATTCAATTAATATTAGTAGCTGTATAATATATATAGCACAAAGCCCATGGTTTTAACTTCATCACTTTCGTTTAGGGTGAAACTTTGCACAGGGAATGGTTTTGGTATGAAAATGTTCAGGGACAGCAGAGTAGAAAAAACATCTGAAAAGACCAAAGTAATGTGTTTCAAATCTCCAGAAAAGAGATGCGGGTAGAGGATGGATATTACTTTTATTTGCCGTGGCGCTCCGTGGCCACTCACTGATTTTTGGTGGAGTATTCACTTTTCAGCTGCAGGAAAATCCGGAAAAACCTACAGCACCACCTCGGGTGGTCGGAGCTCACTCCAGGATAACATAAATGTGATGGATAAAAATGTGACTAAACAAACAAAAACACAAATCCACAATTTTACTGATAAGTAAACTTAATAATTAAACGCATAAAACATAAGCTTATTGAATTATGTTCATAAAACAAAATCTACATGCCTATGGCCACTGTCGGCAAATCTGTTGATAACTAATTGTTCATTAATCTCAATGTCCGGATGAGCGTTAATAATAGCTAAACCAGATAGCCTATCTTCCGAAATAGTAGATCTGAGCCAACTTTTTATCCGCCTCAACGAAGAAAAACTTCTTTCTGATGAGGCAACACTGATCGGAAGTGTAATGAAAATTTCAAGAAATGATGTTATTAAAGGAAACATTATTTTATCGCAGTGAGCAAGGGCTCCTAAAGCATCGTCTGGAACAGGAAGTTTTTCTTCGCTGGCTTTTAACCACTTCGCCTTCCATAACTTCAGTTCGCTTTTGAATTCTGTCGGCCTTGAAAATAATTATTTTTCCTCCGATTGGCAGCAAATATTGATTTTGCTGACACATATCAATCAGCAAAGTATTACTTTTCCTGCCTAGGCAGCAAAGTGGGCCTTAGCTGGATTCCTAGAATCGCTACGCTCGGCTATGAATTTAGCCACGGCAGTCAATCTACTACTTTGCTGCCTAGTTAAACAAATAACTATTTCCTCTATCGTTATCTGTTTTGCCGCCCTTTGATCTGACCGCCTGTGTCGTTTTCCCATATTCCCACTGCATACAAGAATATTTCTATATAATATTTGTATATGATAATGAATGAAATTCAAAAAAGAGTTGATTTGGCATGTTCGAGTGTTTGAGGAACCATTCAATACGAAAACTACGAATACGAATAATTTTGGTTTGTATAACGTAGCTTTGGTTGCATATCCAGACTGATTGTTGAACCAATATCAACTACTTATTCAGAGCTCTGGGGGGGGGGCCATGGCCCCCATGGCCCCCCCCTCAGATCCGCCAGTGTGGGATAGTAGGGTATATAAAAGTTAAGCAAGCCAAGGTTGGTTTAGTTCATTGTACCAGTATATCACCTGACGAAGCTACTGTGTTAGCGAAACATATTGTGTGTTTAAGAATTTTGTGGAAATCTTATCGTTTGTGAATTTTTCACATTTGCCATGAATTTCCATCAAGTAATGGCCGAGTCAATTCAAAACAAGACTTATAGACTGATCTAAACCGCCAATTCTATAAGAGACACTGATTCATGCGCATTTAGGATCTGTCATGTTACAAACATAATAATAATAATAATAATAAAGCGTCTTTATTCACAATGAGGAAACAATAAATGATTACATATAAATTTTGTGAGTCGAAGTGGGAACAAAGTGAAAGGGCGGAGTGTCAGCTTACGCTGTTTTTAAACTCAACCTTGAAAATACATTCACAATAACCAAAATTAATTAAGAGAAATACAAAAAGGAGTCTTAGACTATCATGTTTTTGAGAAACAAAATTTTGTATACAAATTAAGCCAACCTATACTATATATAAACTAATATAAAGAACCATATAGTCGCATATCATGATGACTTCAGCCTTTTTTTGAAGTTTTTGATCGTGAACGATCTATATTCACTGGGAAGCGAGTTGTATAGTTTCGGAGCTATATAAGAGAAACTACGTGTAAAAATTGTTGACTTGTGCTTGCGAATGACTAAATAAATGACATAAATTCGAGGAACATGGGCGTATCGAAAAAAAAATGGTTGTTAATGGTCTATTATGGAAGGATGTTAAACCATAGATAAAAGTAGCGAGAAATGTATGAGATATGCAGTATTTGGATCTCATAGCCTCCAACACACAGATTTGAGAAATCTATTTCAGAAACGGCGGATTCGCATATGGTGCAATGTCTTGGACTTGCCTTGAAGCATCAGAAAGCTCTGTCTGGTATGAAATAGAATGAACATATTGTTCCTGAGTGGCTAAGATCCAATCGTCTTCTAATAGCCCCAAACCATTCGTTTATCTCATTCTTAGGAATTCTAGAGTCACTATTGAATGAGTGAACTTGTAATCCTTAATAGATGAGCATCAGGTATGGCATCTCACACCAGAACTCGAATTCTTCATAGCTGAATGATTATACAAAACATGCATGATTCCATTCGATATGAAGACTTGCTCAACTGATGGAAGCAAATTGAAATAATAAATTATTCATTACCCACAAGCTCACTGATAAGAAGAAATACCTTCAGTATTATAATTCATGGAATTCTCACAGCAAAGAACAGACCACTTCATAATTCCTAGGATTGACGAAAATAAAACGAAAACATTAATATCACTGCGTATTGAGGAGGAGCGTTTTCAGGCAAGCAACTGACCCTACATTTTCGGGTTGCTGCGATATGACTACTAGCAGTCTAGTTAGAGTAATGAGTTGGTGGATTTATATTGAAAAGTCGAGATGGACGATAAACCAGTGTGATTCCTCATGTTTCACCGCGAAGGTCTTGAGTCGAAGTTGGAATTGCTATATTCGAGTTATAGAGGGTGATTCATGAGGAGACTCACAGAGCCAAATGGTGAATAGAGGAAATCACGACTAGTTGATGTATTTCTAATATAAACAATGTTTTTGGCCATCCATAACGAAGAGTATGAGAAATTGTCATATAAGTTGGATGACCGATATTCCACTTTGTGATCACTTTTCTCGAAAACTTTTATCAGAATCAGAAGAATCAGACGAAATGCCATAAGAACTGCTCTTCAATTTGCACGACACACGTTTACCGGTTTTAAAAATATGAAACGAAAGAAATTTTCGAACTCGACCTGGCATCACATACTGTACATTTTTGTTGGATGAAAATGGACAGAAAGGAGAAGTAAAGAAAACACAGTGGGTACTGTTTTTATGATGATTTGAAATTATAGTTCTTGATCGAAATTCTAGATTTAATATTTTTTATAAATATGTGCTGAAGTAGAGGCCATGTTCTTCATTTTATGATAATCAAAATATGCATGCACTTGAGATGACACTTCATTTTGCAAATGCTGAACATGACGAAAATTCAAATGATGAGATGTTAATACCATAGAAGATTTCCAGACCCAAGAGTACGTAGTGAAACCTTCACGAGGGTGAACATTGGGAATATTGAAGGAAGAGCAAATACATCCCTATCACTTGCAGAAGTGTTAAGAACAAATGGAGCATTTTTTCATGAAACCGGTCAAAGTGTGCTGTGCAAATTGAGAAACAGTTCTCATGGTATTTTGTGTGATCTTTCCTAATCTGATGAAATTTTTCGAAAACGTTAACACAATGTGAAATTTTTTGACATAACAATAAAACATGGAATTGCTCACAATTCCGGATCTGGTCTTTCTGTTTATAATATGCAATCTTGAATAGTTTCAATAGAGAAAAGTCGCTGCCAAATTTCAGCTAATCGTTTCTGAAAGAAATATCTGCTATCAAAATTATATGGCACTTTCACAAAATACGTTATGGATAGAATAAAAAACTGTTCATACATACATCAATTCGTATCTCCCTATCCACCATTTGGGTTTCTTCTTGGAGCTCACGAAAAGAAATTCCTGTAATGTTCGTAGAACATCGTGCGTACCTATAGGGAGGTATAGGTATTTGGATCAATTTTGGACTATTAGATTTTATAAGTTCTCGAGAATACTTCCATTGGCAAAGAATTCCAAATCTTTGCTGTTCTACAGATGAACAAGTGTTGGTAAAGTTTTGTTCGACATATCCCAAGGTTGACAACGCAAGGATGTGCTAACTGGGCTTGTCTGAATGGTATTGCTAGTGATGGAATGATAACAGAGATTTCTGATGTTTGCTGAATTTGTATGAGCTGACCAACGCAGCACCTGCATGATGTTGTCAAATTGAAAAAAAAAAAGTGTCACTTACTCATATAACACAGCGGCCAGATTAGCAGCAAAGGGGTTCAGTAAAGAGGTTCTCCAGTTCCTTTTACTTTGTTGATGATAGTTATCTGCAGTGAGTGGAGTGAAATCTTTGCCGATTCCTAAAGTTGTCAGCACTGTCTGAATTGTGGCCGTACTAGTGAACAGGAAGGTACCCTTAGTTCCATCGGAATTTCCTGGAATATCATAATAAAACATAGCGTCGAAACGAAGCTCCAAAACATTTATACTACATTTATAATTTGAGTGACCAAATGAGGAATATATGACACAAATGGAATCCATCATCAGCTATATCAGCATATCCTTCAATTCAATGGAAGGCACTCATTGAATATGAGTTTAGATCAAGATTTTGCTAAAAAAGCGGTTAATATGAATCATTGTCTACTTAATATGGAAAAAAAAATCTAGTGCGGTGAAGTTCCCCTAATGGGACCTTTTTGCAAGCCCCAAGGTGTTTTCAATGACTGATATGGTTCGCTTAAAAGAGCTGGCTAACATCCTTTTCAGGCACCGCCCATCAGCTCTCTTTCAGAGTTTTTCGGCTGTGTTTTGTAGGCTAGTAATGTACTCACTACCGTAGGCGCAGTGGCAGACCTGCTAGCTATCCTTGTTAACCCCCGTTAGAGACTAGGGTCCATTTAGCAGCTGGCCCGCTCTCACGCTCAGCTGGTAGTTTTCCACACCCACCTACATACACCGTCCTACTTCTTCTCTGATGCTCACAACTACATCACCATATCTTTCTCCATGTTCTGTGTAGGCTTTGTTACTAACTCTATGCGCCACTTTAGGAGCAGCAGTGTTAATTGGAACGCAACAGTAAATCGTGCAGGACTCTCCCCACCCGATGCTCCGAAACTTTACAATATTTAATTCGAAAATTTTTACTGGCGGTTGATCTAGCCGTTTGAAAATCACCGTCGCATTTTGTGATTGCCCCTCATATCTGACCCCTCCATTAAACTAAACCCATGTTTAGTTCGATAGAGGCCTTCAATTGCAGGACTCATCAATAAAGGCTGACGAACTCCATTTGATGACGAAATATATTTCTTATTCAGCTGAAATTATGAATATCCTGGAAATAATTTTAGATTTTTTATAATATTTTTGACTACTTTAAGCAACGATTGGAGAACTTCTTCAAATGTTTAAGCTTTGTGCATGAATATGTGCATAAATATGTATGACACCCTTCTGAAATCATAGAAATCATCCATTTTTTCTCAAAGTGGTCCAATTGATTTTAAAGAAAAAACAATTAAAAATCCCAAAGTCTGTCGACCACAAAATCATTTAATAAGCGACGTGTTACTAGTTTCGGCCACAGGCCATCATCAGACACAAAATTGATGTAATATAGTACCTAAAATATAATGATAGACAATGTTATGGGGTAAAAAGAGTCATACAATCATATTATACTAACCTTATAACATATTGAGAAAATTATTAAAATCGAAAAGCTAAGTCCAAAAATTCAGTTGACAGTCCAGCATATTCAAGAAGTTTTTAATCTGGAGAATGTCCAGTAAAACCAAATTAAAATTGGGTTATTGGCGAAGTACATCAGGAACTATAATTATTCAAAAATTCTCTCACGTGAGATTCATCAAGAAATGCGAAAAGCAAATGGAAGCTGAGATAGAATTCAAGGGACCAGAATCATCATAAATCACAAGGAAATAAATAGTCGAAGAATGAGTGACACATGTCAAAGTCAACCGGAACTGACATGAAACTAAAAACTGAGGTGGTGACACAGAATATGACACCGACAAGAGACGTCAATATAAATTAATTAACAATAACCATAACAAAATCAAAATTTTCTCTCTTGGTCTCATTGCTTCAAATTTTGATTTTGTTATGGTTATTGTTAATTAATTTATATTGACGTCTCTTGTCGGTGTCATATTCTGTGTCACCACCTCAGTTTTTAGTTTCATGTCAGTTCCGGTTGACTTTGACATGTGTCACTCATTCTTCGACTATTTATTTCCTTGTGATTTATGATGATTCTGGTCCCTTGAATTCTATCTCAGCTTCCATTTGCTTTTCGCATTTCTTGATGAATCTCACGTGAGAGAATTTTTGAATAACTATAGTTCCTGATGTACTTCGCCAATAACCCAATTTTAATTTGGTTTTACTGGACATTCTCCAGATTAAAAACTTCTTGAATATGCTGGACTGTCAACTGAATTTTTGGACTTAGCTTTTCGATTTTAATAATTTTCTCAATATGTTATAAGGTTAGTATAATATGATTGTATGACTCTTTTTACCCCATAACATTGTCTATCATTATATTTTAGGTACTATATTACATCAATTTTGTGTCTGATGATGGCCTGTGGCCGAAACTAGTAACACGTCGCTTATTAAATGATTTTGTGGTCGACAGACTTTGGGATTTTTAATTGTTTTTCTTTACCCTTCTGAAATTCTGAAATGCCATAAACTTAAACTTACCATTGACGGTCTTTTCAAATCGTTCATACATATCCTTCACAGGAGCACATCCTACTCTATTGCTCAGTTGATTTCCGTAACCAAATTTGTAATAGTATTTCAAATCCTCAGCGTATTCAAGTAATTTCAGTTGATCCTTATTGAAGGCGACACACCATGGTGAACGTTCTTGAACAATCCTACGAAATGATAATAATAATTTTTTTTCTCCAAAGAAATAAGTGAGTACAGATGCGAATAACATGCCGCATAAGAGCGGTAATAGCAATTGTGCATTCAGAACACCTTGTATCTTGAAAACGGATGGCGTTACGACATTTTTTTACTGAGCAAACCCAACTTATTTCGCAATGTTCTACCTACCCTAACAAGGGGGTTAGGTTTTTTTGAAACACCCTGTATATCAGATACCTTGGCAGGCCTTGCTTCTAGAACAATATATCTCCCTCTCTAATTATTGTTCCATCGATTATTTCGAGATTATTCCAGATTCTTCTGTCAGGTCATTGTCGTTCTAGATGACAACCTAGTTAGGTAGATTTAGATCGACAATGGTCAGGTAATGTGACGCCGTGACATATATTGGGTGTTCGGAATAACGCTGGAACATGTTATAATAATTGGGATGTTCAAGAGTGATCTGTAACGCGTGTTACTGATGGGTGATCGTTGTACTCCTACCTTCCTGATGATGTTCTAAAGCCCCTTTGTAACCTCATTTTTAGAAATGAAGGATGAAGCAATTATGGCCTGTTTTCTTTTAATTACACCTCAGCCTTATCGTCTTTCAACATTTCTTTCTTGAATTTACTCCATTATCATTCCTATTACTCCAGAAGTACAATTTTATAGCATCACACGATTTTATCGAATTCAATTAACATTATAAGCATTGTGATTCATAAATGGAAGCCTTGAAGCTGGTAGGTACATATTGACGATTTCAGAACTACATATTATAGTGTAAGTATGTTTGTTGATGAATAACATAATGCCAGGTCTCACGTCGCCCGAGTTGTGAGAAATTATCTAGAGAAGTCGGTAAAGCTAACATCGCATGGCCAGCTCGGAGCCCGGATTCAAATCCCATTGACAATCTCTGGGACATTCTTGGGACAAGATTACAAGAGTAGAATAACTTGTATACTGTAGAAGACGCACGGCAGAGAATGACTCAAATTTGGGACCTGGACCAAAATTGCATAAAGTCTAATATTTCAAGCATAGGGTGTTTTTGCCGAAAAGTTATTCGTGCTCGAGACGGAAATACTCGCTACTGACCCTCTCGTTTAACTTGTGACTTCACATTCTGTTTCGTGTTTTCGTTGTTAAATTTGGATATTAATTTTCCATAAAACCATGTTACGCTATGAAATGATTTTTCACGAGTAAAAGGAAAGATAATGAGCTCGAGTTCTATGATAGTTAGAAAATTGATTCAAAAACGGATGTGAATGAGACAACAAGGTCCATAACTAGAAATTATTGCCGCATATACAGGGGGCACCGGAAAAAATCTAGAGGGTCAGTATGACTTTTTTAAATGGAATGTCCTATATATTAGCACATTCTTTGAAGCATTTCTGTGACTACCATCCACTTCTATAATATTGTTGACTATATCTCAATCATTCCGAAGTTATTAATTTTTTGTTGCAGATCCATGTCGAAAATATCACTGTAGTCACAATTATCAAATTTAATAGAGAATTAACTGAAAAACATTCGCTGGAGAGATGTTTCTATAGAATTTTTATGCCCTCAAATTATACCTACAGGGTGGCTTAAAATGATTTTTCAATTCGGAACTTTTGGAAGTGATTTTTCTCGAGTTTTTCAAATGGAACACCCCATATATGTTTAGGCCATTTGGTGTGAAATCGAAATACGGACATTTTTTATTTCAACATCCATATTGATATTTGTAACTATGTTTGAATTATTGAACGTTGAAAATTCTAGTTTGGCCAATTTCATCGATACACATTCTTATATGTTATCAAAATATAACATCAAAACAAAACCAGGATAGTAATTAACAATAATTATGCAAAATTTTGTTCTTTTCCACTTCTCATATATCTAGCATATAGACTATTTCTGTTTGCTTTGATTCTGATATCAATAAATTATCAATTGAACTTTTGATGTTGAGAATGTGTATCGATGAAAATGGCCAATCTATAATTTTCGAAATGCAATAATGGTTACGAATATGAATATGGATGTTAGTATAAAATATGTTCGTGTTTTGATTATATACCAAATGGCATACAAATATTTGGGGTGTTTCATTTGAAAAACTCGAGCAAAATCACTTCCAAAAGTTCCGAATTGCAAAAACAGTTTTAGCCACCCTGTATGATATGAGAGCATGAAAATTCTATAGAAATATCACGCATCTTTCCATCGAATGATATTATGATTTTTCTCTCTTGAATTTCATGATTGTGATTACAGTGATTTTTTCGGTATGGATCTGCAGATAAACAGTGACCTTGTTCACTTCTACACACGAATAACGTATAACAGTTGTTGAACCAAGTCAATGATGAGAGGAAGGAGAATTCGTATATTCAATCATAACACCTCGAGTCAGTGATCCCATTAGGATTGACAAAAATGCACCCCGGAATCACACTATACGTAGGAATGTCAAGCATCATCATTATCACCCTCATGAACTCAAAATTATTATAATAATAAGTATTGATGAGGAGACTGACATATCCAAAAGGTGAATAGAGGAAATCAATTCATTCGAAAGTTTTTGTTGCATATTGAAGATCAGTTCCTCTTGCATTTTGTCTGATATATTCCTGAATCTGATAAAATGTTTCGAAAAAAGTGATTACATTGTGAACTTTTTCGACATAATTGAAAATTAATTCTTCCCAAGTCCGGATCTGTATGCCATTACATATTTCACCATATTGAAAAGTTTCAATTAAAAAACGCCGCTGACAAATTTCAGCCAATTACGATGAATCATTTCTGAAATATTGCCCAACACCCTTTATTTTCATTATGGATCGCAAAAAAAATTCTTCATGTATGTATATAGTTCAAATCGTCTTGATTTCGTCTATTCACCATTTGGCTATGTGAGTCTTCTCATGAATCACCCTGTATAGGTTTGAACTCACCAAGCTTTTTCGTAACGACACAAGTCGTAAATATCACTTATGACGGTAGCATTAAGTGAATATCTGAATCCCAGTCTTCTGAAAACGTCTCTAGTCATCTTCATGTATTCGGAATTCTGCAAGAACCTTTCTGCTTCAGATGTTACGGCTGTGTTGTTATCAACATTTTCTGACCACTTAGGACAATTCTCGTTAGGCTGGAAAAGTATCACCAAATAATTTGTAAATTCAATTCTAGTTAAAAACAGCTATGTCACAACTATAAATATACCTATAGAATATCAAGTTTCAGATCAATAGTCATATACCAGATCTGAAGCCCCAGAAAGAACCTGAGGATTCGATGTTATCGATTTAAAGCAAAGGAACTCGAACAACAGAGTAGTCGGATAACCGATATTGATGAAAGCAATGATAAACATTGATGGCACTCCATTCATTTCATTTTGGTTCTAGTGTAACTCACAGGTGTAACTTCAGTTCATCGAAACAACCATGATGTGTTCATCATCAGTTTGATAAAATAATTGTTTCCTGGCCTATTATGATGCATTGAAGAACACAAAGTCCTTGTTTGGGCCAGGTTGGGTTATTATAACTTTAACAGCTTCAACAAACCATTTCCTGGGGATATTGAGATACCCATCCAGTGCAGGTGCCTTTTTAGTAAATTTCTATGATGATAATTTTGTATAACATTTTGCTGTTTCAATGAGTTCTAAGCGACTCCACTATAACTGGTTTCGTTCTATAGACTACTCAGTATGATGATGCCATGTGTAGTGGCCTTTTTCAATGACAAATGCTGGCTCTAGAACAGCACAAACCTCGTCAGATAGCCAATATCCCTATGTGTCTAGAGTCTGAAATGGAATTTTGATTTCATGATCTGCTAAAATCTAAATATGGAATCGACCCTATAGATTGTGAGTAAAATATAACTCACTTGTTTTTGGATGTATGACAAATTGATATTCATTATACGAACATGAAAAAATTATTATATATTATACAAAGATATACACATTGAGAATCCGCATTATCTCTATATGTGATGAAAATATCAATTCTTTCTCGGTTTATTCAACAAAAAACAACCATTTTCTTGGCTATATGCCACGGCGAACATTGAATTATATCTATTGAAAATACACGATAAGATTTTGAAAACAAAATCTTCTGAAGTTGAGAATTCAAATTCTCCTTCAGATAAAAATATATATATGCACACAATATAATTATGAATATTCAACAGAAAACAACTACTTTCCTGGCTATTTGCCATGTCGAACATTGAAATATATCTGTTGAACATCCAAAAAGACAGTTATATTTTTATATCATAATACATCACATTATTAATCCGATTTGAGAGAAAATGTCAATTCTCAATTCCAGAGGATTTTTATTTTTCAAGCTCTCTTTTCGGACGTTCAACAGATATAATTCGTGGCAAATAGCCAGGAAAGGAGTTGAATATTCAGAATGATATTATATGTGCACAAATTCTCAACTTCAGAAGATTTTGTTTTCAAAATCTTATCATGTATTCTCATCATTGATTTAAAGCAATGTTCGCCGTGGCATATAGCCAGGAGACTAGTTGTTTTCTGTTGAATAAACCGAGAAAGTATTGATATTTTCATCACATAGAGAATAAGAATTCTCAATGTATTTCTTAATATATATATATATCAACTGTTTCTTGTTCATCATCTATCTGAGAATATTTCTTTTCAATATTCCCCACTTGTTGGCAATCTCGGTTGTGCTGAAATTTGACGATCAAATTGACCATAGAAGAGCTCTAAATCAAATGTTTACCCCTTGATGAAAAACTGAGGGGTTGTTTTTTTTTGTAGGACTTTTAATATCAGAAATATGGCGATGGCGCCAGAATGAGAAAAATATTCAAGAAACAATCAAAAAATTCTAAAACACATACTTTATGTTTCATCTAGTTGTTCATCAATTATTATTCATACACGAAGGAATTGAAACATTCAGAATGGAATAGTTTTTAATCTTGATAGATTCCTTCTAGATAATCTCTGGTAGAAGTCCATGTTTGCTCAAAGTGGAGTGTAATTTTTAAAGGAGGAAGGAAAGCTCAAAGTCATCTCCACAACTTTAATATGAAGTGTTTATTCAACGGGACATGTTTCGAACTTATAAAAGTCCATCTTCAGCCGTATTTAAGAAATTACTGAAAGTAAAGACATGTGAAAATATACAAAATGTTATAAAAATTGTTTTTTGACTTACATGGAGGTGAAACATTGTTTGTTTTAACAATGATGTCGATGTCTCTCATCATAATGTCAATTTATTTATTCTTCATCAATGACATTATGATGAGAGACATCGACATCATTGTTAAAACAAACAATGTTTCACCTCCATGTAAGTCAAAAAACAATTTTTATAACATTTTGTATATTTTCACATGTCTTTACTTTTAGTAATTTCTTAAATACGGCTGAAGATGGACTTTTATAAGTTCGAAACATGTCCCGTTGAATAAACACTTCATATTAAAGTTGTGGAGATGACTTTGAGCTTTCCTTCCTCCTTTATTCCTTCTAGATGTTAAACAACTTGAAAAAAGAAAAAAAAGACGAATTATCATCACATTACAAATGTTTATGGTGGTTTCTCGAACTGAATGAAGTCTTTGAGTTCCTGTAAAAGTTTGAATCTGAAATATCAAAAAATAGTAAAATCTCAATATCATATTTGGTACACTCCGATGTGCACTCCCACCAAAATTTTAAATGGTGAAATCCATATCAAGAAGTAGAAAATGATCGATGCGGATGTATTCTTTGATGCAGAAAAGGTTTCTCACTCAGCATGCCTCAATAAAGTTGGTGTCTATCGATCTGCTTTAGGTAGGATATAAAGGGCGTAACATAAGTACGATATTCGAGTGACGTATTCCTGAGACAATTTTAAGAAACAAGTTTAGATAAACTTGTGTCCGGAAATGATTCATTTTGGACATAAAGGTTGTTGAAATTGAATGTTTTGTTCGCTTTTCGAAAATAACTGTTGCGAATAATGAGTTATTCACACGGAATTTGGTACCAGGAGGTTCTTTGACGTGAGAAATCATAATCTCGTGTTAATTCTCATGTAACATCTAGAGGGCGCTGCGTACGCTGTCATTATTCATTTCAAATTGCCCTAACATTTTTGACAGTGAACTTGTGGTACTTTTCATGAAAAAATCTCATTCCCACACCTTTTCCAAGTAAAAAAATTGCTCTTCCACAACGCTGGAGGTGATCGTTTTCGAGATTTTTACAATTTTCTATATCTATGCATGTTACTTGGCTTCTATATAGGGCGCTAAGTGAAGTTGCTGAGAACATTACAAAAACTAAGTACCTATGTGGTGGGTCTCGTCAATATCACTATGTATATATATAACATAATATCACTTTACATTATTATTATCAACATAGCTGTTACAAACATAGTAATTATATACAAAAATCGAGTTTGGACCCCTTTGATTGGGTGGAAGTATTGAGAAGGATCAGAGTTTATACAAGTATACTTCTCATATACATTCCAATTTTCATTTCAATACTGAATATATTGGTGAATCATATTTTCATATCATTAAACATCATATTATCTTATCCGATTTGGGAGATAATGTCAATTCTCAATTTCAGAGGATTTTGTTTTTTATGCACCGTTTTAGGAAGTTCGACATGGCAAATAGCCAGGAAAGTAGTTGTTTTCTGCTGAATATCCAGAATGATATTATGTGCATATCTTTATATAAAGGAGAATGCAAATTCTCTACTTTGTTTGTTTTCAGATTCTTATTATGTGTGTTCTATAGATGTAATGCAATGTTCGTCATGGCATATAGCCAGGAAAGTAGTTGTTTTCTGTTGAATAAACCAAGACAGAATTGATATTTTCATCACATAGAGAATGCAATTTATCAATGTATTTCTTAATATATACATCCATTTTTTTATGTTCATAATAATAATATCTGAGACAATTCCTTTTCAATGGTATCAAAAGGGAAGTTTCTCTGTAATTCGCTATTATTTCATATTACAATAACAATATTGGTTACCTACATCATTTAACTACTTACATCTATAAAAAGTAAAAAAATACAAATCAATAAATACAATGCGCTCATAATTCAATCAATGAATAGTTATTTATGCAACAAGTGCAAAGAGTGAATGTTTATTGCATTCGACGTGAAATTGTCCGACGAGGCCGTTAGGCCGAGTTGGACAACACGTCGAGTGCAATAAACAATTTTTGCACGAGTTGCATACAACATTTTTTCTACATTCATGCAAAAAGCAAAAAATGATTTATTGAGGTGCGGCACTAGGTACAATTCTGTTAATTGTCAGAATTAATTTTTGACTGACGTTTCTATAACCACAGTTGCATTATAGAAAATGTTTGTCATGATGACAGCACGTTGAAGTAGAATGACAGATGAGTGCAATAAAAACTTTATTGCACTAAGTGCAATAAAGAACTTCTCTTTCCACTAAATATAGTTCAATAAAGTTCTGTTTTTTGCATGAATGTAGAAAAACGATAAATAATAAGCACTGAAACAATAAATAAGCAATGAATGCTAGCAGCTGATAGCTTCCTTTTTTTGTTAAAGAAGGATTAGAAGGATGTGTCGAATTTATATAAAGTATGTTATCAAATGTTCATAATTGTTCACTATACCGGGTGACACAGGAGACATGTAGCAGCCTGTAGTTTTTTTATTTAAAGTGATTATGATTATTTTGGAAATCACAGGGGGTATATAATAAATGGTAGCGCACTTTACGAACTTGACGACAATTTTTTTCAACCACCTGTTTGACCGGAAGTGACCCCAACTTTTTTTTTAAATGTCACCCTGTACATTTCTTCAGTCTATCTTTTTCGCCTTGAAATTCTCTATCCAACCATGTATCACAAAGTGGCATCTATTTCTTAATTCTCGCTGTTGAATTGCTTTTTATTCAAAAAGAATAAGTTGGCTGTGACATAAATTCCATGATATATCGACACTTGGTAGGCTTTGAAATTCAAAGATCATTAGTAAACCGATATTATTCAAAATGTTTTGATATTCTGATCAATGTCTGCAGGTTGTCAATAGCTTGTTTGAGTCAAGATGAAAACCTTCGAAAATAACTCATGATATTGAGGAATCTAAGATAGGAACATATTTTTTCGAATTCAGCTACTCGTACAGAAACTATCTGTCTTTTATTTTCGCCATGTACCTATCACATGATCTTCCCATTTGGAATAATAAAACCAAAATTGTTCCTCTTATAGGATGATCCACAGGGCTATCAGTCTATTTTTTCATAATTATTCCACTTAGTAGGCGGTGTACCTAGACAAAATATTTTATGTGTTTGACAGTTAATCGATTGCATCAATAATTTTTCTTCTTCATTTGTGTGTTGAGTAAAATTGCATATTAACAACATATCGACTTTTTCGTTTCTTGAATACATTTTCCGTCTCTATTGATAGGAAAAAAATAGTTCACTTTGACGAGACCTTCCACAATTTTTTTCATGAAAAATACCGAAAGTTTACTGTCAAAAATGTTAGGGCAATTTGAAATAAATAATGACAGCGTACGCAACGCAGAAGTTATTCTCAAAAAGCGAACAAAAAATACAATTTCAACACCTTGTATCTCCGAAACGGAGCATTACCGGACACAAGTTTATCTAGACCTATTTCTTGAAGTTGTTACACCCTGTATGTTTCACAGGTGATGGTTGTCACTTCTCATCTATATCACTATATTATCTAGACCTTGCACTATGGGGTCTTCCTTCAACTAATACGATATGTTTCTAACAGTGCTGGCGCAGTTCAATAGTAACTCTGAACCCTGAATATCCTTATTTACAACTAATTAATGGTGGTTTTTTACCGATTGTATCATAAGGTCCATATAAAGGGAACTACACCTACATAATATAACTTGGGAACATTGTTTACTGAGTAGTGAGTAGGTGAATATTGCAGATGATATATTAATTGATGAAGTGAAACAAAAAACAAGAAGTGAATCGATTGAAGGTAATGAAAATTATTGTTTTAGTATTTATTCAGTATCACCATCGCCGTAATCGCTAGATTATACCGGGTGGCCCCATCGAAAACGTTCCACGACCCAATAAGTAATGCAAACGAAAAACTGCTTGGACAGGTTGATTTCAATTCGGCAGGGGAAACATTTTACAGTAATAATTATCATATCGCAAAGTTAGAACCTTGAAGCGGAACGAGCATCAACTTCAATTATCAAATGGAACACCCTGTATCTCATTTCATAATCGGTTTATGATTATGATTACAAATCCAACAATACCAAGTTTGATGGGGTTTTCCAAACGACTACGGAGATAGGTAACTGATTGATTTTTTTAAAATGATCTATGAGTGGGACACAGAGAGGTCGGTTCGAACCATAGAAATCATACAGTATACCGGGTGTAACAGATTTATGGTACACCCCTTTTTTCTCCTTTAGTTTTGGAGGTGAGTGATTGGAATTTGGAATGACCCATCAACTGTATAAACGTCATGTTTTGACATGAACATGTTGCATTTTTTAGTTCCGGTTTCATAGGAAGTGGTGATAACTTTCGATTTTCACATGGAACACCCTGTATATCATTGCATTTTCGAAGTGTGAAAAATTCGAAGTTTCTTGATTTAGCACCAAATTAAGTTCATCAAAATGGTTTGGTGTACCCTGGTCCTGTAACACCCGGTATGTGAATAACACCGAAAAAATTCAAGGGGTGATTCCTCCTGATATTTTAGGAGATAAAGTTCATATAAACATGTGTCCTAACTTGCTTTGTTCTCGAGATACAGGGTATTAATTTTCAAATGAAACACATTTTTTCTATTCATTTCTCAATTGTCTTTTCATCAATTTCAATGAAACGTTGTAGTTTTGCTAATAGTAATATGGAGCTCCTTCTAGTGCAATTAGATTCGAAATAATATTTTCAGTGGCGTCACAGTACGTATATAAATTCATAGATATTCATGGTGAATGTCATTGTACACCACCGGTTTTCTTGAGTTTCATATCTTTATTAGATTGAACTATTGAAATAACATCGTTCTTATTCTCTGTATGATTTTTGTATCTAGCTTAGTTCTTGAAGAAACAATAAAGATTCGATTTGACTCAAAATTTTAATGTAGGTGTTTTCAAGACTTCTATTGAAATTACTCAATAGCCCCAATTAGAATAATCATTTTGAAATTTCAGGGTTTTCTCAGTCTCCATCTGTACTGAATTTTGGCACAATGAAAGCCTATACAGGGGGGTTATAAATGGAAACAAATAATACTTCCAACTTCAACAACCTGTATCTCGAAAACGTAGCAAGTTAGGACACATATGTTCATGTAAACTTCATTTGCTAGAATGTCACAAGGAAACACCCCTTGAATTTTTTCGATGTTATTTTGATACACCCTGTATAATATGGTTCGAACCGGTAACTCTGCCAGCAAAAATTTTTCCGTCACACTCATGAACAGTATTGAGATATCAATCAGCGATATCTCCGTAGTCGTTCGAGATAATCCCATCAAATTTACTATTCAAACGTTGGTAGAAATCCATTGAACCTCAAAGTGGAGAGATAGGGTTCATATTCAATGAAAAAATCACGAAGTCATATCCACGACTTTCTAATTTGAAAACATCAAATTAGGAAGATGTTTCAGACACATGCAATGTCCATTTTCACTTTTCAGCATATTATGAAAAGTTCTACAATACAAGATGATACATCCTAAAATGAATAAAAAAAACAAAAATAGATACCTATCCCATGGGTATGAAAAAGGTTGTGTTCCATTTCAGTTCAAGACAAAAATAAAAATGAAATTGTATAGGATTTTTATATAGGGGTACCAACCCCCATAGGGAGAACAATAATGGAGGTCGACAGTGTGGCTCAACCAGCACCAAACTAAAATTAATTAAATTGAAGAAAAGGGGATAACAGTATCTATATGTGTGGGTTTGCCTTCGCTTCATAAAAATTCGGCCTGCTCTCAGAACGCCATCTTCTGCGGGAGGGAACGTCAAAGGATATACGTCAGAACCTGGTTTCTACACTCTACAGCACGATATGTCTGACCTTGTCTGACCATGTCCAACCATCAGCTGTCAGAAGTCAAATATCAGTAATAACACACAGCCTAATGACAGAGCTACACAAAACATCGAACAAGAAGCTGTATTACACCATCAGTGAATATTAACATAATAATGACAAACATATTATCAATATCATTGTCGTAGACCGAGGTGGAGGAAAGTTTGAGTGAGAAACTGTTGACAAGTGGGTATCCTCATTGAGAGAAATATCATTGTCATTGTTCAGGAACGTAATATTTGTTTGAGCTCTATCTAATGTATGAAGCATTGTGTCTATATCAAACATTCAGTATTTCATACTGTTGCTATGAAAAATAATAATAAGTTTTGTTTTTCGAATATTGTCAATCAAATTAATAAAATTGCATTAGAAATGTTATATTTCTGATTATTT
Source organism: Phaedon cochleariae (assembly GCA_918026855.4). NCBI lineage: Eukaryota > Metazoa > Arthropoda > Insecta > Coleoptera > Chrysomelidae > Phaedon > Phaedon cochleariae. Next base: position 36,719,044 of record OU896714.1, on the reverse strand, counting down.
CTTATATTTGGAGTTCAAAAGCGGATGATAATCCCAAAAATATTTTCAAAAATTCCTGGTAAATTCGAAAGGAGGCCTCTCTGACATACATGTTGACCTTCTGAATCTTTTTCAATATCAAATGAATGTTTGAGATTGAGAACATGATTGGCAAATGAACTATTTGTATTGAAATCATTCCGTTGCAAATTATTGGATTTCTCCATGATTTTGATAATGCTCATTCACTCTAGCCAGAATCCTTCTTCCACTCTGTCAAATATATTGTGGGTCGCAATTGGATTCAGAACGATTGATTTTGTGAACTCCCGGATTTATATAGAAGAGGAATTTGATCATTGGAAACACCAAGGAGCTATAGCTATAGAATCAGTAGTGTGGAGAGAAACATTAATATCATGAGAAAAATGATGGAAGATATTTTTGATGTCAAAAGAGACTTTACCTAAAAAGGACATGAAAGAAAATTGATTCCTAGGGTTAGGAAATGGTACCAGATTTTGATTTATATATAGATTTTTGTAGACGTCTGTAGTCAATTCTCTCGATTAAATGTGGTGGAAAGCCATCGTTGTGTCCTAATTGTTCAATGATGTTCATTATTGAACTTTAAGTGGTCCATGGAAATTTCAAGAGAGCTGCGAATTTATGTTGTCTAGGGTGGCATGAAGAGAAGGCAAACTCACACATACAGATACTGCTATCCCCTCCACTTAATTAATTTCAGTTTGGTGCTGGTTGAGCCACCCTGTCGACCTCCATTATTGTTCACCCTTTGGGCGTTGGGACCACTATGAGAAACCCTATCATTTAATTTAAATTTTGTCTTGAATTGAAATGTAACATGACCTTTTTCATACCCATGTTAATACTATCTATTTATAATGTTTCTATTCATTTTATGAATGTCTCTCCTTGTATTGTAGGACTTCTCATGATAGGCTGAAGATGAACATTATGTATGTCCGGAACATGTTCTTAATCTGATGTTTCAAAATTAAAAAGTTGTGGAGATGACTTCGTGCTTTCTTCATTGAATATGAAACTCACTATTGTTAGATTCGTGATCATTATTCCTAAACGGTTATTGAATGAAATGGTGTTTTATTTAGGAATCCAAATTTAATGCCCGTTCTGCTTCAATTTCCCAATTTCGGAATATAATGAATTATTGTCATTCAATTACTCCACTGTGTCGTTAGGGACCTAAACTAATTTTCGTAACACTTTTCACGATTTTTTCTATTTAAATAATGAGTCTGCGTTGTTCAAAATCTTTGAATTTTCATTGCAAACGAACCTTCATGGCCGCCATTTGGCGATACGTCGAATAAATAGTGACGTCAGTCTTTATACTGTTTCGTTATTGGTCAGATAATCTACCATTTCCACTCATGAAGCAAGGTTGTCAGGTCACCAATATTAATCAAGTTATCAGAAACATGTTGGAGTCCTGTCGTTGAATACATAATACGAAGAAGTCATGATATTATGGTTCATTCTTGACTTTTTCGAGCAACCAGCATGTCCAAATATTTCTTATACTCCATAACAAAATATCATGTAAATGTTCGAGACTTGGCAACATTGTGCTGAATGCTGAGAATCGACTAGACTTCGCCCACAATTCGTGCGTCGTGTTGTCACGTTTACCAGTTCGAATGTGAATCAATATAATTATTATTGGAACATTTGCATTATCATTAATGAGCCACAACACATGAGGATGAATTTTGAGACCATTATGTCTTTTTATCGCTAATCAGGAATATTACAAATTCATAATTGAGAATTTACGAATTAGGATAATGCTATGGTCTGCCCCTACTTATGAAATCGTCACGTCAGTTTTCACTTGCGGTAAATCTCTAGCCGTTTGAAAATAACCTTGGCATTATTGATGATTTGAGCAACTTAAAATCGACCGAAAAATTCTGAAAAAATATTACATTGAAAGGTATTTGAGTGATGATTCTATTTAGGAAATGAAAAAAAAATTAGTCCACTCGCCAATTACAGAAGACTCATTCTTCGTCGAATTGAAATCGACCTGTCCGAGCGGCTTTTCATTGATTGCATCACAACGGAAAAAACTTGGGTGGAACGTTTTCGATGAGTCACCTGGTAGGTATGAGGTGAGTTGAAGGAACTAACATAATATAAACAAAGACTCAAATTCTATGGCATGACCATGGACTCTCAATAATAGTTATTCATGCCGTTATTTCTCAAATATCAACTCATTTCATTCATCGCTACAAATTCATAAACACCTAGTATAATCTGATTTTCGTTTACCTTGGTTAAATCCTTTGCATTGATAGTATTGGAGTGAATCCTGTAAGCGTCACTTCCAAAAAGTCCTTCAGCGTATGCTTGAAAACTATCGTGACTTCTGTCTTCACTCGAATATTGGAACTGAAACAAAATAATATTGTAGAATCACGATTTTTTTGATTTTTCGGAACGTATGAGAGGGGATCCCTATTATGTTCTAAGGACATTGTGATCGTTATCGTGATCAGAATCCTGAATCTTGAACCACCCTGTATTCGAATAATTATCAGTAAATAGTGAATTGAAAGTTGGGTTAGGGACATGTGAGCCGTTTTGACCGGTAATGAAAGGTTTTGGCACAAAAAAATCGTAAAGTTTAAAAATCTCGCCCTATATCTCGGTAATCTTTTTCGATGAACTCCAAGTGTGATATATCGATAAAATCAACTCTTCAGGGAGAATCTAAGAATGCGATGTAATAAAGGGTGTTTCATTTGAAAAATCAATGTTGCTACAACTTTCTAGTAGAAGCGGCAATACTGCATTGTCGAAAATATTTCGAATGAAGAGAGCGTATTCTAAAACATGAGCATGCATGGATTTCTCCCGACTGACATACCCTGTATACCTGATTGATGGGATTATCTACCCAGACAACACTGAATATCCTATGGACTTCCATTTCATGATGAAGCAAAAATAACGAATGTTCTTAAATTGCAAGATTATTTTAATAGTTCAAATTTCTGAGATTTCTCTAGACTTGTACGAACTAAACCATTGACGGAATACCTATATATTTCGTTTTGTTCCTGGATTTGAAATGGATATCCATAAGATATCCATCGAAGGAGTTGAAATGAATATCCTTCAGTAGATATCTTATTATATTCATGAGATATCCACAAAAATTATGAATGTTCTTGAATCGCAAGATTATTTTAATACATATTTCAATTTTACGAGTTTTGTCCACACTGAATATCGAATGGACAACCATTTCATGACTAACTCTGCTCGGGATATCCCTTGATTCGAAATGGACATAATAAGATATCCATTGAAGGATTCGAAATGGAGATCCTTCAGTAGATATCTCATGGATATCCATGAGATATCCGCAAAATTCATGAATGTTCTTGAATTGCAAGATTATTTTAATAGTTCAAATTTCCGAGTTTTCTCCACACTTGTATACGAACTAAACCATTGACGGAATACCTATATATTTCGTTTTGTTTCTGGATTTGAAATGGATATCCATAAGATATCCATCGAAGGAGTTGAAATGGATATCCTTCAGTAGATATCTTATTATTTTCATAAGATATCCACAAAAATTATGAATGTTCTAGAATTGCAAGATTATTTTAATAGTTCAATTTTTCGAGTTTTGTTCACACTGAATATCCTATGGACATCCATTTCATGACTAACTCTGCTCGAGATATCCCTTGATTCGAAATGGACATATAAGATATTCATTTGAAGGATTTGGAATGGAGATCCTTCAGTAGATATCTTATGGATATGGATATACATGAGATATCCGCAAAAATAATGAATGTTCTTAAATTGCAAGATTATTTCAATAGTTCAAATTTCCGAGTTTTCTCCACACTTGTATACGAACTAAACCATTGACGGAATACCTATATATATTTCGTTATGTTTCTGGATTTGGAATGGATATCTATAAGATATCCATCGAAGGAGTTGAAATGGATATCCATCAGTAGATATCTTATGGATATTCATAAGATATCCACAAAAATTATGGATGTTCTTGAATTGCAAGATTATTTTAATAGTTCAATTTTCCGAGTTTTGTCTACACTTGTACATAAATTAAATATCATTGACGGTTTTCCTGAATATAACATGAAAAACATGATGACGAGGAAACCCAAGACATCGATAGGGCCCTACTTTTTCCCTAAGTTGATTATTTATGTATAAATCAAGATATTCAATTTTTTCTAAATAGTGGAAGTAGGTAAGTAGTTTGTCTTCACAATCTTCAGACAAAAATGGAAAGGAAGAACAGAATCATGTCATGAAATGAAATTGTGTGAAAGTTCGACAAACTTGTTCTTTGACTTTGCGAATAGGGGAAAGAAAAAACCAGAAGAAGGGGAAAAATGGAGAAAAAACGGAGAAAATTAAAGAAAGTACTTCGTGGTAAGGAAGAAATCACTATAATAAACAATTTAACTAAAAAGCGCCAATGTATAAATTAGAAAATATCGACGATAAAAGTCAAAGATGAAATTGATCATATTTCGGTCCTGGTCACGAAAACAGCTGTTTAATAAATGCATTAAAAAAACGATAGAAAGAAATGAAAATCACCTACCTACGAATGATTGGAATAAACTGTTCTGTTGACCATTGACTGAATCATCGAATATCAACGTGTCTGAAAGTTGATATTCGATGACTGAATATAGTGAATCAGACTGAAATAGCGACCAGGCCAGGTCCGTAATAACAAAATTAATTAATTCGTCATTCTGCAACTTTTGTGCAGGTAATTTCTGGTGAATTGGTTCATTTTGATGAGTACTACATGCCTCACCCTTGTAAGTATATTATATACCTATGTGATGGGATTATCTAGGTCCAACCCCCTTCCACCTATAGTTACTTACGTTATAAGAACGTTCATCATAACTTTGAAACAGTTGTGGGTACTTCCATTTGAATCGTCTCGCTAATTGCTTCATGTCTTCCATGCCTTGACTTGTGAGGGAGTTCGCTTTGCTCTCGGAAATGCTGTCATTGAAGCGCCATCTGTGAATCGAAGTACCAAAATAAATATCAAAATTATCCAAATATACAAGCAGCGATGAAAACATACATTTGGGGGTCCGTGGAGAGGGGGTCAATCGGCCACTAGCTATAAAACCTACCATTATTTAATCCTTTTCGAGGAATAAAATGTGTTTTCACTACCAAGGTAGTTTTTCATTCTATTGACCACCTCTCAATGAAGACATACCCCACTTCTGTTATAATTGTAGTGATGTAAATATTTTTTCCATGACCATATATTCCATTGAAATAATTTTAAAAAAACATGTTTCTACAAACGTCAAAAAATAACATGGTTCGCGCGTTGATAACAACTTGCGAAGTGACCCTTTTTTCAGTTTATTACGTTACCATGATACCTTGCACAAAATAATGCGCGAAGTAAAACAGTGAGCGAAGTACCTACTTCGCGCATTGTTATGTAAAATATATGAGATATTTATATTTCAATTTTATGGTCCTCAATCGAGCAAACATCCACGAAATCATTTTTTATTTCTGAATGTTCAACAATAACTTTGTTTTATCTCTTGGTGCGCACGAAAGGAAATTCCTATCATGTTCGTGGAGCGTTGTGTGTACCTAGGGAGGATAGGGGGAGGCCTTTTTAGCCAGTTCAACACTATTTTCTACATCAAGCTAAGCATATTTTCACATTAGAACTATATTTTTTGACGTTTGTAGAAAAAATTCTGTTTGCCAACTCGAGTGCTAAATACTTTGGTCATTTCGACTATGTCATATCTTGATTGATCACCAAAGTAGCATTTCGCGCTCTAGATACAAAAATAACCATTTTATATAATATCACGAAAATAAGGAATTAGTAAACATAAATGAGAACGCTTACTATTTTTCCCGTATCGAATATATTTCATTTTCATATACCTCCTATGTAATTAGGTGTATTTTTTTTAATTGTTTAGACATGAATGTTATCAGCTCTTCAACTGATTGTATCAGTGGATGCTTGTATGGGTAACAACCTGTTAGTATCCAAAATTTGGAACAAATTAATAAATGAATAAATAAATTAACTTGAATTCACTGTTCTGATGCCTGATTCCCATTAATGGCACTCGAATCTAGCCCTTACGCTCCGTACCCTCACAATTGTACGGGCATTATCTAAGTGATTTATAAGGATCAAAATATCATTCTGCTGTATTGAGAACCAGTCACTATACTTGTGAGTGTTCTATTTGCACAGAACAAACCGTTTTTGCTGCTTATTTTATTTTCAGGAGGCGTAAAAAAATAAATCATTGTGTGGTGCAATTGGTCTCCACTGAAAAATGTTTCCTGAAGATGAGTGAATCAAAAACATCAACTATATATGATATTGTGAATGATTTTATGCATTGAATGACAAATATAATCATGATTCAACATGGTGGTTCACAGTGGCTGTTTCCAAAATTTTTTCGGGATCAGATTTCAGAACATACTTGTGTACCATCACATTTGTGTGCTCCGAGAGCGTACCGCTATAGATCAATGACCATTATCGATTTTGATTTAAACATTCCAGTGTGTCAAAACTGTCCTCCATTCCAAAAATTTTGAGTTGCAAAAAGATCAAGATGAAATTTACGAATTGTTGGATCAGATTAAATATGGAAATCGAGTCCGATTAAGATGACCAGTGGGAGGTGAATGCACATGAACAGGTAGAAGTGCTGGAGGAATATTTGTTGATCCATCCAGAAAATGCCAATTAACCAACCGTTCTTCTTGCAAATAGAGAAGCTTCTAATTCAACAAATGACAAACGATATGATGAAATTGACCACTGGCCTGTCATTGATTCTCCGAAATCACCACGTACTGGCTGACTGGAAAGTTGCGGGAGCCGTTCAAGGACGAGGTGTTAAAATTACAATGTACGCCTATGCCTGTGCTTGAACAATGAAAATAATTGTTTCGTCACTTTTCATAACAAAACATAAACAATAAATGCATATTTCTCCATAATTTGCGTTTTCTTCATTCCGAGTTGAAATCCCATTTCACTACCAAATAACACGATTGTGAGGGTCCTGGAAATAATATTACATCATCCTGAAAAAATTCGAAAAAAATTCAGGGAGTTTCTGAGGTAACTCTGAGTCACACTTGCCAGAGAAATTTCGGCTATACTTTCCAAATTATTCTTGGGAGTGTAAGGGCTAGAAGGTATTTATCAATAACGACTTGTCATATTATGCTGTCATGGTCACGGCTACTAGATTATAATTAGAATTGAAAAGAGGTACTTTCATAGTGAAAATGATTGAAATGTATTGCTAGTGGTGAAAAAAATTTAGTATACACCTTGGTATTAAAGAATATAATTACCGCAGAACCATATACCCCTCGGCTGAAGCCTCGGGATATAATCTTATTGGTCCCTGGGTAATACTGATATTCTTCACTACCTTGGTGTACAAATATCAGAGAAAGGATGAAAAAGTTGTTATTTCAATAGTTCAATCTGATAAAGATATGAACTATATGAAAAAACGGTGGCGTACAATGACATTCATCATAGATATCGATAAATTCACCCACTGTGACGCCACTGGAAATATTATTTCGAGCTCAATTGCACCAGAAGAAGTTCCATACTACTTTTAACAAAATCACAACGTTTTATTGAAATTGATGAAAAGACAATTGAGTAATGAATTAAAAAACGATTTTTCATGGAAATATTGAAACCCTGTATCTCGAAAACGAAGCAAGTTAGGACACAAGTTTATATGAACTTCATTTCCTAAAATATCACAACGAATCACCCCTTGAATTTCTTCGGTGTCATTTATACACACCCTGTATATTCATAGTTATTCATACGGTTGAAATCGCACGTCCAATAGCTGAGATATAGAAGGGGGGACTCATATACTGACGACTCAATTTTCAATCAAATCATCAGTAGACTATTCAAAAAGGATCAATCAAATCACTTCATGTAATCCATATCATCTAACCAACAAATGTTCAATACAACGATATGGGTTGCGTGCAAGAACTGTCAGATGACCGACGCTGGAGGCAAAACATTGAAACACAACGTCACTTTTCTTATTTGTTTACAAGTGATGGAAATAGTTTTTCACAATTATTTTGGCATACGAATCGTATTTTTCCGCTTTTCATCAATTCGCTCATGCCATCACATTATGCTGTTGTGAAATGCACAAAAACTGCAGCGGAAGACGCAGTAATCCGGTTGGTACATTATGATTAAAAGTAAGTACCCACTATAGTCACTCACATATAGTTTTCTTTTTTGAAATTTGGTAATTTCTCTGATTTCTCATCGGAATTCCTTCTGCGATGGGAGCTAATAGAAATACACCTGAAATTTCAAAAACAATGCATGAAGATTGGATTCATGCAATCAATCCGGAGGACTGGTCTGACATGGTGACGATCGTGTGTGTTGTAGACATTTTCAATCTATTAGCAGTATTAGCTTGTATTGCAGAAGTGGCAGAAGACAGAAGGAATTTCAATAGGGAATGACAACATTTCATAATGATAACTATGTGAGATTACTATTCACCTGAAAAATCATATTCTTTAGTCTCTTGCTGCATTTTTTTGTGCATTGTACAACAGCACAATGCGAAGGAATGCTCGAATCAATGAATAGAGCAAAAAACACGATTCGTATGCCAAAATATTGTGAAAAACTATTTCAATCTTTCGATTCTTCTGTAACCAAATAAAAAAGTGAGGTTGTGTTTCAATAATTCACAGAAGAATGAGGTTGTGTTTCAATATTTTGCCTCCAGGGTCGGTCATTGTGCACGCGACTTATTCTCACATCGGAATCATTCTTCAACTCAACTTATATAATGACACCTTCATTGTTAGATGTTGTTACCTGATGAATAGTTCATAATCCTTGGGACATAACCTTCCCCTATCTGGATACGATCTTCTGTCATGGTAGTTTTTGGCGATTTCTTCGTGCAGTCTACTCAAGCCCCGGAAATTTTTTATCTCTTCGACATCAGGTAATCTGGTTCCATGTCGTATCAAACTCCAAAACTGTACTGCAGTGCATTCTAAAATTCATATCCCATAATATAACCTAACCATATATTCTGCTCTGGAAGGAAATTGTCGCCATATTGGATTTTCTTTGCGTTTTGTAGTAAGATATCGTAGCAAATCCACAAGCAAAATGAATCTAACAGATATAGGTATGTACGTGGTGGATTGGGAGAGTTCTACCAAAAATGGCATATCATGAGTAATTTGGCTCATACAGAGCAGAGAAATTTTTTATTGGTACCTATTCCCACACCATCGTTTAAATATCATATTTGGAGCTTCGCGAGACCACGAGTCCAGTCTCTTAATGAATCTTCCCAAAACCAAGAGCAAGACTTGACTTTCGAGATCAAAACTAAGACCAAGACCAAGACTCTCTCCCAAGAGTCTTGGTCTTGGTCTCGAAAGAAATATAATGAATTCAAATCTACTCAATATTGAGAGAAATCTGATGGAAAATGTAATGGCATTTCACTTCAGTTATTCATTTGTCATATGGTAGGTACAAAATTTTTGTTCACTCAAAATCCGAAATATAATTGTCAAATTCAGTATCGCAGTTTTAAAGTTTACAACAAATACTTAGGTGTATGTTGTAAGGTCACAGTAGTCCGTACCTCCTCCTATTGAAGATAGAAACAAATTTAATTCAAAAGTTATTAGGTTTGGGTTTGAAATTTTTTCAAATATTTTGATAATGCGTTGTTGTCAGTTCCGACCCTATTGGATCTTTTTTCTGACCTGTCGGGCGTTCGCCTGTTTGCCGTTTGGGTCTCATTCGATGTTTATTCAAGGTTTCTTAAAAATTATATTCTTATGATAATAGGAGAAATTTATTTCGCTCATTTTATACGCACAAATCAACAATTTGATCAGTCTTAGTCTTGGTCTCATGGCGAAAAATCCTTATAGTAAATCAATTAAAAATAATCTCAATTGAAATAAAATCTACTAGGGTTCTTTGCAAATTCGTTGGTCACTTTGTTGACGAAATCGTTCGAGATTTTGAAAATATGTTGCCTGTGTACACTCATCATTGCGAGACCATTGAGTCGAGCTTCCAGACATGGTGCTCCTCAACCAGGTTTTGATTCTCATAAGGCTACTAAATACCTTTCAACCGTACAAGTCTCACGAGGTAAAGCAACAAGAATTCCCAAAACCTTCTTAATTTCAGGAGAAAAATCTGCTTTCCGAAGTTCTTGGCTCAAAGTGAGCGTTATCATAAGTAATATCACGATGTTCTGAATATTCCAGATAATTCTGTCGCTTCATTGTTTACGAAATTGTGTTACCGACCAACATCACGAGTCCGTCAGGGCGAGTGGGATTGCTTCACGGCAACACAATTGAGTTATTAACAATGAAAGACAAAATCATGGGAAGATATTCAGAACAGAGTGGTATGTTTTTTTTTATGTTCTGGTTCCCACGAGAAGGGATATCCTGTAATGTTCAGAGAACATCGTGAGAACCAAGGGAAATGAAGGAATTGGTGTTCTGCTTAGATTTCTGGAGGTTATATACCTCGGGGAACACCTACCTTGGCAATGTGTTCCAGAGCCTCGCTGGATGAACGAGTCTTTGGAAAGAGATGATCTGCAGGTCTCCAAAGTGACCACGAAGAGGTGCGTAGCCTCAATTCGACGGGCTAATCTCGCAGGGACTTCCATGGGAGGAACAATTGTTGATATTTCAGAAGAGCATGATTCATGAAAATAGAAAAGAGCAAGTACGCCAACTTTTCTACGGCGTTCGAGAGAAGTGAGTTTGTGAGCGGGGCATCACCAACTAGACGAATTATTGCCTTTCTCTGGACAGAATCCAACAGTTTCAGGGTATGTTTGGGTGCTGCGCGCATTCACAGGTCGGATCTGTGCCTGATAGATCATGAGCAGCTGACTGGAAGTGAAATAGCTCCTGGCCCGAAACAGAAAACCAAGTTTTTGAGATGCACTTTCAGCAATTGATCTCACGTGATTTTCCCAAGAAAGATCATTGCTGATAGTGATACCAAGCTTCGAAATGGATGGCTTCAAAGGTATGGTTACTCCTGACAAGCTTATGTTGGGCACAGTGAGATCGGCTTTTCTAGACTATTTCTCGTTCACTAAGCATATGAAGCATTTATTATAAATTAATGATTCATTCTGACAAGTACAGTCATAATTATTTCATGTCAAACTGACAGTCTTCGCTTTACTATCCATGGTTACATTGTTGAAAACATCAACGTTTATAGACCAATCAGAATTGGTCAGATTATGTGATGAATGAAACAGGCGTTTTAATTAGCAGGGTGACTGGAGAGTGTGAACCTCTAGGGGGGGGGGGGAAGACAGCTGCTCCACCCTGCCCCTCTCTGGCAACGTCCTTGGGAGTTGGCCATGAGTTGGAGCTGCATTTGCTCTTCATTGCTAACATTATTTTCGCCTTTTTCTCGTCTTTTGGAGCGCACGGAAGAAAATCGAGTGTACCTAGGGAGGATTGGGAAGTAAGGTAGGTTTGGATCATTTTTTTTTTCGAAATAAATTTTAAGTTCTTATGAATAGTCTTCCTTTGGAAAGAATTTGGAAGCTTTGACGATAGACAAAAGAGTTTTGTTGGGGAATTGTTCGATATATTTCGAGATTGATGACGGAAAGATGTGTTGCCTGAGTTTATCGAGTGGATATCTGACTAGTATTGTGATTGATGGAATGGTAGCGCAGAGATATAGAAAAGTAAATGGCTCGTAAATGGCTGTATGGAATTGAAGAGCATCAGCTTATGTTTGGGTGCTGAGGTGCTGAACCCCATTAGGAAAAAGAAGGGTGTTCCAGTCTCAAAGTACACAAATACTATATTTTCTTCAAACCTGGTATTAGATGTTGAGATTCGCTCCTCCTATGATTGAGATTATCGTAAGCAGTTTTGGTGGCGAAGTTTAAATACGGTTCCTCATCTGTTCCGTAGCAGTAATCTTCACAACAATCATCATTTCTGTTGTCTCCAACTCCTTGGTTGTTGAAATTATTTTGACTTGTTGTTAAAGTGGTGAAGAGAAACAGCAAAAGTACTTCATTCAGCGACATTTTCCTGAAAAACAGAAATACAATAGTTATTATCATATTGTTATCAAAAGCACAATTGAACAGTTGTAGCTTTTATATTGTTGAGTATAGGAAAAACCATAATATACTCATAATCATAATAATCACTCTTTTTTTATGTTGTGGTTCCCACGAAAAGGGATATCACGTAATGTTCAGAGAACATCGTGAGAACCAAGGGAAATAAGGTAGGAATTGGTGTTCTTCTTGAATTTCTGGAGGTTATATGCCACGGAGAACACCTCCTTGGCAATGTGTTGCAGAGCCTTGCTGTTCGTTGGATGAACGAGTCTTTGGAAAGAGATGTTCTGCAAGTCTCCAAAGTGACCACGAAGGGGTGCAAAGCCTCAACTCGACGGGTTAACCTCGCGGGGACTGCCAAGGAAGGAAGAATAATTGATATTTCAGAAGAGCAGCGTCCATGAAAATATATATAGAATAGAGCCAGATCGCCAACTTTTCTACGGTGTTCCAGAGAAGTGAGTGAGTTTGTGAGCGAGGCATCACCCACGAGACGAATTCACAATTGATCTCACGTGATTTTCTCATGAAAGGTTATTGCTGATAGTTGTCCCAAGCATCGAAATGGATGTCTTCAAAGGTATGGTTACTCCTGACAAGCTTATGTTGGGCACAGTGAGATCGGCTTTTCTAGAGAAAAGACATGCTTGTGTTTTGATTGCATTGAAATCTACCAAGTTATTGGATCCCCATTCGAGAATTGCCAAGTCCATATTTATGTTGTCAACATTTCTCCCTCGTTCGTTTCTGATTCACCTTGCTGGAATTGGAGCCCTGGAAGAGAAGGCGGTATGGAGGGTACTATCATCCGCGAAGCTGTGTACTGGACATGAAGTTGCTTCCAACAAATCGTTGATATGGAGTAAAAATAGTGTTGGTGCTAGAATTGATCCTTGCGGAACACCAGCATTTATGATAAGAGAGTCAGATGAAACTCCGTCGACCACTACATCGAGAGACCTGTTTGAGAGAAAACTAGCTAGCAGAGAGAACATAGCTGGGAAGGCAAGCCATAAGATGGAAGCTTGGCGAGGAGTTCGTGGTGCCAGACTCGATCGAATGCCTTGGAGATATCAAATGCCACTGCTAAGGTTTCACCATTATTGTCAATAGATTGCTGCCATATATGTGGGACGTAACCAAGCAGGTCACCAGTTGATCTCTGATGACAGAAGCCGCATATTGCCTATCGTTGATAATACCAGAATCAGGTTCAATGTGTTCCAAATTCAAACGTTTTATTGACATTCCCTTCACGTCAGTAGATGACCACAAGGTGACGTCATATTACTCATGTTTGTTTATATCAGTCACTTACCTCCTAAAGGTATCACGGTAATGAGGAAATAACGCTTGAACCTGGTCATGGCTTGTGAATAGTAGGCTACAACCTAATTACTGGAATGGCCCATGAATGGCCTATACCTATTATTCCAAACGAGCTAAAAGTGGCAGTTCGAGAATTTAGCATAATTTATTATGGTTTTCGGAAAGTGATAATTGGAATTAGTAGGCCATGTAGTCAAAACGTCAAGGCCTCTTTAAACTCGTAAATGGGACCCTAAATTCACTACCACCTAAATTCACTACCAATACACAACTTTTCCATAAAAAGTTAGTAGGATGTATAGTCAAGGTTTCTTTGAACTCGTAAATGGGACACTAAATTCTATACAAATTTTCCATAAAAAAAACGTCAGTTCTAAAAACTCCATAATGTTGCCTATTGCTGATTAATCACCCCAGAATATTCAGTATCGTGACGTTGATGATTGAAAATTGAGATAAAAATTGACGAAATTGTCTACTCTCAACGAAATTACCCATCAATTATTTCAAGTTTTTTCAATAAATATACCAAACCTATCAAACAGCTTTATAAATAATATATTATCGAATTTGAGATACGAGTGACCTCCCTAAGAGCACACAACGTCATAGGGACGTCCCTATTTGGTACAATTCAAGTCCGAATGTCCTGGACCAAAAATAAGTGTCCTTGGGACGTCCCATCCCGTACATCTTATGCAATGTCCGAGCAAGGACGTCCACGGAATGTCCCAGCTGGTACATCATTTCAAATGTCCTAGGAAAAGCATCCCTCAGACGTCCCATGTGGTACATATTGTGGAATGTCCATGCAAGGTCGTCCTTGGCATGTCCCTGATGGGATATGATTTCAATCGTTCCTTTAGGGACATCCATCGAATGTCCCGAGTAGTACATATTCTGGCATGACTTCAGATCTTATATAATGTCCCTTCTAGACAACCTTGAAATGTTTCTGATAGTACATTCCTTCAAATATCTCTGCACAGGCGCCCTTAATATTTCCAGGATCATATAACAATCGAAATGTCCCTTAGGGACATCCTTTGAATGTCCCTTAGGGATATCCGTCGGATTTCCCAATTGGTACATGAACTGCACTCATCCAATGTCTTTGAAATAACATCCCAGTCGGTACTTTCAATATGTTGCCCTGCGAGGACGTTAACTTACACCTCGCCGACGAATGATTGCTCGTAGGCTATAAATACTCCCCGTCAATGTCCTTCACGTAAGTCCGTTGGACATTCTTGGTAAACTTTTTCAGGATCTATCTGGGAACTTCTACGGACCATCAACTCAACTGAATGTCCTCATCAGTTATGCAAGATCTGGTCCTAGAAGTCCCGGAAAAATTCAAATTCAAGAATAATTCGTACATTCCTGGGACATCCTATGGACATCTAATTGAAATTCCTCAGCATTGATGATAGGTTGTCCTACGGATGTTCTAAGGATTTCCTCCGTAGTGCTTGGTGAGGAATACTGTAGGATTCAGGTATTCGATAGTTGTCCCAGGGACACCCTTCAAGGGCGTCCCTAGTTGGTCCTCAAGTGGGACATTTGTGCGTCCCATGGACGTTCACGACACCAAATTCGAACGTCCAATGGACGTCCTGAATGTCCAAACAGGACGTCCTAAGGATATACATGGGACATAATTGTGTTATTAGGGAGCTGGATTTACTCACATTTTCAATCATAGTGATATTCTTTCGTTTTAAACTGACATATTTCATTTGAACTGAAATTCATTTCAATATTGTAGTTTGTAGTATTGTATGGACGGTGCCGGGTGTTGTACGTCGCTACCACTACGAAAAAATATCTGGCTGGTTTCTTTCGGTCTAACACAGATTCCTATGCAGGGGTGTATAGATTAAAGTTTTTATTATAAATATTTTTCCTAGGATTTCTACTGAACGTAGAATATAAGCAATTCAGTCGATTGTGCAGTTTATCAAATGTCGAAATGAATATAGTAAAATAGTTGAGGATTAATGTTTGTTTCTTCTCAAATCTACAAACAGCATATAAAATGCTCCGAACTAGTTTCTTCTAATGTTAATGCGAGTATTAATGGGATTAATCCAGTGAATTCTAGTAGATTCTTTTTCGATCCACAATGCAATAATTTGGTTACGGTCCATTGTCAAAGAATTACGGTGATATACTAGAGGTGAAAAGACTATACTAAACTCACACATTGCTTACGTTCCGACGACATCGAAATTATGTAATATGTATTCAATGTCCTACATCTTCCTGTTTATTTTCCACTTGAAAAAATATGAGTTTCTCTCTTTATTATTTCAATCTCTCAACCATGAAGATCACAATCATAATAGTAATAATGAACTTGAGAAATATATCTATCGATTAATGCAAAGTCAAACACGCTTAATAATTATTGATACTCGTACATGGAAAATATAAAAAACAGCCAGATTTTCGATTAATGTGATGATTTTGTCTCGACATTCAAGATGCTCTGAAAAAATACAGCTTTTTACAACAAAAGTATGATATTTATTTCATTTGACTAGGTAGAAGGAGTTAAGTTGTCGAAATCGAAATCACTTGAATTCTCAATCAATTCTCTATTGTCTTCTTCTTCTTCTACTCTGCACAGGTGGGCGGGTGCGTACCCCTGCACTTGTCTTGTAAATCAGCTGGGCATGCCGATTTCTTTGACGAAATTCAGCAGCTTCCTCAGCTGAGTCGCTTTCACATCCTTTGGGTGCAGTACAATGGCATTCAGTGAGTATGTGTGATGATGTTTCATATTATCCTCCAAGCACCATCTGCAGATATGTGATCATCTTTGATCCCTATGAGTTCTAGGTGCCTGTTGAGGTGGTTGTGCCCAGTTAAGAGCCCAACTACCATCTTGAGATCCCTTCTATTAAGTGACAGGATCTCTCTCGTGAGCCTTTTTGAAGGTTCCTTTATATGGAGCTTTGATTGTCTCATTCCTGGTGTGTCCCGCCATGTTTCAAGGAACTGCCTCTGTAGCATTTCCTTCATGAAGGACATAACCGTACTATTGGGTATTCCCAATATCGGTTCTGGTCCAATGGGTGTCGTTCCTGAACCGATCTTGGCTAGTCTGTCTGCCTCCTCGCTCCGCGGGATACCAGAGTGTCCTGGAGCCCACATGAGGCTAACTTTTCTAAGGCACTTTCTACACTCGGACACCAATTTAGTTGTGATCCTATTGGATCTCAATGCCATAATAACAGCTTTGCTGCCTGAGCATATATGTTGACTGGTCCACGTCCACTTCTGCCGAAATTTTCTTGGACACACGTCAGAATTGCAAACACTTCGGCCTGGAACACTGAAGCGTATTTGCCAAGAGGTACTGAGATTCCTTTCCCTGTTCCTCCTTCATATACTTCTGCACCAGACCCGCCACCAAACCTTGAGCCATCCGTGAACCAGGTTGATTCGTTGGCAGGAAGCAAACCTGGTGTATTGCCAGTCCATTCCTCTCTTGTAGGAAAAATGACATGCGGAGCTTTATTGAAACTGGCAGAGTGCTGTCCCTTTCCACAGCAGTTTTGTAATTATGGTCAGATTCCATTCAAAATTGGTATCTGGGGGTGTTCGAGGTCGTAGATTATGATTTATTCAGCAAAATTAGGAAATTCAAAATGGCGGGTCCAATATGGCGGTCGAGTTTTTTATTTATGGTCCGATTACATTCAAAATTGGTTTCTGGGGATTTTTGGGGTCGAAGATTATAATTTATTGGTCAAAAATAGAAAATCCAAAATGGCAGATCCAATATGGCAGACGAGTTTTTCAATTATGGACCGATTCTATTCAAAAATTTTATCTGGGGGTTTTCCGAGTCAGAGATTATGATTATTTCGTCAAAATTTGGAAATTCAAGATGGCAGATCCGATATGACAAACGAGTTTTCTATTTATGATCAGATTCCATTTAAAATTTGTATCGGGGGGTTTTTGGGGTCGGAGATTATGATTCTTCTGTCGAAATTTGGAAATTCAAGATGTCGGACCCAATATGGTGAACGAGTTTTGTAATTATGATCCGACTCTATTCAAAATTGGCATCTGGGGGTTTTCGGGGTCGGAGATTATAATTCTTTCGTCAAAATTTTGAAATTCAAGATGGAGGATCCAATATGGCAGACGAATTTTGTATTTTCAGCCAGATTCTATTAAAATTGGTAACTGGGGGTATCTGAGATCAAAGATTATGATTCCTTCGTCGAAATTAGGAAATCAAAATGCCGGATGTAATATCACAGACCAGTTTTTTAATTATGATCAGATTCTATTCAGAATTGGTATCTGCCCAGACAGCATTGGATATTCATAGAATATTCTCTAAATATGCTAAAAAGGAGGAGTATATTCCGAATATTCATCGATTATTCCTTGAATATATACATGCCTCTGGAACATCTAAAAGGAATATTCCAAAGTGAATAGTCGGACATGTTCAGGGAATATTCACGTATGAATCTTCCAGGAATATTCCCAACTGAATATTCTCTGTTGTATATTCATGAAATATACGTAACTGAATATTCTGTGCGGTATTCATGAAATATACCCAACTGAATATTCTGTGCGGTATATTCATGAAATATTCTCAACTGAATATTCGGTGGTGAATATTCATGAAATATTCCATGAATATTCCTTTGTTTCTCAACACATAAATACCATTTATTATTTCAGAGATATTAGTATCGAACATCAATTAGATGTAAGGGGATTTTGAAACAAAAAGTGTTTATGATCCGATTTCGAATAATGTTCTCACAAGAACTTGATGTGTATAACATTATACAATTCGATTACTGGCCTAGTGGTCAAGGCGTTGCTCTGATAGTCTTGAGGTCACGAGTTCGATCCCTACTTGGGTCGCTTTTTTTATTTTAGAATATGTTTATTGGAATATTCCAGGAACATTCAACATAGAATATTCTTTTGGGTATATTCTATGATTATCTGAGGAATTCCCATTCGCACATTTAGAGAATATTCTACAGATATTCCGGAATATTCCAGATTATTTCTAGAATATTCCAATATTCCAAAAGGAATATGATAGGGAGATTCATGGAATATCTGGTGCTGTCTGGGTGGGGGTTTTAGGACTCGGAGATAATGATTCTTCCATCAAAATTTGGATATCCAAGATGGGCGATCCAATATAGCAGGCGAGTTTTTTGTAATTATGATCCGATTCCATTCAAAATTTGTATCTGGGGGATTTTCAGGTCGCAAATTATAATTCTTTCATCAAAATTTTGAAATTCAAGATGGCGAATCCAATATGGCGGACGGGCTTTGTAACTATGTTCCAATTCTATTCAAAATTAGTATATGGGTGTTTTCGTGGTAGGAGATTATGATTCTTTCGTCAAAATTGAGAAATTTAAGATGGCGGAACCGATATAGCGAACAAGTTGTTATTATGATCCAATTCTATTCAAAATTGGTATCTGGGATTCTCGGGGTCGGAGATTGTGATCTTTTTCTTCAAAATTGGGAAATTCAAGATGGCGGATCCAATATGACAAACTAGCTTTGTGATAAATATTAGTTTGAGAAACTATAATGAAACACGCTCCAATAGATAGCCAAACTCGAGGCCAAACTGAGAAGAAGTAGAAAATTGATAGTATAGTTTAAAAACTGAAGAGATAGATTGTCGAACCAAAAAGAAGTAGAGAATGGATAGTAGTTTGAAAAACTGAAGGAACACGATTTTATGGATACTCAGACTAAAAATAAGTAGAAAATAAAATAACAGTGTGTCGGTGAGTATGCAACCAAAAAAATATCTTCTAGAGATAGTGTTTATGGCAAAACATCGTTTGCCGAGTCAGCTAGTGTTTCATATATATTTGAAAGAATCATGTATTGATCAGGTATAGGTATGTACATCAAAATTTTGTAATCATCCTCTGTATAGTTTTTTCTATTTTTTAACGCTTAGTGCGCACGAGATGGAACTGCTATAAGCAGTGCTAACCCATGGTAATAAATGATAATTTTCCTATATTCTTGCAAGATTTCTCATTTGTATTTCTCGCATCACCTTATTTCAGATATGATTTTTTTGAAGCAAATTATATCAAGAGAAATACCATTCCAACGACCCCAGCAATTCCAAGAAGCCAAGACGCTATCGCAACTGCGTCAGCTGTTTTCATCTCCGATGCTACTGGAGCTGATACGTAGCTTCAGCAGTCTTGATATTGCTCCAATACAATTTAGATGCAATTTATGACAATCATATAATTTTATAATAAATAAAAATAAAGGTTTTGGTTCAAACTCATCCTGAGGAACTTAATTGGCGCAGTCGTGTAGGATAGTCAGGAAAATCCATCGTGGAAATTTTGTCTATTTTAATAGTTAACTGACTATCGGGAAAAGTGCCTACTTTCCATTCATCTATCGAAGAAAGGTTGGAAGTGGAGTGCTGGAACGAGAAACCATCAGAGACGAGGCGAACCAAATACCAGGATTAAGCAGATCGATCATCAATGGAGAAAATCGTACTGTAAGTCCTTCCATTCCGCATGTCAGACTCCTCTAGTGAATCCTCATCCTTCCGCGATCGTACAGATAAGCTAGAGTTAGAATTAGGTGAACCCAACAGTTCAGAAATCAATACAGAATTAGATAATTTGACTCAAAGTTTGAATTCAATTAGCTTGACTGAAGAAACACAACTTATAATGTCTCTTCCCAATTTTACTAAAGTTCATGCAGAAACGATTCCAGACTTTGACGGGGACGTCAATGAACTGAATTTCTTTCTAGAGAGTATAGATAGCATCGTAACACACTTTTATGACGTTGCCAATCCGAATAATTTTCAGAATGTAATTATTTTGAGAACAATTATTAGTAAATTGAAAGGTCCAGCTAGGGAAGTTGTGAACATCAGCTGTTCTAGTACCATCAACGAAATAAAAAATGAACTCATTACAAATTTCAGTGATCCTCGAAACGAATATTGTTTGTCACTAGATTTGAACAACCTGAGGCAGTCTAATAATGAGAGCCCTTATCAATTTCACGATAAAGTTCGAAAAATTCTGAACACTATATCCAATTATTTGGCTATTCATGAAAGTGATAATAATGTTAGGAAGTTCAAGCAAAAAATGTATAACCAGCAAGCATTACAAGTATTTTTGGCAGGATTAAAAAATCCCTATGGCATTATGGTACGCACCAAAGACCCCAAATCTATGCTTGAGGCTATGAATTTCATAAGAAACGAAGATAACATCCGGTATTTACAAAATTCTACGAATCCGAACCAAAACCAATCGAATTCGCAACCGAAAAAGTCATTCAATCAAACTCAAACAAGACCGAATTTCACTTCGAATAATTCTGTTCAGAGAAATTCACAACCTCAACATTTTGCATTCACACGACCACAACAATATAATAATACACCTACTCAAAATTTTGCAAGACCACAAAACTACATGCAAGCCGGTACCAGTGGCCAACAAAACCAAACATTTCCAACAGGCCCCATCAACATTCAACCAAGATATAATAGTTTCCAAAGATTTCCAACAAATCAACAGGTTTTCGGAACCCCGAAAAATGTATGGAAACCAAACCCGAATGCGAATATAAACCAGTCAAAACCTACACCTATGAGTACAACATCCCGGCAACCCACGATCAATTTCAAACCCAATCAATCAAATCAAAGATGGCATACAGAACAATTACATAATACTGAACAATTTGATGTACCCATTAACGAAGAATATACCGATTATTGTCAACAAGAAAGCGTTGAATACGATACAGAAGATTGTTTCGAATTCGCGGAAACACCCACGTATGAAAATAACGAGGATTTTCAACGGGACAGCCATTCGAATCCCAGCACGTAATTCAATACCATAGTTCATTCGATAAAAGGCAACTACCTTACATCGTAATTAACGAACCTCCCCTGAAATTACTTGTTGACACAGGAGCAACCAAATCTTTTTTATGCCCTGAAATTGTCGATAAATATTATTCAAATTATAAAGTTAATGATCCATTTGTTGTTTCCACAGCATTTTCATCGTCACAACATGATTTTTCAGTAACTATACCCGCGTTCGCAGAACTCAATGATAAAAGGCATCTGAAATTCTATGCTTACAAATTTCACAGCGTGTTTGATGGACTTCTAGGAATAGATACCATACAACTCTTGAATGTAAGTCTAGATTTTGCTAAACTGCAGTTTGTAACAAAAAACGCTATTATTCCATTGAAATATTTCAGTGCCGTACCTGAATTATTTTTTGAAAGAAATTTACCAGGTAATACTGTAACCCAAATTAAAATTCCCGTAACCATTAAATCTGGAGAAATTTTGGTTCCACAGCAAATTTTTCAGAATTTTAGAATTCCCGAAACAGTCACCACGTCAAAGAACGGTTGGGCGATTGTTGAAGTTTTTAATAATTCCATTTACGATTCTAACCTTACTTTACTATATCCAATTCAATCGATACCTATACAAGACAATTTTGAATACTTCAACATGAATTTTGTCAATTATTCCGAAACCAATAATCAATCCGACATAGACAAACTGATAAGGACTGACCATTTGAACATAGAAGAAAAATCTGAAATTTTAACGTTATGTAAAAAATACGCTGATATATTTCACCTAGACCAAAACGCACTAACATTCACTAACCAAATTAAACACCGAATTTTGACTCGTGATGAAATACCAGTACACACAAAATCGTACCGATATCCCTTTGTTCATAAAGAGGAAGTAAACACTCAGATTCAAAATATGCTTCAACAAAATATAATTCGAGAAAGTAACTCACCTTGGAGCTCTCCCATCTGGATAGTTCCAAAGAAGGCAGATAGTTCAGGAAAGAAAAAATGGCGGATCGTGGTTGATTATAGGAAAGTCAACGAGAAAACCATCGAAGATCGCTATCCTATACCCAACATCAGCGACGTGTTAGATAAACTAGGGAGGTGTAACTACTTCACCACACTTGATCTGGCCAGCGGTTTCCACCAGATCGAGATGCATCCGGAGGACGTCCGAAAAACAGCATTCAATATAGAAAATGGATGCTATGAATACCTTCGTATGCCCTTTGGTCTGAAAAACGCCCCAAGTACCTTCCAAAGAGTTATGGACCACGTCCTCAAAGGACTGAATAATAATATATGTCTTGTTTATCTTGACGATATTATTATTTATTCAACTTCGTTACAAGAACACATAGTGAATCTCAAAAAAGTATTTTGCCGTCTTCGCGAAGCTAATCTAAAAGTTCAGTTAGATAAATGTGAATTTTTGAAGAAAGAAACAGCCTATCTAGGACATATTATAACTACTGAGGGTATAAAACCGAATCCCGATAAAATAGTAGCTATTAAAAAATTTCCCATACCTAAAACTACCAAAGAAATCAAAAGTTTCCTAGGTCTGTTAGGGTATTATCGTAAATTCATTCCGGATTTCGCCAAAATTACTAAATCCATGACGTCATGTTTAAAAAAAGGAAGTAAAATAGATATCAATAATCCTGAGTACATCCAATGTTTTGAAACTTGCAAAGAGCTGTTGACTAATTACCCCATACTTCAATATCCCGATTTTTCGTTACCTTTCAACCTTAGCACGGACGCCAGTGCCTTTGCCATTGGAGCTGTGTTATCACAGGGACCAGTTGGTCAAGATAGACCTGTAGCATATGCATCAAGGACGTTGAATCAAGCAGAGCAAAATTATAGTGTGATAGAACGAGAGCTTTTGGCCATAGTATGGGCCACCAAGTATTTCCGGCCTTACTTGTATGGACGGAGATTTTCCATTTACAGTGACCACAAACCACTGCACTGGCTTTTCTCTATCAAAGATCCTAATGCACGCCTTACAAGATGGAGACTCAAACTTGATGAGTTTGATTACACCATTCTCTATAAAAAAGCAACACTCAATACCAATGCCGATGCCCTCTCCCGGATAACAATTAACGAAATTAATATTAATGATTCATATACCGGTACAGAAAAATGGAATGAAAATAGGTCAACAAAAGTAAAGCCATTCTCGACTTCAGTAAATCCAAATTTCGAATTAGATAACGAATCAATATTAGGAAATATCGATGAATCCCCCAATTTAGATGATACCAATACAGAAAGCGAACAGGACAATG
The DNA here is from genome assembly GCA_918026855.4 of Phaedon cochleariae. Lineage (NCBI taxonomy): Eukaryota > Metazoa > Arthropoda > Insecta > Coleoptera > Chrysomelidae > Phaedon > Phaedon cochleariae. The sequence continues at coordinate 36,695,241 of OU896714.1, read as the reverse complement.
AAATTCATGATAGTGATAACGAAACTGTTCATACTAGCCAAGAAAACCCCGTATACGAAGTCCCGATCTCAGAAACACCTATTAACAACTTCCAAAATCAGTTATTTCTGAGAATAGTATTACACTCTCCAGTTGTTCCTAGAATAAAGCGATTATTCGAAAATAAAACTAGAACGGAGATTCAGGTTTCCTCTAATAACTTTGAAAATGATATCATAAATACTTTCAAAGAGTTCACTATGACAAAGAAAACGTTTGCAATTAATTTGGACCGACGAGAATATATCCCTCGATTTTGCGAAGTCCTGAGAAATACGTTTAAAAACTCCGCATTTAAAATCATTCTTTGCAATAACGTATTGAAAGACGTGACATCAGTCGACGAAAGGCAAGAAATTGTTCAGGATTACCACCTCGGTAAAACTAACCACCGCGGAATAATCGAAACCGAATCGCAAATAAAACGTCGTTATTATTGGCCAAATATCAGAGGCACAGTCACGAAATACATCAATAATTGCGAAATATGCCAAAAACTAAAATATGACAGAAACCCACCAAAACAGAAATTTGAACTGACACCAACTCCAAACAAACCTTTTGAAGTCGTACATGCCGATACATTCACAATTAAAAATCAAAAATTTTTGACAATAGTAGACAAATTTTCAAAATATGCGCAAGCATATCCATTGACAGGACTTACTGCTATCCACATAGCAAAAGGATTTATAAACTTCATGACTCATCATGGAACACCAAAAATGTTAGTACTTGATCAGGGCACTGAACTCAAAAATAATGTAATACAAGAATTTACAGCTTTACATAAAATACAAGTTCATTACACCACTGCTTGGAACCCGAACTCAAATTCAATCGTTGAAAGATTTCACTCAACGCTCATCGAACATCTTAGAATTGTCCAAGAAACGCGAAAAGATCTAAATATTCTTGATCAAATGCCATACGCCGTATTAGGCTATAACCACGCCATACATTCAGCCACAAAACAACGCCCTATAGACATAATCACTGGCCACTTGGACAGTAACAGTCCCTTTGACATAGATATCAACGAAAAATTATACGAAAACTACATCAGTAAACACAAGGAATGTACAGGAGAAATTTACAAACAACTCAATAAACAAATGTCCAAACGAAAAGAGATCATTCTCGAAAAAATTAATGTAGATCGTCACGATCCACTCACCTATGATCCAGGTACTTTGATCTATCACCAAAGTAGATCACGAAACAAAGCTTGTCCCAAATTCAGGTCTCGACCTCTTAAGAAAAACGACAAAATAACTATTCAGGCCGTGAAACTTACCAAAAACCACCCTGGTAAAATCTGTCGCAAAACTATCACCTATCATAAGAGTAATTTGAGGCGACCTCTATCTAATCAGAAAATTGTCCCATTGCAGGCTTCTCCTCGTGCTTCCACTAGCCAAGACCACACAAGAAATCAAGTTGACTAACCTGGAATCCAACCCTGGCATATTACCATATAAGCTAGGAGATGCAAAATTAACAAGTACCTACCACGCTTTTATTCATTATTTTGATATGAATCCAATCGGAATTGAACTCGGAAAAATCGAGAATCAATTCAAAACAATTCAGCAAACAATTCATAGTAAAAACGAAATTTTTCATGAAGAACTGAAAACTATTCGAAATAATATTTTATTTCAACTTGATCAAACGAAAGCAAAATTTAACTTCCTACATTCTACTAAAAGAATAAAACGAGGCCTTATTGACGGTCTTGGAAGTATTTTCAAAAGCATGTCAGGAAACCTTGACGCAGAGGACGGGAAAAGATATGATAGTGCCATAGAGACTTTGAATTCGAATCAAAAACAAATAGTGACTACTCTGAACAAGCAAATTTCTTTGAATAGCAAAATAATTGATGATTATAATGAAACCATATCTTCAATCAAACAAAACGAAATACAAATTGCTGAAAAAATCAAAGAACTCAATGCAGAATTAAAAGAATTGATGTTTGATTACAATGGGTATCTCATAGCTAAGAATGCTTTAGATCAAATCAGTGCCGTACTCAATGTTTTAACGGAAATAATAAGCAATTTAGTAAACGCGGTTACATTTGCGAAATTAGAAACAATTCATTATAGTATTCTAAGAATAGAAGATTTGGAATTTATTATACAAGTCTTATTGAAAAATTATCCATCGGGAAACTTGATGTTTGGAAATCATTTTTCAACTTTGCACAAATATTATGACATACTCAAAGTAGAATCATATTATTCAAACGATAGGATTGTTTTCATAATTCACTTCCCTATCATGCTACCGGAAACCTATTCCTATTACCACTTATACTCAGTACCCACCAAGAACAATACCATTCTCGTTCCACCTAAACCTTTCCTTGCCATGGGAAGTAAACTTTTCAAGTACGAAGACAAGAGATGCAAAAATACACACCCCACGTATTTTTGTCAAACCGATAATCAACTCCAGGCACCCGACCAGAATGATTGTGTATTTCACCTACTTCAACTGGAAGCCGATGAACTTTCGACATGTGAACCAGTCCGAATCAAGATCGATCACGAGATCATCCAGCCAATCAATAATGTCCACTACATAGCTGTGTTTCCCTACGAAACAAAGGTCAAGGTTCATTGTCAAAAAACGGACCTAGCTACTCTTAAGGGCACCTACCTTCTCGAAGTGCCAACTGGTTGCAGTTTCCAAACTACAAAACACTTCTTTGCCAACACAGAAGACATCATCCCAGGCCAGGCGCTACTACTACCGGAAGTGAAAACCCCTAGAGCAAGTCCAAGTCATCTTCAAGAACTCCACCTCCACGACATACCTTTGGATCAAATAAATAAGCTACAAAGAGAGCAGGCGGAAATTCAACAAATTACGTTGAAGAATTCACCCCAAGATTTGTCATTTCAATGGACAATACCAATTTATATCGTCTTATCCTTATTGGCAATATGTTGGTTTTTAAAGATAGTCAGAGCCAGATGTCTGACCCCAAGGGAAAACCAACCCTTGGCTACATCACCAACTATTTCCATTCCACTGAAGGAAATGCAAACTCAACATCTCCAGCTGCCCTCAAGAATCATCGATACCGACGAAGACGAATAACCAATAGAAGATCCACCCTCCGTATGGATCTCTCTAAGGAGGGAGGAATTATATCAAGAGAAATACCATTCCAACGACCCCAGCAATTCCAAGAAGCCAAGACGCTATCGCAACTGCGTCAGCTGTTTTCATCTCCGATGCTACTGGAGCTGATACGTAGCTTCAGCAGTCTTGATATTGCTCCAATACAATTTAGATGCAATTTATGACAATCATATAATTTTATAATAAATAAAAATAAAGGTTTTGGTTCAAACTCATCCTGAGGAACTTAATTAGCAGTACAATTTGAAAAAAATCAAACATCTATCGATAAATCGATAAATGAAGTGACCCAAAGGTCTGATACAGAATTCAAGATGGAATATAATATATATAATACACGATATTTTATTCCATTTGGAATTAGAGGAAGTTGACGTCACAACTTTCGACGGAAGGTCGCGTGATAACGGAAGTTGATAATATTTCAGTTGAAATGTTCGAACACAAAAACTTATCTACCTACCTATAGTCACAAAATAATCAAATTCCGTGCGGTTTTATACATGTTCTATCAATATGAATAACTCTGTAGTAGGTAGGCATTGCCGAACGTTGTTATCATTTTACTGCTAGGTGTAATGAAAATGTTATAAATGATCCAATCTTATCTTTGAACAAACAACAAGTTCATCATGTCATTTCGATACATCACATCCATCAGATCATTTCGAAAAATATAATTCTAGTTCAGTAGAGTAGGTTTCATTATGTTCACAACATATACTTAAAAGGTGAGGAAGAACTCATCAAGAATTCCACAGGTGCACTTGCAGAGTGAGACACCCAACAAAGCGGAAAGGATATTCCTTACGAAAATAGAAATAGAATAGTATTACGGTTGTTTACAGTCTTGAATCTTAGTAGATAAACTTGAACTCGACGACTAACGTGACTGGTTTTGTTAGATCATCCTGGTTACGCCCATTCTATCGATAAACAGTACCTACGTAGGTTCTGACAGAACACGGTCACGTGAACCCCATCATAACAAAGTTTACATTGGTATTGTGCAGTAGTAAAGAGAAGAATCTCAAGGTGAGTTAGTTTCACTTGTTAATTTGTGTTTGTTTATGTTTTTTATTTGGTGGATTTTAACAATTTGAATATATAGTTTCATCACAGTTTAGAGAATTATTAGAAACTGTGGTTTTATGGATACAATACAAGTAGGCTATATAGATATGGATATGGACTAGATGTAGGATGTGGGATGTGAGTGCACTTGCAAGGCTGTCACTGTTGTCAGATTTCCTGTCCCCACGGAATCACAGATTTCATGAACGCTATGAACCTTTCCCAATTGTCAAGACAGCGGACCGGAACCACTTACCGGAACACCATCAAATATTCATGATGTGGTGCATACCCAAGGCCCAGTTTCCCAGTAGTAATAACCATTGTATTTTACAAATACAATTCAATTCATATATGAGAAATCCCATAAGCCGCTATGATTTTGTCATTATGATATATAATGACAAAACTTTGCCCTAAGTTCTACATGCAGCGACAAAACGGAACCTAACATTCGAAACCTTGACAACCAGTATTGTGAACGAATCTTGATGGATTTGGATAGGCTGCGGGTGGGGAAATTGGAAAAACCCAAGGAAAAATCCTCAAACAATACTGTGATTTATACGTATTCAATAAATTGTCTTACCGAATTACACTCGACTCACTCGAGCATTTTTTTCCGGGTCGAAGTAAACTTTAAAATTATCTCGAAATTCATAATTCGTGTTTTGTTGTCTTTAGGAAATTCAACAAAATAAACTGCCAGATAAAATTACTCGTCCTATGGACAACGGCAATTTTTTTTCGTTTGACTTCCAGGCAAAAAAATTGTCATTAAAATGTCAAGTTTACTTCGACCAAAGAGCTAAGAGCTCTGGTGTAATAATAATTATAAGTGAAAAAACGGAATGATGACTGAATGCTCGGCCACACTGTACTATTCACGAGCATGGTGTGCCAAATTCGAATATGTCGATAATGCCTTCATATCCATTCGGTAGGTAAGTGGTAATATATTTTTTTCTACCACCGAACTCTGTCGAGCAACAATCTATCAATTTCACTTTGCGCTCTAAAAACACAAATAGCCATCGTTATTTATTCAAAAATCATTTGAAAAACTTTTTGAAACACGTCTTATCAATTTTCACACTGGCATTGAAATAATGTGATTTAGTATCTTCGATCATTCTGGGGTCAATGTTTTTTGCCTTGATGCGCCATTGTTTAGATCAACATGAGTTTATCATTGTTGAATTTCATTTTATCTCTTGGTTGAAATTTTAGTACGTGAATTACAATTAATTAAATGACCTTAGGTATCTGAGATAGGTGGTACTTGTTTTTTATCTCTTCGAGCGCACGAAAAGAAATTCCTATCATGTTCGTGCCACCTAGGTAGGAAAGGGAGAGGAGGTATGTGTTAGTTTTTTTTTTGCACTTCTGCCTGTCGAGTTCGTCTGAGTGGTTTTGCTAGTGATGGAATGAAATCAGAGATTCCTGAGGCACATTCATTGTGGAAGGTCGCTTTAAGATTTAAAAAAAGTTTTTGTGGTACATTACTCAAAATGGTTGAGAAACACTGTAGAGGTTCAGATGATTTAGGTTTAGGTGTATTGAATACTGAGAGGAAGATATTCAATCCGCTTTTCATGGCCCATAACAGATTTTGAAAGTCAAAAAATTTCATAGAAATACGTATATGGATCTGCTATTTCCATTTTGAACCTAATTGAGTAGATTCTTTTTTTTTTCTTTTTTGAAACAACCCAACTTTGTTTACTATTTCATGGGTTGCCAGGTTTGGCAGCTGTTTGTGTGAAAAATAATAAATATAACAATATATTATTCAATCGACGTTTAGAGAGAGGTATAAAATATGTTCCCACCAGTAATAAAAATTATAACAGTAATGGATAGGAATAATATAGGATTGAAACCGATACTTGTTCAAAGAATATACCTTTCAATTCCGTAATAGTATCTTGAAAAACAAATACTGAATTATACAGGGTTTTCCACGAACGGGAAGCACCAACTGTGATATAGTAGCCGAGCCTGAATCACCCGATAAGGCTTCACATATCATCCGTATAAGATAATATAAAGGGTGTTATTATAAGCATGAAGCCGAGCATGAAGCCAAACTTCAAAGGGTGGTTCTAAGACGAAAAGTTCATGTAAAGATTGGTCCGAAAATACAACGTTTTTCAAAATGCAAGGTGGTCAGAGATGTCAAAAAAAAATATATATGCCATTTGAACATCCTGAATAAAAAGATGCTATACTGATTTGAAGAAAATATCTTCAGTATTGAAAGCCAGTATATGGTGAATTCATGCACGACTCAACTTAGTCCTAAATTAAGACCATAGCTGTTCATACACAACTTAACGTAAATATTTACGCATGTACAGAATCATGTATGAGCTGTACAGGGTGATTCACCATAAATGTCCCCCCCTCTAGCTCACTTATTTTTGAACCGATTTGAAATTTTTAAAAATCATCTGAAATGATTTTTCAAAAAAAAAATTTCCGTTGCATCAAAAAATACAGGGTGCTCGCAACAAACGATCTACAGAGTACTACTTGATTGTTTCTAATGGAACACCTTGTATTTAATAATATTTTCAAATTCTTCCTGAAGAGCTGATTTCATCAATACATCACACTTGGGGTCTAGCGAAAATGATTACAGAGATAATAAGGCTCGTAATAAGGTGTTCAAAATCGAGATTTTTCAACTTTAGGATTTTTCTGTGACGAAACTATTCATTATCGGTCAAAACGGCTTTCATGTCCGTATCTTAACTTTTGATTTACTATCTACTGACATTCAATAATTGGAACAGAAACAGGGTGATCAGAATTCTGGATCTTGAACCACACTGTATATGTTCCAATTAAATGTCAGTTGATAGTAAATCAGAAGTTGAGATAGGGCCATTGAAGCCGTTTTGACCGATAATGAATAGTTTCGTCACAGACAAATCCTGAAGTTGAAAAATCTCGATTTTGAACACCCTATATCTTTGTAATCATTTTCGCTAGACCCCAAGTGTGATGCATTGATGAAATCAGCTCTTCAGGGAGAATTTAAAAATACAATGAAATACAAGGTGTTCTATTTGAAAAAATCAAGTAGTTCTGTTTAGATCGTTTGTTCCGAGCACCCTGTATTTTTTGATGCAACAGGAAAAAATTTCTGAAAAATCATTTCAGATGATATTTCAAATTTTTAAATCCGTTCGAAAGTAAGTGAGCTAGAGGGGGGAACATTTATGGTGAATCACCCTGTACCAACACTGTTAATTTGTGATTTGCTTTTTTGTAAATGAAGGAGTACTGCTGTACTAAACTGGGAAGGAACATTTTGAAAAATTAGTTGAAAGTTCGAGCAGAGTGTTTGAGGTTATGGATTATTGAACCTAACTATTTACAATTTCAGTTGGCATCAATGCTTGACCATGCGCTGTACGCGATTTGCACGAAGAAATGTGAAATTAAGTTGAAAATTTCACACCAAACATTTTCGATCAACTTAAAGCCTGTATTTCGTATCGTTTCCACAGCCACTAAACATATTTCTTGGAAATTTTTTCCTCCTCCTTCAGTGTGAAATTTTCTTACCGAATACCACTTCAAGCTTCAATTAATATCCGGAAATTTTTTCTCGAACACGAATATTTTGAAAATTCGAAAAAATTTCCGGGTATTAATTGATCCCTCGTGATATTATAACTGAAAGTTGGCCAACTTATGACTTTCTTAAGTCACACTTGATTCCTTAAGTTGCGTGCATGAACGTTATCATCGATTATTCGAATTTCAACTTCTTAAAGTTAGGGTGAAGTTAAGTAAGGACTAAGTTACGTCGTGCATGAATTCACCATAAGGGAAGAGTCTCAAACGATTATTGAATATTGAGAAAGTTCAGTGAACCATACAGATATTATATTTTCTATGTAATTATTATTAGAATCTCGGAACTGTGAGACATTCTTGGAATTTCATTCAAAATGAGTCACACGATTAAAAAACCACCTTCCACGATTTTGTTTGTATAATAGCTATGTGATCAATGCTTTTATTACAGATGGGGAACTTCATTTTATCGCTAGTATGGTTGGTCATCCTGATCATAATATCATTCTGGTTAGCCGGACTATGTGCTGGATTTTACATCATAGTTCACCCACTGACTGTTTGCATACCTGCACTATCGGTAAATATGATATCGTATATATTATTATACCCGCTACAGCATATCTTCATTAAAACTAAATTGAAAAAAGAAATTTGAAGTTTTTTCCTATTTTAGATTTCAATATGTATGGGAGGTTCTAACCAACTTTTTTTAATAATCACGATTTATTTTTCAATTCAGATAAAACAGAGATTATCCGCATACATAATAGACAGAATGAAATATAAAGATTTAGTTCCATGGTTGACAATGTAACATAACTGGAGACTAACGAAAGTGTCAAGTTTCTGGGTATTTTCCTAGACAAGTTTCTGAACTGGAATGTCCACTGTCAACACTTAATTTCCAAGCTTAATTCCCTGAAGTTTCTTTTTATGAATTTGCGCTCGGTTTTGAATAGAACTCAGCTGCTGAATATTTATTACTCCCAGGTAAAGTCCAGACTTAGGTATGGTGTCTGTTTTTGGGGTAGTTCAAGCATGGCGCAAGATGTATTCATTGCCCAAAAACGCATATTGCGATGTATTGCGAAGGTCTCGGCCACAGAATCTTGTAAACCACTCTTTATAGATATCAATGTGTTAACGTTAGTATCTATATATATGTCAGAAATATGTCTGTATATATATAAAAAGGTCACTTTTTGAAGTGAATGAAAATGTTCATCACTATAACACCAGAATTAAAGATCAATTTCATGTACCATTTGCTAGACTAGGAGTAACCTCCAGATCACCTGAGCATATCGGAAGAAGAATTTTCAATAAACTTCCTGACCACATAAGGAATGCAGAACATCTCGCTCTTTTCAAAAAGACGCTAAACAGTTTTTTGATGCAAAAGTGTTATTATTCGCTGACAGAATTTTTAGACTAGACATAGGTCTTGATCTTTGAATCGTCTTTTCTACATTTTCTGTATTTTTTCTTGTTCTATGTTCTGACAATTTCCTATACAATCTGTAATATTGTCTTATTGGAAAATAAAGTATTATTATTATTATAAAAAATCTCGAAAAAATCCTATATGATAGCATTTTGGAAACATGAGTTTATGGGTGCTAAAAAATAGAGAAAAACTGAAAATTGTTAAAATAGTAGTTAGTGTGCAAATTATTGTGTAAAAAAATTTACATTTCTACTTGCGAATGATTATGCATAGCACAATTTCATGAAAATACGAGGGAAAATCAAATTATGTGAGTAGATTGTGGATTGAAAAGTATGATTGTGATATATCGTTGAAAAGGTAATTCTTCACTGAATTGTCTATGTAATGATATCATCATAAATAAAGCATCGGCTTGGGCTTTTCAACCCTTCAAACCTCATGACACAGATAAACGAACAAGAATTTTTGAATAGTTTATCGACTATATTATGATATAATAGGAAATATCGGGGAGTTCAGTCAATCGGGCTGCAAGCAAACTACTTTATTGCTATGGCAAGCTTTCGAAAATTTTTATCTTCTTCTTCAAGGCTGGAACAATATATTGTATATGAAACATTTTGTTATAATTTGCCAAATTTCTAACGGTGGACCTCGTTAGGCTATCGTACTTTTATACAGGGTTTGTATAAATCTCTGTTAAAATCCTGGTGGCCGCTGAAATTTGATTCTATACCCTTTTTTTTTTAAATCAATCTGTGCTCATCAGATTAGACACTTCAAAAACCAATAAATACAATAATTTATTCCAATGTCTCATTTTTCAGTCTCACCAGTAGGCGCTACTAAAACGTGAGGTCAATCTACAAGTCACAAATCCTAAAATTATGTCGGATAGCCCTTGAAGCTGTGGCCTGTTCAATAGAAAATATTCGACAAAATTGATGTAGAATATTTTACCAAATAGGAAACCTCAAGTTATCGAAGGACATGAGCAGATTTACATTGTTTTCACTCTCAATGTGGAACTTACCGATCAATTCTTACATTGACGGAGAAGGAGATATCTCAGGAAAAAGCCAATAAATGACACGAAACGAATAAGTATGTTCATCAGTTCTATACCAACTTTGACCTCACGTTCCAGCAATGCGCTTTGGTGGACGATAATTGATGTTAGCCCCCTTTATGGGACGTTCTTGAAATAGTTGTTTACTTAACAAGTGCGGAAAATAGTACTTTTTCCGCAAGAGTAAGATACAAAATTTCTCCTACGAGTGTTTTTGTCTACATTATTGGTGACAAAAAAAAGGTTTTTGATAAACAATATTTTATAAAGAAGCTACAGAATGACACATATAAGACAGAATAGTTACATGGATCATTCAGTTAGTCCTAAATATCCTTATTTTCAACAACACAAAAATCGTGCGGGAAAGTAACTTTTCAGCACGATGTTCTCTGAACATTACAGGATATCCCTTTTCGTGGGAACCAGAACATGAAAAAAAAAATAGTGAAAATAACAATAACTAAAACATTAACGATGGTGTTTGTTGCATGCTGTAATATAGCAGATGCCGCAACATCTTGAAGAACGTCGTTTCTTATTTGTATCTGATTGGTTAGTGTTTGCATCAATTATTTCCGGGGGGAGATCTTGAAAGTTTCCTGAGTTGTCCATTTTTAATTGGAATTACGTTCACGGAAAAATAACGGTTGTAATGCTTATTTGTTGACTGCCACTACTGTCAGTTTATAGCGACTGGTATATCCTGGTATATCCTTCGAAATCGTGCGGGAAAGTGAAAATAATGCGGAAAAGTAGAATCGTACGGAAAAGAACAACTTTCAAAACGGAATATCATTCGGAATAGTTACTTTTCGGAACGCTCGTAGGAAAAATAAATTTTAGGAAGAATCCTACATTTTTTCAACCCGAGTTTTATTCAACTATTTCACTTGTATGATGGTTGATATCTAATGGAAATTCTTTTTTTTTAGGGATTTAGTGATTTGCTATTGTCAGGAGTGCAGTTTCCCCACTATTGTGCCGTGAAGATGATGGGTGGAGGAACTCTTGATTAAGTCTCGACCAAATCTGCCATGAGACTGATGAAAAACGTGTTCATTTCCTGCGAAATATATTATTTGAGATATTGTTATGATGTACAAACTATACTTCACCGACGATTAAGCTTGTTTTAATATTATACATATATATATGTGCCCATGAATGTTTTTTTTTTCTGAAAAGAATCCACAAATGAAAGTAGTGGTGCCCGCGAGATTCTCGTTTTCGAGAGTCTCGCATGGTCTCGTCTCGTTTACGAGACGAGACTTGAGACGAGACTCGGACAAGACGAGACGAGACTTTTATCCGAGCTTTTATCGGTCTCGTCTCGAGTCTCGTGCAAGACTTCTCGTGTCTCGTGCGAGAGTCTCGCAGGTAAACATTTTCGCGTGCCGACTGTAGACTTGAGAATTTCATTCATAATACAACATATTTGGAAAGAATTCAGACTTTTTAGCACAGATAGACAAAACATTTTATTTTATTTTTTTAACTTTTTCCAATATATAATGCTATGTTTTTTTTCTTGTTTAGATGTATAATGTAACTATGTACCTATTAGTTACTTATTTTTCAATGAATAATGTTATTTTTGTTTATTTTACTTGATTCTTTGGGATTTTCTCTTCTCGTTTCTACAAAATAAAAATATACGTATTATTTCAATATATTTGTAGTGGGACGAATCAGATGATTTGCTCCAAAATGTCACTGCTTTCAACACATTTTTCGATCAGGGAGTATAAAAGAAAAATCCAGTTGCTTGTCAGTGACAATTTGTTTGAAAAAATGTTTGAAGGAAAGAAATATGGATGTATTGAAAAAATATCGAATTTTTACTTATCTTTGGCCGTTTCGGGACCGAAAATATGTTTCTTTGAAAGTTGTGCTGCTTATAGTTTGACACTTGTGAATGACTGATTTTAGTTTACAAATGAGTTACAGGATGTTGCATTCTTCTAAACGGAGACAATAGCATTGCTTCCTGTTCACTTGATATAGATAGAACATGGTATTCCGAGTGGTATTCACTACTGAAAACAACATGAAAATGGTAGATTCAAGATCAATTAATGAAAACATCTTGTAACTCATTTGTAGACTAAAATCACTCATTCATATGCCAACATCAGTATGACACTGAAAAGTGTCAAACTATAAGCAGCACAACTTTCAAAGAAAAATATTTTGCATTTACATGTTAAGAACGGGAGCAGATTCGTTCCCGAAACGTCCATAAAGAAGTAAACATTCAATATTTTCCCAATATATCTATATTTCTTTCCTTCAAACAATTTTTCAAACAAATTGTCACTGACAAGCTACTGGATTTTTTTAGACTCCCTGATAGAAACATTTTGTTAAACGCAGTGATATTTTGGGGCAAATCATCTGATTCGTTCCACTACAAATTTATTGAAATAATAGGAATATTTCTATTTTGTAGAAACGAGGAGAGAAAATCCCAAAGAATCAAGTAAAATTAATGTACTACCTCCTTGATTAACCTACAGACAGTATTTATTTTTGTTGTAATTTTCTCTTCCTACTTCCACATTATACCTGAAAAGTAGGTGAAGATAAATATCCCATACTAGACTGAAACAAGATTATGCATGACGAAATTGCGATACATTTGCGAGACTCTCGTACGAGACGCAAGACAAGACGAGACTATAGGCTGCGAGACGAGACTCGAGACAAGACTTCATATTTCAACGACGAGAGATGAAAGTCTCGTCTCGTTGGTCTAGTGTGAATCACGAAAATGAAAGTCCTCCGTATTTCGAATTTTGAGACAAAATCATCACAACCACCAATAAACTGGCTATCATTTCTATTTTTCATACATGAGTATCAATTATTCGCGTTTGAGTTTGTATTTATTGATGGATATATTTCTCTTGTGTATTGCTCGTATCTTCATGGTTGAAATAATGAAGAAAGAAAATAATATGTCTAGGATTGACAGCAAATATCAATTTTGCAGACACATATCAATCAGCAAAGTATTACTATTCCTGCCTTGGCAACAAAGTAAGGACTTTCCTGCCCCTGCTTAAGAAGCAAAATGATTGTTCTCAATGGAAATATATCACATTAATTAGCAGTTATTGCATAATACTTTAAACAAGATTTTAAAAAACATCTGCTTAGTTTTTGGATGTATGATAAATTGATATTCATCATACTGGACGTGGAAAGAAATTTTGAATTGAGAAAACCTAATCACGAATCTTTGATTGAGGTTTATAAAAATAACAAGTTTCCATTGTTCAAGTTTGAACTCCTTGATTGGGTGGAAGTATTGAAAAGGAATATTCTCAGTCTCAGATATAATTATGATCATAAAAAAATGGATATATACGTATAAAGAAATACATTGAGAATTCGCATTCTCTATGTGATGTGAATATCAATTCTCTCTCGGTTTATTCAACAGAAAACAACTACTTTCCTGGCAATATGCCACGACGAACATTGAATTATATCTATTGAACACACACGATAAGAATTTAAAAACAAAATCATCTGAAGTATAAAGATATGCACATGATATCATTCTGAATATTCAACAGAAAACAACTACTTTCCTGGCTATTTGCAACGTAGAACATTGAATTATATCTGTTAAACATCCAAAAAGAGAGCAAGAAAAATAAAAATCCTCTGAAATTGAGAATTGACATTATCTCCCAAATCGGACGAAAAAATATGATGTATTATGATATAAAAATATGACTCACCAACAGTAACAGTATTAAAATGAAAATTGAAATGTATGGAAGAAGTAACACTTGATCTTTATGAGCTTGGAACTTTCAAAAAAATCATTCGTATCAGTGATATGGGAATTACATTATATCATAAAGAATGACTGGACTTCAGGTTACTAATGAGGATTTGATATCCGAAATGAGTTTATTCCAGTGAAGTCATATAACCTGTTTGTGAGAGACCAATGATAATACAACCAAAGATTGAAATTTGACCCTGTTCTTCCACATGGGCTTGAAAAATCCTAGAAACTAAGATCCTATAAACTGAAATAACCCATAGGTATGTATTGTGTGAAGTACTTATATAGTTGAAATCATGCGCAATGAGTTCTGCCGAAAGATTTTTATTCAATTAAGTATAGAAAGTAACAGAAGTTTCACTAATTGGGATACTATATACGCACGAAATTATTTTAATACTCAATTTCCTATTCCATCAGGATATAATTATAAATCGTCTTCCAGTAGCAGACATTTCATATTTTTTGAACTGATTCATATCACAACAGACTCAACATTTTATTTTTCTTGGCAGAGCATTCATAACCTTACGAATGACGTATGAGAATGAACTTTTGAATAGGGATGTTTTGTGTTTAGGTATCGTCAGAAAGTCTTTGTGGCGGATGTTGATGCTATTTATGTCTGCACGTAGTTTTCGGTGTTTTAAGTTCAATGACATTATGAAACAAACAACTACCATGAAAGAATATCTGTTTTTTAATGCTTAACCACTTTTGGTCAGCAAATTTGTGTGAAATATGTGAACGTCTTCTCATATTAAAAATCAATCTGAGGCAAAAGTTTTGGATCTTCTAAAATCGGTTTTCACTCTGTTTTGTTAAACATGGCCCGTAGATAATATCGGCGGAATTAAAGTGTGATAATACAATAAGGGATTCGCATAAAGTTGTTTTAGTTTGTGAGTTGAGTAATTTTCTGTTCGCAAAAATGAGCTTCAGGCTTCCAAAAGCTCTTTGAATTATACTATTCACGTGCACATCAAATCTCAAGTTAGTGTCAAGAAGGAGTCCAATATTTTTTGCAATTGTGGTCGTAGGTATAATATTGTTATTTATGTGTATTTTCAATTTATGATTACACCGATCCCTCATATCTTTGGGGCCGAATAATAACATTACTTGAGACTTACTTGGATTGAGAGACAGGCAGTATTGAGTTGAAATTTTAGAGAGGACTTCAAGTTCAGAGCTGATGATTTCATTTTTGCTAGTTCAATGCTTGATTCATCGAAGGACATGTAAATCTGTGTGTCGTCAGCATAAAAGTGACTTTTACAAAGGCTCAGGCTATCTCGGAAGGAAGATGTATTTAACGGTGAATAATAACGGCCCTAGGATAGACCCTTGTGGCACACCACAAGTAATACTGAGTTCTGTCGTCTATTTGTTTTTATACCTAACAATATGTGATCTATTGGTCAAGTAACTTTCCAGCAGAGATATTGCAGATTCGTCGAAACCAATATAATGGAGTCTTGCTAGCAAAATACGATGATTTATTAACTCAAATGCTTTGGAATAATCTAGAAATACTAGGGTAGTAACACACCGCTTTTTCATGAGTCTATTGCTGTGCTGTTAACTCTCATTAAAGTTTATTTTCATTCAAGGACCATGATACCTTTTTTAATTTCAAACTCTTCTTCTTGATCGAAACATAGTCCCTAGCGTAATTAAGCATTCTGAAAATATTCGTGTTAGGTAAAACATTCAGAAATGTAGTATTTTTCAATAATTAGAAATATTATTTTTTTGTTTATATTTGTCTAAGTTTGTTATCATAATTTGGTCTAATAACATCATCATCATTTTGAATTTATATTTGATTCAATACTTTCCGAAATAACTCGAGATATAAAAACGGTATTCCATTATCTCCAACTCTCCCTCAACATTAATATTAAAATTACTACAATTTTGAATACATAGGTCAACTTTCCTTTCCTCAAATATCTTTCACAATATTATTATAGTTTTGATTCATCACTATACAAGAAAAATCAAAATATTGTGGGAATTGTTATAATTTACAAATACAATATCCGACATAATTATATCATTATTCACAATCAGAGAAAATTAATATTCTTTGCCTACGGCCACTATAGAAAGTAGGCAAGAACACACGAGATACAGCCTCAGTAAGTAGCTCTTTTCGCACAGTAAGCACATCGCACTGTTTTCGTTTTTTCCGCCAGTCATGATCGTTGAGATGTTCTGTAATCGCATCTAAGAGCAGAGTGAGAGAGAGAAGATTTTCAGTCATGTGACCTCTGGAGCATACAGATAAATAAAATAAAAGAACACTCCTAGAGGAGTCGTGAGTGACATACATGCTCCGACATGAATTGATTATCGATCATGCCGATCATGTCATCTACTG
This sequence comes from Phaedon cochleariae, assembly GCA_918026855.4. NCBI lineage: Eukaryota > Metazoa > Arthropoda > Insecta > Coleoptera > Chrysomelidae > Phaedon > Phaedon cochleariae. The sequence continues at coordinate 36,678,665 of OU896714.1, read as the reverse complement.
AAAACTTTACTTGAAAGTGGATGTAAATAATGTTTTTGGTGTTGCTTTAAATATTGTGATCAATTTTATGATTGATATAATCAATGAAGATGATGAAGAAGCAGCCGTTCTAGAAAATAAAGAGAATTTTGCTGAAGTGACCGTGTATAATTTCAATGACAGACAATTCAAAGAACATTTTCGTCTCCTTCCAGAGACCTTTGAAATACTTCTGCTGAAACTTCATGATTCTACACTAATAATTCACATTTTTTCATGAGATTAATAAGTAACATTATTACTTCATGTGTCCAGAGTTTGCTAGTGTCTTCGGAGTTATTTTCCATTCCAGTAGAACTACTTGCATCAGCAGCATAAGTTGTTTGTAGTGTAAATTCTGTTTGAAGGCCCAACTGCCGCTTCATTTGATCAGTTAGAGTAACATACTGATAACTTTCCCCTTCAAAAATTCAAATCATTGTTACTACTGCAATGACAATAAAAATTGTGATTTCTTACCAATTTGGACACGCCTGTTTCTGTGTAAACTATACTAGCTTCGTTCATATTTGGCTTATACAAACTGCGACAGAAACTACTGTGCTTATACTAATGGAATTAATTCAATAAGATTCAATGATTCGCAAACCGAACCAGAAACCAGTGCTCAAACTCCAATAATCAATACCTGTCATTTAACAAAAAGCTGTCAAAGTTGAGATATATCTACTTCCTCTGAATAAATAATGCGAGCAAAACAATTTTATTTTTTTCCTGGCTGTCAAATTACAGAACGCTCCAAGTAAATTGTGTCTTGCTCCAAATGACATTGAAAAACGGCTCCGGAGGTGAACAAGCAAATAAATGTGATTGCAGAACATCTCACGTGTAATCGCCGTCAACAGCGGATGACATAACTGTCAAGAATTATAATTCAGACAGATTGTCCAAACTTGTTTGATATAGCGTATAGACTATAATATGGCAGTAGTACTCTGAAAATCATCGAAATATTTCAGGAACCGCTGACGTTTTTTCAAATTGCATAATGTCACATAGAAGAGGATCAAATTACGCAATTTTTGTCTAATTTAATCTTTCTCTTGTACCGTTTAGGAAACAGCAATCTCCCAATCAAATCGGCGCGGGACCCTGTATATGAACATGATTAGTATTAGCCATTTATGTATTTTGAGAACGAAGTGAAATGAAGCCGCGACCGTGAAGTGGAACGAAATGAGTAGGTACCTCTGCACGGGCCTGATTTTTGGGGCCCGGCCCGCCCCGCATATTCACAAAAGGAGCCCGGCCCGCAGGAACCCGCACGGCATGAAATGTGATGGTGGCCCGCGCGGTCCGCAGTTTACAAACGTTAGGCCCGCCCCGCACTGCGCGGCGCTTATGGTTATTCTGACCCGCCCCGCGAGACCCGCATGGCCCGTTAGGCCCGCACGACCCGTTAGGCCCGCGCGGCCCGTTAGGCCCGTTAGACCCCTACGACCCGTTAGGTCCGCACTGCCCGCTAGGCCCGTTAGGCACGCACGGTCCGTTGAAAGATTGAAGTGGATTAGATTTATTCATCATTTTTCATTTTCAGGAATTGACAGAAACTTCATTAAAAAGTCAACGTTACTTGATATCATTGAAACAGGTAGGTAATTAAAGGTAGTGAATATAAAATGAACAGAGATCGTTTCGGAACCCACGGGACCCGCACGGCCCGTGGAACCCGCACGGCCGTGGAACATGCACGGCCCGTGGAACCCGCACGGCCCGCGGGACCCGCCGCGCAGAATTTTCAGATCATCTAGTCCGCGTTCAGCCCGCCCTACAATACATTGGGCCCGGCTCGTGTTGAAGTAATAGACTGTTGGCCCACGACACAGGGTTTATCGATGTTCTAAGACGGTATGCCATTTAAGGGACCCACTCACTTAGTCCAAGTTAACAGGAAGGAGTGCCTCGGAGAGTCGCAACCCAGTCCTTGCCCCGGCCCTGACCTCACCTTCCGGTTGGAAAAAAGTTCAAAATTTTGTTTAAGAAGAAGCTCGGCAATGAAGTGCAATGATCTTATCTCACGACAATTGGGGCGCTTGCTGGTTTGCATACGCCTAGGTCACTCCCCAAGGGAGGCATACGAACCGGAAGTGGCAATTTTTCAATGTTATAGTCGATGATCGAAGAATGTATGCCCTTTGGCGAAACAATGAATTCTGATTCGTTAATCAGTTTCCTGACATTTGCATACGATTCCGGAGAGGGGAGCTCGACTTATTCGAACATCAATTGACTAGACATCTTTCAAATAATCGATGATTTAAGTTCGTATGCAAATCTCTAGACCGATAAACTATGATATTCTTTATAACTGGATGCTATTTGCATACGAATTCAATGTGAGCATACGTTGTAATAATCGGGCAAACCCGCGCGTGCCAATCGGGAAGTCTCATAATCTCACTTCACATGAAACCGGGTCAAAAATTATCTTCCTGGTAGTGATGAGGATATTCGAAGACGCAAATTGCAGGTATATTTGTATTTATCCATCAGAAATTTACAGCTCAACAAAATTACATGTGTGAGAGGTTTAGTACCAAGAAATTTTTTTGTGTGATTTCAATTTGAAAAACAGGGCTTTGAAAAGATGATGAAAAAAATGTACAACAAGATACTCGCAAGATGATCTAGAGGGATCGTACAGGGAGAAGAGGGGTGGATTATTGCTCATGATCGAAACTCACAATAAATCGAATTGAAATTCTTCCTGGGGCTCATGGGTCTGCTTATCATAATACTGGCGTCTGAAAAATATATAAAGAATGTTTATTTAGTTCGTTGAATGTTGTGGGTATAGTATGGGGTCCTGAACTTTAATCTACATTTTTGTTTTTCACATAAAAAAAAATTATTTGAAAATGAAATTATATTAAATGAGAACAACATTATATTTCAAAGGAGAAATTATACGTCGTCATCTCTATCATTATCTTCAGAGTATCTTCGCTCTCGCTGTCTGAAGATGATTCTCCAGAGTTGCCATCAGTACCTGTTAGTAAGTATATTATTTGATTATTGAAAAATCTTGGCATGATCGAAAGATATACCTGATACTTTCTCAGTTGAAGTCTCAGAGATTATGATATCACCAACCTCTGCTGAAAGAGCTTCACCAAGGTACCAATGGCAATCGTACCCAAAAAAAGTATCAAGGGCCCAGCCCCCTCCATTATTTTTCATGTACCTGACAATGACATAACTTCATCAAACCCAGTATAGTTGAGTTTAGCGATAAGATTCACACGCTGCACTTATATACAGGGTTACTGGTAATCCGATTCATACCACTGGTAGGGAATAAGGCAGTAAGAAGTGAATACCTAAATCTATAATATACATTATACAAAAGTAAATGGTTTTCGAGATATTTGAATATCGGATCTCCGACAAAAGGAAAAAACATTATTGAATGCCTACTGAATCATTACGTGCTACACTCTACCCGGCTGCTGCAGCAAATCATTGTTCAGATATGAAAATTGTTTCAGCAAAAAAAAGGAAATACTTTAAACCCGGGATTCATATTTCTGGCACAATTTGACAATTTGGCGCATGATTGCTATAAGAGTGCTGCGTGTAAATGATATCGCTAGATGCTGTAGAGCTGTACTCTTTATAATAATCTCAACTCGATAGTGAGGTGAAGAACAGTGTTTCAGTAAAAAGAAATCAACAACTACCCAATAGTTTATTTGTTATGAACAACCTGTGCATTTTTTGATAACAATGAAAAATCTCTCAGGAAAATCATTTTAATTGGGTTTTGAAATTTTAAAATCGGTTCAGAAACAACTAAGTTACAATGGGAGATATTTATGGTGAAACACCCTGTACGGAATGTGCAAATTGTATGCAAACCATCATCTCATATATACTGTGTGGTCCACTAACCATGGTCAAAATTTGAACATTTCTTCGATTATCGATTATTTGAAGAATATCCAGTCAAATGATGTTCGAATAAGTCGAGCTCCCCTCTCCGGAATCGTATGAAAATGTCGGGAAAATGTTTAATGGGTCCGAATTTATTGTTTCGCCAAAGGGCATACATTCTTCGATCATCGACTATAACACTGAAAAATTTGCACTTCCGGTTCGTATGCCGCCCTTGGGGAGTGACCTAGGCGTATGCAAACCGGCAAGCGCCCCAATTCTCGTGAGATAAGATCATTGCACTTCATTGCCGAGCTTCTTCTCAAACAAAATTTTGAAATTTTTTCCAACCGAAAGGTGAGGTCAGGGCCGGGGCAAGGACTGGGTTGCGACTCCCCGAGGCACTTCTTATTGTTAACTCGGACTGAGTGAGTGGGTCCCTTAAATGGCATACCGACTTAGAACATCGATAAACCCTGTGTCACGGGCCAACAGTCTATAATATTCTATGTCTAAAAACGGCTTGCCCCGTCCCGCCGGCTCGGCCCGGCCGTGCAGAGCTCTAGTAGGTAGTAAAATACTGATCTCAAAACTAACTGTTATCGAGACAAGAAATAAAGATGTTACTTGTCTGATAACAAAGATTTTAATTCATAGATGAAAACCCAAAGTCAGTCCATCACCAGCCAATAGAAAGTATTATATGTAGTTCTAAAAATATCGGTATTGACCTAGGATATAAATGCAAGAATTACTCAGTAGGTACTTACATGGAAATGAAAAGAAGTAGGGAAACCTATAGTTGATAACAGAGGGCAAAAAGGGAAATATGCTTCATGATCTGGAAAACAATGGGTTTAGAAATATTAGGGAACAAAGTGAAAAAAACGTGAAAAAATTTACTGTTTCCGTAAAACGATATGGATTTATTATGTTATAAATTTGTCGGTTAGGGGTCCGGTTCATATTTTACAAGGGCCCATGTGCTCTTGAATTACCGAGAGGTGATAATTAAACTTAGAAAAATCAAACTGAAAAGTTTGATGAGGCATCAAAATTGACTTGATAATGTTTTTCACTTTGTTCCTTTATTCCTGAACTCATTGTTTTCTAGATCATGGAGCATATTTCCCTGCTTGCCCTCTTATTAAGTATGCTATTCGTATGTCTCCTTGTTTATTCTCATGTAAGGACTAAGTAATTCTTGCACTTATATCCTAAGTCAATACCGATTTTTCTAGAACTATGATACTTCCTATTGGCTGATGATGGGCTTCTTATATAAGCATGTTCCTTTACGAGTGATGTTTGATCATTCTAATAAATGTTGAACTACATCACTCCACTTTGAGTTACTATGGACTTCTCTCAAAGATCAAAGATTGCAATGTTCACCTGAAATTTACTATGATGATTTCAGAGTCATAGCCAAATGGGAAATAGAGGAAATTAAGACGAGTTGATGCAGGTATGTCTATGAAAAGATTTTTCGGCCATCTATAACGGAGATACAGGGTATTATGTGAAATTGCCATATAACTTTGATGACAAAATGCCATAAGAACTGCTCTTCAATTTGCACGGCACAGTTTGACCAGTTCAATGAAATAATATGAAAAATATCTTCCACCTGGATTCAATTAGATTAATTTTTTGTACATTTTTGTTTGATAAAAGTTGACAGGAAAGAGTATAGTTGAAAAACACTGATTTCTTGATAATTTGAAATGTTATTTTTTGATCAGAATTCCAGGTAGATATTATTAGTCGTATATCTTTTTTATTAATTTGTATTCGAGTAATAGTGAAATATTAGGTCCTAATTTTTATTGTATGATGGTGACTTTACGTTTGTTGATATTCCAAACTGACAAGGTATAGCTACTAACAAAATATTCTTGCACTCAGGATGCCGCACTTCATTATTCAAATGCTGAATATGACAAAATTTCAAATGCTGCAATGTTTAATGCCAGACCCAAGAATGCGTAGCAGTGACCCCTTCACGAGGGTAAACTTTGAGAACATTGAAGAAATACCAGGAGGTATGTTTGATAGATGTCTGACAGAATTTTTCATCACGTAAGAATAGGTTCGTTTCAGCGATGCGAGCGTTTTATCATTATTTCCGCTTCCAAGTTCAAATGCTGTCAAATAATATTGTCATCCATTTTGTGTTTAGATCTAAAAGCGTCTACGCTTCTTTCTTTATGCGTTGTAGAAAGAATATGTTCGTTAACATAAATTGATTTTTCATTCTGAATACCTATAGATCCTTGACCTTCACGTCATCCACATTAATTGTATCAAACTCACAGACATGCACTCTTCTGAAGTTGATTGACAGAAATAGCATTAAATTTTCATATAACTACCTACGTGTAGTATATATATATGTATACCTATGTCGTAGAACGAAACAATGAAACAATAGAAGCTTTCCGTATTCTTATTAAAGGTTGTTGACTTTTTTTGATATCTCGAACGTGAAAGACTGTCCTTCACAAAGTGAATACTCATCAGACTCTATAAATTGTATAAGACGATCTTAGCCCCTCCTGGAAGCACTTTATTCGTGTGTTTTTTCATGAAATTTTGCGGATATTACGTTTGTTTATCAAATCATCTCAATTTTCACAAAAATCAACTTTACTCATAAAAAACATGATGGAAAGTTTACAAAATTTCGAGAAATGAATTGAATCCTTTGAGAATTAAGATTATTTTAATTTCAAAAACACACAGATAAGTTCATTTTTGTGAGATTTTAGGCGATTTTACATTCAAAATACCCATATCAGTTCCCAAGAGATTTCATAGTGCACAGTGGCACATAGCATAGTTTTTCCACCACTAGCTATATATAACCTACCATTATTTACTTCTTTTGATGGAGTAAAGTGTGTATTTACTACCAAGGTAGTTTTCGTCATATTATGAACTACTAGTCAATAAAGATATAGCCACATCTGTTATAATTAACCCGAATTCACTGTTCTGATGCCATATTCCCAAGAATGGCATTCGAATCTAGTAGGTATTTATCAATAACGACTTGTTATATGCTGTCATGGTGACTAGATTTTAATTAGAATTGAAAGATAGTGCTTTCATAGTGGCATAGGTCCAAATTTCAGTTGCATAGAACTATAATGATTTAAATATTTATATCGCTAGTGGTAAAAAAAAATCAATACACACATAAGCTGATGCTCTGATAATTGAAGCAGAAGCTTGGTTTTCTGAAATAATCTTCAGCTCAACAAAGAGAAAACACAAAATTTACTAATTTCTAGTAACAATCTAATTACGGAGGCTAACCACTGTAAACTGCTTGGGATTGTTATAGATGACTGTCTTAATTGGAAACACCATGTAGATATGCTTAGTGCCAAACTTTCCGAAGTTTTATTTTTGCTCAGACAACTCAAACAATGCCTCAATCCAAGTTTGTTAAAAAATATATATTTCGGTTTATTTCATTGATCAGCTATGGAACTGTTCTATGGGGTGACTCAGTTAATTCTATCCAAATTTTCAGGCTACAGAAACAGAAATAAACTACCTTATTTTGTTAGATCTATGAATGAAGAATGTTTTAAAAATAATGTAAAGAAAATCCTTCCTGGACATTGTTTCTACTCTGTTGATGAATATTATTGAACATCAATTTTATAATCGTGTTCTTGTTATATTTGTTTTTTTTTATTAAATGTTTGTCTTTTTTCTGTGACTACTATTATTTTTGTATGATTGTACTTTATTTACTTGTATAGAATTTTCTGTGATTTATTTTCTACATGAATCTGTAACCCTGACGTGCTATAAACCATAATATGTATGAGTAACATAGTCGAATAAATCTATCTATCTATCATCCTCACGGGACCTTATACCCCTCGGCTGAAGCCTCGGGATATAATCTTGGTCCCTGGGTACTAATGATATTCTTTACTACCTTGGTGTATAAACAACTATTTTTCACCGCTAGCTATAAAACCTACTATTATTTACTCCTTTTCGAGGCGTAAAGTGTGTTTCTGCTACCAAGGTAGTTTTCGTCATTTTATGAACCACTAGTCGATAAAGACATAGCCACCTCTGCACTGTTCTGATCAGAGATTCGCAGGAATGGTACTCGCATCTAGTAGGTATTTATCATAGTCTTGTTATATGCTGTCATGGTCATGGCTAATTATTGAATATAATGCTTTCATAGTGACAATATGTCCATATTTCGGTTTCACAGAACTAAAATGATTGAAATATATTGCTAGTGGTGAAAAAAAATTAATATGAACCTTGGTAGTAATAGTATATTACGTAATGTGTCGTGAGAAGCATATTACGCACGAATGGAAAAGTTACTACGTAATTGCTTTAGTATGCAGCTTTTGTTTCTCTAATGAGTGCCATATTTGTTTTTTATACCATTAAATAGAGCAAAAAACTCACTTCACAACCATGTATAACAAATCATGTTCAACATGTTGACGTTTTCACATGAAACAGTGCGAAACAGTAAAAGCATTTTCAAATGTTGTAGGCTTGATAATAATAAATCGATGTACCAAATTTGAAAAATCCATTCAAAATATAGCAACCAAGATACAGGGGGGTGAATTGGATCCGGGTCACCGGTATTATAAATAAGTCTGGGATGAAAGGGTCTTGACTAACTGTCAGGAAGGCACGTTAGTATGCATGGTACACTGACGGTTCTAAGACTGATGAGGGCACGGGAGCCGGAATATATGGAGATAGACCCAGAACCAGGATGTGTGCTTCCTTGGGGAGGTATGCTTCAGTATTCCAGGCAGAGGTGCATGCTATTGAGGCATGCCTGAGAGAGAATATCGTAAGAGGATACAGAGGTAAACAAATCCTCATATGCTCAGATAGTCAGGCGGCCATTCAATCTTTAACATGCAATAAAATCAGATCAAAATTGGTCTGGGATTGCCTTCAAAGCCTGCTAACCCTGGCTAACCACAACAAGGTAACTCTTCAATGGGTGCCAGGGCATAAGGGAATTGAAGGCAATGAAGCAGCTGACGCTCTTGCCCGGCAAGGGTCTGCGACGTTGTTTATGGGGCCGGAACCTGTGTTCGGTATCCCCAAAACCTCAATACGCGGCTGGCTGGCAAGGTGGATGCAAGAAAGACATCAGGCATACTGGAACAATGTCCCAGGACAAAGACACAGTAAACTGATGGTTGGAACACTGTCCAAAACAGTGACTAACGACATTCTGAGCCTAAACAGAAGTCAGATCAAACAAGTGACGGGACTAATAACCGGTCACTGCCCCTTGAGGAAACATATGCATCAAATGGGCATCTATACAGACGAACCCATATGCAGACTATGCAATGAGGAGGAGGAAACTGCCACCCATGTAATACTGGAGTGCGAAGCACTAGCGCGTTGGAGATACAACCTTCTGGGAGCAGTAAACTCTCAAGAGGCATTTTCAAAGAATGATCTGGTGAAGAGGCTGCTAAACCTCATCAAGGTAGCGAACCTGTTCACCTAAGTCAACAGCATGATCAGGAATACAATAGGCCCAAAGGCTGCAGTGTTTTGGGCTTCAAACCCTGACTGATCATTCTGCTATTAATCAATCAATCAATCAATCAATCAATGGTGTTTCGTTTCATTATGTTCAGGCTATACTTCTAATCGCCGGTATAGACGTACAGTCGTCTTCAGAGATCATGTCGCACATGGACGGTGTCAGCTCTCTTGATCACCGCTGCAATAAAAGCGCTCATACCGCCCAACCGCGACATGTTCGTTCAAGACGACTGTACATGGTCGTGTACGTTGAGATCGTTTGTCACCTAAATATTTTGTGGTAAATCGCAGTCCCTGGAAGTCAGAGCACCCCTGTATATTGTTGATGTGGCTCAAATAAAGCTTCTTCAGAAAACATACATACGACCTGTCCGAGCCATTTGTGAAAAACTGCAATATGAACGAGAAATTGATTAAATGCATCACTATAGACCTCGCTATAGACTCACACTATAAGTATGTGTATTTCTATAATGTAATAGGTACCAATACAAATAGCTTAATATTCAAGAACATCAATTATTCAGGTATGCGATGACGAATTGAATTGAAACAACAGAATACCACATGATTAGCGTTCATGTCACACCACAAATGGTGAATATAATGTACGTGTTGCCAACATGGAAACTGTGAAAATCCCACATTTCTTGAAAAATATTCCGTCATTTCCCGCCACCCCAGCGTAAGCGTAATATATTAATCAACGCCGCCACATTCAAATTTATTGAATAATCTATCAAGAAATTTGGTTAAAAAAAACAGGATTTTTTTAATTTTCTGGTTCCCACGAAAAGGAATACCCTGTAATGTTCAGAGAACATCGTGAGAACCAAGGCAAATAAGTAGGAATTGGTGTTCTTCTTAAATTTCTGGAGGTTATATATGCCTCGGGGAACGCCTCCCTTGGCAATGTGTTCCAGAGCCTCGCTGTTTGTTGGATAAAGGAGTCTTCGGAAAGAGATGTTCTGCAGGTCTCCAAAGTGACCACGAAGATGTGCGAATTCTATAAAATAGGACCAGATCGCCAGCTTGTCTATGGTGTTCCAGAGAAGTGAGTGAGTTTGTGAGCGAGGCATCACCCACGAGACGAATTGCCCTCTTTTGGACAGAATCCAATAGTTTCAGGGTGTGTTTGGGTGCTGAACTCCAAATATGGGAACAGTATTCCAGGACAGGTCAGATCTGTGCCTTATAGTTGTTGTGTTCTGTTTGCATTGAAATCTACAAAGTTATTGGATCTCCATTCTAGAATTGTAGCCAAGTCCATATTTATGTTCTCTCTCCCTCGTTCGTTCCTGATTTGTCTGGCTGGTATTGGAGCCCTGGAAGAGAAGGCGGTATGGAGGGTACTATCATCCGCGAACCTGTGTACTGCACATGAAGTCGCTTCCAACAAATAGTTAATATGGAGTAGGAATAGTGTTGGTGCTGTAATTGATCCTTGCGGAACACCAGCATTTATGATAAGAGAGTCAGATGAAACTCCGTCGACCACTACATGGAGAGACCTGTTTGAGAGAAAACTAGCTAGCAGAGAACATAGCTGGGGAGGCAAGCCATAAGATAGAAGCTTGGCGAGGAGTCCGTGGTGCCAGAGTAGATCGAATGCCTTGGAGATTACAAGTGCCACGGCTAAGGTTTCACCATATTATAATCTATCGAAATGAAGAGAAGGTATTTTAATTTTGATGATATGACGCCTGAAATCAAAATCTTTTTATCTTTTCAACATATTTTTTCTTTATAAAAATCCGTAGATATAAAAATTCACAAACACAAAACACAGTATAATTCACGTCAGTGGTCAGTGTCAGTAATCACTGTTCAGAGCGTAGAATGTTCTGCATATTTCCCGGATAATGATATCTCCAACCAAAAATCCCACATGCTTTCGGGTTTCTCGAAATGCGGGAAATTTCCTGCCAATTGGCAACACTGAGAATAAAAAACAGTAGTCCTCAGATAATCTTTCGCGAAAGTACAAAGTTGAAATAATCACTGTACGTAAACCTCCACGTAGACATTACGAAAATGACGTTTACATATTGTCTTTAAATTAAATTGAAGTCCTCACTATCATCGTAACGTAATGATACATTTTGTTTTTGGGTTATATTGGTCATTTTGGTTGTGTGTTGAGATCCGAACATTTATTTCTATCAAAATGAAAAAACTCCTTGATGCAGAACTTCTTGGGGATCCCGAATTTGATAATTTTGACTCATTGGCATATTCCGAGTATAGTTTGGTTATCGTACGTTGATATACATAAAAGTACGTGAGATAACGTACACCCGTAAGCCCATTACCAAAGCAAAGGTGAAGAATTGAAAAATGCTCAAGAAAAGCTGTAAATTTCTACGAATACGTTAACTTCCATGGTAACACTTCAACTTTCTATTACAGTGAGAATAATTGTTATTATATACCTAGCATCCTTATAGGAATCACGGTGGATGGCACATTAGACGTTTATGGTATACCAGATCACTTTGAAAACCCTGTACATAATATTATTATTATTATTCGGAATAACGAGATAAAATTTACTGCTTTGCTGGCTATATATCACGCAGAACATTGTATTATTGCCTCTCGATGTCTATTACAATACAGCTGCAAGTGATTTTTTCCTAAATGCTGAGTTGTCTCCAAATCGTTTAGGAACACTTGACTACCTACAGACCGGTTTCAAGCATTGAGCTATCATCAGTGCAGGTGTGTCTCCAGATGGCTTTTTGACCGCCATCTTGTGCGAACCTGATAAGTACAGGGTATCCCAATTTGGGCACTTTTGCGGGGTATCTCCCTTATCAGTAAAGATAGAGCATTGCGGTTTTCGCGACAGTGTGCTACTTTTTTATGAAATTAATAATGGCGCAAGCAGAATTGTGGTAGCTCTTCCGGTTGTCTAGATACAGGGTGGAATTGAAAAATATCACCCCCCGTGTCTCAGTTATCTTTGAACGTATCGAAGAAGTTAAAACTTGTTTTTATAGAGTTTTTCTCGTAGAATCCAGTGGCGTAGTTATTTTTTTGCTAGCACCTTTTGTTTTTTAGTTATGGAGCAAACATATGTTTTTTCAAATGGAAAATAATTGTATACAATTATATATTTTTGGAAAGCCCACTTCATGCTCAATGTATATATGAAATAATATACAGGGTGTTCCATTTAAAAAAACATATGTTTGCTCCATAACTAGAAAACAAAAGGTGCTAGCAAAAAAATAACTACGCCACTGGATTCTACGAGAAAAACTCTATAAAAACAAGTTTTAACTTCTTCGATAAGTTCAAAGATAACTGAGACACGGAGGGTGCCTGAAAAGTGATATTTTTCAATTCCACCCTGTATCTCGACAACCGGAAGAGCTATCACAATTCTGCTTGCGCCATTATTAATTTCATAAAAAAGTAGCACACTGTCGCGAAAACCGCAATGCTCTATCTTTACTGATAAGGGAGATACCCCGCAAAAGTGCCCAAATTGGGATACCCTGTACATCCCAGCATTTAATACCCAAGAGGCGAAAAGGACACCAATGCCACCTGATGAATAGAAAGAAAGCATTACTCCAAAACAATTTCCCATTTCAGATAGAATGAGAGTGGCTGGTTGCCCGACTAACGTTTTTTTTTGTTCAACTAGGAAGAAGCCAAATACTGAAAGTGGAATCAAATGGTCAAAAAGAGGGAGAAGCTCAAAGTCATTACTTCTTTAGTTCATGAAATGAACAAAACTGGTAGAAAACGAGAGAAAAACTATGCCACGCAGAAAAATTGAATTACATTCTCCCGATATTTATGCAACACTTCGTAAATATATATGGCGAATACACCTAAACGTGATTTTTGCCTAAATGCTGAGCTGTGCCCAAATCTTTTAGGAACGCTTGACTATCTACGGAGCGCTTTCGAGCTTTGAGCTCTCATCAGTGCAGGGGTGTCTCCAGATGGCTTCTTGACCGCCATCTTGTGCGAACCTTACCCAATATAAACACATCCCAGCATTTAATACCCACGAGGCGTTTGGCATGTGCGAAAAGGACACGAACGCCACCTGAGTAGAAAGAAAGGAACACTCCACTTCAGATAAAATGGGATTGGCTGGTTGTCCGACTGACGTTTGTTCAACTAGGAGGAAGCCAAACACTCGAAGTGGAATGAAATGGTCACAAAGAGGGAAAAACTCAAAGTAATTACCACTTTAGTTCATAAAATGAACGAAACTGGTAGATAACGAGAGAAAAAGATGCTCGGAACTGGTCTGTAGGTAATCTAGCGTTCCTGAAAGAATTGGGCACAGCTCAGCATTTAGGAAAGAATCATTAGCAGCTGTATTCGTCTTTACGAATCGTTGCATAGATATCGGGAGGATGTAATTCAATGCTCTGCGTGGCATATAGCCAGGAAAGTAGTTGTTTCTCTTATCTACCATTTTCGTTCATTTCATAAACTATTATGGTAATGACTTTGAGATTCTTCCTCTTTGTGATAGAATAGAGGTATGCTATCTAGGAAAGCGTGTTTTTCAAACCACTGATTTTCCGCTCTGTATATTTTCGGAACACCCTTTATACACAGATTATAGAGAAATGTCTGTATTCAGAACAAACGCCTGAATTCGGAGAAAAATGTCTGAGTTCAGAGGAAAAAGTATAAATTCCGAAAAAATAGTCTGATTTCAGCAAAAATTCTGAATTCAGAGAAAAATGTCTCAATTCAGAGAAAAAGACGGAATTCTGGGAATGCAGTCTGATTCCAGATAAAAAGTCTGATTCAGATATAAAATATATAAAATACGCACACACAACAGTGGCCTTGCTTCGTCATAGTATATCTTATTTTCAGATCACAATATCAAAAGACAATTATTCGTATTCACAAAGGAAAGTCGGAGCATGTCTAATAATGTTAATCAAAATTATCAAAAGTTGTTACTAATATATTGCGACAATAGTTTTTCATATTCCATGAATGCTTGAGTTTGGAACGTTTATGAGTCATACCTACTCAATATGATGACATCATCTGTGAATTTATAAGTTTGCTTCGAATGATTTTTATTGATGTTTCGTGCAGGATGCTGTTTCATTTTATGTGCTTTTGAAGTAATGACTTTGTGTGAGTTATTTACCAAAAAATACTATATCGTGGGAATGTCACAACTAATCATCGACCAACCTAAACGAATGGCGTTCATCCTTTGAAGCGCACAAGAAAAAATTCATATTATGTTCGAAGAACATCTTGCATACATAACATGGAGGATGAGGTTGATGTGCGATGAATGTGCTGCCTGATTCCAAAAGAAAACCTACCGTGGAATAATTTATAGAAAATTCATAAGTTACCGACTTTCCTACTGTGTTTCAATGATGTCGAGTTATTAGTGAGTGTGGCATCACCAATTAGATACAATAATTCCAACTACAGATTCAAAAACAATAATAGTAAAAAACTGTAATACAGTGCATTCGTGAATCACTTAATAGATTCATTTCAGCCAAACTATCCATTTCTGAGCAATTTCCTGGCAATTTGTCATTATCATGAGAAAAACTTAAATATACAGGGTGATCCATGTTTGTGTTATGACAACCGCGGCAATTTTCTCAAATGAATCACCCTATATATTTTCGAATTTTTGAAATCTCCATGGAAAGCTGAATTCGAAAATATATTTCACATAGAGTTTGTTCAAACCATCCATTTCTGGGGAATCTCCTCAAACAGATTTCTGCATTTTTGGAAAGTCTTTTTTTTTCTGATCACAACGATATATCACACGATATGATCGAATCTTTCCTGTTGATCAGAATAGGGAAAAAAACATTTTTGCGAAGGGTGCTTTGGAAGGAACACCAACAGTTTTGTTTAACAAACTGAATTTTGATAGTTCAGTTGAATATGCGAACAGAACTGTTGAATTCTTGAGCTTATCCACAAAACGCAAGAAGGGTTGCCGAGTGTCTGTCAGTTATGTTCCCTGACAAGGTAATTTCCAACAAGGGAGACATACGTTGGCCAGCGCGGTCACCTGATCTCTCTTCGCTGGATTATTATTCATTGGGAACTATGAAAGATTTGATTTTCAAAACTGTACCGATCGATATTGATTAGAGTCACTGGATGGTATTAGTTTGAAAAGAGTTTGGACACAGCAGAACTTTTGTCCTTTTCTATTTTCTATAATACAATGGTTTAAGTGAATAAAAGAATAAGACATATATTCTGCTCTTTGTCGATTTTGGAGGTTATATTTTCTGTCAAATCAATCATAGCCGTGGATGGACAATGGATATAGGGTACAAACACCCACTTCAATTCATAATAGTGATACACTTCTAGCAGAACGACTGTTATATAAATGGAAAGAATGCATGTAACAACATTTTGATATTCTAGAATATACACATATGGATGAACTTAAAGCTATAATTCCTTATTGTATGTGAAACTGAACTCCAGTGATAAGTATAAAACATGAAGTTATTAATATCAAATTAAAGGAAGGTATTTTCAGGAATATGCAGAAAGTAACATAAGTACGTTCAAGTGAAGTATTCCTGCGACAATTTTAAGAAATAAAGTCTACATAATCTTGTGCCGGAAATGCTTCATTTATACAGATATAGGGTGAAAAAAGTCGTTTATTTTGACGAGACCTACCAAATACTTGGTTTTGTAAAGTTCTCAGCAACGTCACAATACCTATCCACTTTTCAATGTGGAATTTTGAATTTGGTCGGCACCAAAAACGCCATATTCAATAATATTTCACGTCGTAGTTTACTTGCTTCTCTTAGTTTCGTTTTCAAATCTTCAATTTCATTATGTAATTTTGCGATCATTTCTTCCTTCTCCATGATTATTTTGTTTTGTATTTTGTGCGATGATAATAAGAGAATTTTGTTCGTGAAATCGTCTACTTTGTAAATTAATGTAACAGCAGATTCTCTCAGAACAGATTTTGAAATCTTCTGTTTGAAAATGGGCCTGAAATATAGTTTCATTTTGATCAGATGCTGTTACAAGAAGAGAATTTTAATGAGTACCTCACGAATTTCGCTCGTCTTCAAATTGATTTTCCACCCAGACCGTTTCATATCTTCCTTCCATAAGCGAATGGTTGATATTTGTTTTGGAAAATTGAATAAATGATATCCATTTTTTCAGAATTGGCACAATTCATTACACAGCAAGTGATTTCCATAACTGCTTTCTCCTCGAAAGTATAATTATGAAATTTTATTTCAATTCTGACGTTTATTTTTATTGTCAAATTCAAACTATTTTGAATGAAAAAGCGCGGGACGACAATGGTGCTCTTGTCACAATGCAAGGTGTGTAACTTATCAAATCTAAACTTTGAAAAACCCTAGCCGTTGTCATTTCTGTGTCCGAACCACGTCCGAACTCTTATCAAACTAATACCTCTGCTAATACCATCCAGTGACTCTAATATTGATGAGCTGGAAAGAACCATAATCAATCACACTAAGATAAGAAGGCGAGACATCTCGCGAGCAATTCAGCATCTGAGGAAACGCGTAGAATTGATGTCTTTAGAAGTGGAAGGTAGAGTATTCGAGCATCTTCTATAACTTTGTTTTGTTTTGTTTTGCGAAGAATGAAATTCTAGCTCATTACGTCGTTCCTAATTCAAAACCATAGTTTTTAAATAGTTGAGCTTGACGAAAATGTGAACTTTCCAGAGCCAAATTCAAATAAACTGTCGAAATTCGGCTTTTCAAACAAAAATTTTGGCGTTTTTTCCAAAGCACTCTTCGCAACGATGTTTTTTTTTTTCCCAATTTCGAACCGATTTCGAACAATAGGAAAGATTCGATCATATCGTGTGTTTCATCATTGTACAGGGTTATCCATCGAGAAGGCCCACCCCCATATTTTCGTTATACTTTCACTTAGAAAAAAAAATAATATGCGGAAATTCAATGCCGCAATGAGACCTTTCTAAGGCATTCATCAGAGGTTATACAGGGTGATTCCTAAGAGCGTGGCAAACCACAAATCAATTTTTTTAAATGGACCACCCCGTTTTTCATATTTTTTTCGAGATCTGTGATCTTTTGCGATCACAAATATATAAATATACAGTATGTTATCTTTCACTGTTTTTCGTTAATCCAATTTGCCTGGTCCCAGAACAACATTTTGTGTGGGATGGCATCTTTATCGTGCAACTATAGAGTTATCCATGATTGAGAATGTATTCGACTCCCGTTATTTTTTTTTTTTCATCTATTGGAGCGCACGGAAGGAAATTCCTATAATGTTCGAAGAACATCGAAAATCGTGCATACCTAGGGAGGATAGGGAAATGTGGTAGGTGTTGAAATTTTTTTGAACTTTTGGAGGTTATAAGTTCTTGGGAATTCTTCCATTGGCAAAGAATTCCAAAGCTTCGCCGTTACATGTATACATTATCAAATACAAGCAGAAACATCGTGACCACTTATTGAAAATAATCAAAAACTTTTCTAACAATTATTTAATCATAACAATCATGAATATTATATTGATTGTAACAAATTCAATCGAACAGACAAAATTTAAATTACAGAACTCATATACCTAACTACAAAAATTGCTCAAAATGCTGCCCTTGATGGTCACAGCAAAGCATATACCTTTTTTCCAGGTTGATTATTGATTTTGCTATTATTTCCGAGCGCTCCCTATTCAAACAATCAATTTCTTCGATTATCTTATATCTAAGTTCGTTAATATTCTCAGTTGGTTCACCATACATTTTATTTTTCAAGTAGCCCCATAAAAAAGTATCTAGTGGCGTCAGATCTGGACTGTTTGCTGGCCATGAAATAGTTCCAAACCTCCCAATCCATTCATGGTATTGGGCATTCAGAAACTCTCTCACGTCCCTTGAATTGTGCGGAGGAGCCTCATCTTGCTGCCATATAATATTTTGAGGTAGGTCGGCTTGTCGTAAACAATTTCTTATTTCATTTGTAAGGAAATTGTAGTAAATTCTTCCATTCAGATTGCCATTGTATACAATGGGGCCAATTATTTTTTGGTCAAAAAGACATTACCAGACGTGTACTGATTGCCTCCCCTGAACTTTAATTTGAGAAATTTTATTGGGATTCTCTGACGCCCGCTTCGTCGGTCCACAATATATTTTAAAAAAAGTTAGGATCTTCTTCTAACCTACCAATCATATACCTACAATAATTCAACTCGCGCTCTTCGTTACCCTGAAACATTTTTTTCTTAGTGGTTAGGTTTCCAGTGGATTCAAGTTCACTGTTCAATTTTTGAAAAGTTCTTCTATTAGGTAAAGCTCGTTCAGGGTATAATCGGGCATATTCTCTCCGAGCTAGAATGTTCAATCAGAAATTATATATTCACCTGATGAATTTTGTAATTGTTTACCCTCTGAAGCGTTTTTGTTATTTTTTATGTATGAAGACATTATATCATATCTTTCTGCGATTGTAAACATTTCGACAAATTACGCCACACAAAATAACTAAACAGTTTTCGAACGTATTTTGTGACGGTAACATGAGGACACGACATGTCAAATAGTTTCGGTTTCAAAGCTTACCTACTTGATTTATTTTGATGCCATCACACACAAATTTTGGTTCTGGACCACAAAAATTGTAATTAACGAAGAACAGTAAGAGATAACATACTGTATATTTATGTATTTGTGATCGAAAAAGATCACAGATCTCGAAAAAAATATAAAAAACAAGGTGTTCCATTTAAAAAAATTGATTTGTGGTTTGCCACCCTCTTAGGAATCACCCTGTATAACCTCTGATGAATGCCTCAGAAAGGTCTCATTGAGGCATTAAATTTCCGCATATTATTTTTTTTTCTAAGTGGAAGTATAAGGAAAATA
Organism: Phaedon cochleariae; assembly: GCA_918026855.4. NCBI lineage: Eukaryota > Metazoa > Arthropoda > Insecta > Coleoptera > Chrysomelidae > Phaedon > Phaedon cochleariae. Next base: position 36,659,272 of record OU896714.1, on the reverse strand, counting down.
TGGGGGTGGGCCTTCTCGATGGATAACCCTGTACCTAATCAGAAAAAATATAGCCAGACCAGCTCTCTCTTTTCACTCTCAACGGAATGCGAAAATGCAAGAATATAAAAAAAAGTCCTCGAAGTTGGGGTATATTACAAAAATGTATTGGATGTTCTTTGCACAGCATTTCAGACACCAGATGATAATTATGCTCGTGTCGATGCTGTCAAACCTTTTTCTCGTACCTCCCAGGGTTGATTAAAGCTGTTGAAACACTTCTGATTACCAATCTCACCCCTGAAGTACGTGGCGAGGTGAACGGGATACAAGAATATCAAAACAGCTTTCAATGTACATACTTATGGCCAGTATTTGGGTCAAAGTACTCACAGCAATAGACTATATGCCACTGTCGACATAGAACTCGAAAATATTGATAGCTTTGTAGATGGTCTGGAAGATTGAAGAACAAAATGGAAGGAAATCATCTCTGAAGCCAAAATTATGAGTGGAAACATAGGTATTTACTCCGTATTTCCACAAAAAAGACAAAGACTTCGGAAGCAATTATACTTGGCGAAAATTCTGAAGACTTCCTTTCTCCAAATGAAGAAGAATCTTTCAAAATTCAAACTTTTTGTGTTCTCTAGACACGTTACTTGGAAATTTGAAGAAACTATATGAATCACTTTATATGTTTTGTGATCTATTCAGTATTTTATGGCAATATCATAACAAGACATTTCTGTTGAAGACTTGAAGAAACAAGCAGTTTATCAAATCAAATCAAATCAAAATATACTTTATTATCGGAAGATTTGCATCTCATTGATAAAGTCATGATGTATATAAAATAAATAATTAAATAAGTATATATAAATAAATAGTATAGAGCAGGTACTATAGCATCGTCACAATTATAATAAATACATATTTACGTAAATACAAGATGAATATGACGTCGATTTGAGTCCTGAACTTCCAGGAGCGATACATTTCTCTGATTGGTTTGCTAATAGAGGTATAGATGCCAAACCCATTCAAATACTGAATAAAATTGTAGAATTCAAACTTTAAATGCTCTTCCTAACGTGATGGTTGCTCTAAGGATCTTTTGTACCATTCCCGTGACTGCAGAAGGAGAACCGTCATTCAGCACCTTGACAAGAATAAAGAATATTCTTGGATCAATTATGCATCAAGAGCGGCTAACATGTCTGGGTACTCTAGCAATAGGAAGTGATTTAGCTTGAAGAAGTAATTTTGACCAAATTATCGATAACTTTGCCAATATGAAGGCTCTAAAAGTAAGATTATATATTTGAAACTAAAATAGGTACAAAATAGTGTGAGTTATTATCGCAGTTTCCAAAGTTCTTTCATTTTAAAAGTTTACTTTTTCAAATATATCGACAGGTACATTATGTCAATATATTCATTTCCTTCTGATTGTTTTCATATTTTTTTCTACATTCATGCAAAAAGCAGAACTTTATTGAACTTTATTTAGTGGAAAAAGAAGTTCTTTATTGCACTTAGTGCAATAAAGTTTATATTGCACTCATCTGTCATTCTATTTCAACGTGCTGTCATCATGACCAATATTTTTTATATTGCAACTGTGGTTATAGAAACGTCATATATTCATATTGAAAATTGCACCAATTGTTCATTCACTTTCAACATTGAGGGTAAAAATAAAGTTTCAGTTAAATTGTTCGTAACGTATTAGTTCCTGTTTCAATGCAAATCGATATTAATAATAAAGTATTCAAGTTGCGTTTTTCATTTTCCTATACACCTAGTGCCGCACCTCAATAAATCATTTTTTGCTTTTTGCATGAACGTAGAAAAAATGTTGTATGCAACTCGTGCAAAAATTGTTTATTGCACTCGACGAGTTGGACTTGTTGCATAAATAACTATTTTGTTACCTCATTGTTTTGTTAATTTTTTGGAATTTTATGAATCTCTTCGTTTCAACAATATAAACATTGTCGATTTCTTTAGTTGCATTACATTTCACGAATGTCAAATCATATATCTTTTCTAACAATAAGGTGGTCAAGGGCCCCGACATGATATCCGTTCTGGGGCCCGCGCTGGCTCTGAGCGGCCCTGGTGTTAACTTTGGCATCAAGAACGTCATGGAAAATACAATGACAGATTCAGATTCCATGTAAAAAAAGCATCAAGAATGTCCCAGTCAGTAACGTCTAGGTCTTTTGGTTTCCGCTTGAAAAAATAATAACGAAAATTATAAATTTTCGTTTTCTTCCAATAATTCAAAAACTGAAAATGACACATTGAATTTTCTTTCAGATAAATGTTCAGCATGAAAATGTGCAACTTTGCCCTAATTTAACCGACCTCGTAATAACCAAGATCCCCATGGTAGAGCTCGAAAAACGGACACCCTGTATGTATACTTCATGTGACAAAAATGTTTAGCAAGCGGCTGGTCATGGTTCAATCCCGGGTGAGCATCACTTTTTTTCGACGTGTTTGTTATTTTCCTTTTTTTGCGTTAAGAGCTAAGAAATAGCTATTTGTGTATTTAGAGCGCAAAGTGATAGATTGCCGCTCGACAAAGAAAGTTACCGCGCGATGCGGAGCGGAGCGCGGTCATCTTTGGAGAGCGGCAATAACACTTTGTGCTCGAAATACACACAAGATTTTTTCTACTAACGCAGCTTTTGGAAATAACTTCCCTGAAAGTATGAGCGATTGAAATAGTTGAAAAAGTTCTTATCCATATTATTCCATATGTCCAAAGGAAACAAAAAAAGAAAAATTGAAATAACTGACAAGGCAGAAAAAAATGTCGGGCCTACCGAGAATTGAAACTGGACCACCAGCGTGGCAACCTGAGTTTCAGACCTCTGAGCCATAGTACGATAAACTCTGCAATCAAATTGAACATTACTCATTGATGCAATAAAATAAAGATGCACTGTCTTTCTGATGACAACAAAGAGTTTGAATATAAAGTATAATTCATCGTTTTCAACAGATATGCTTCATCGGGAGCTACTTGTAGAAATTTGCTGGTATATTCAGTGGTGAATGTTTTGAATTTTTCTCGCTTTATATCCAATAGATTGTTTCTTGAGAAATGCGATAAGTTTCAGATACTTATTGATTCCGATATTATCTTTAACATTCAAGCATGTATACGTACCATCGAATATACAATGAGTTGATGACTTCATAGTCTTTGATTTTTTACCAAAATAAGCCAGTAAAACGTTTTCTGAATACATATATTCACCATCTCGAAGTGGCACCAATTTATGAATGTATCATATTGTAATTTACATTTCTTCCTTGATTTCTCCGGTATAAGAGATTCAAACTCTTGCGCTTCCTGCTATATCATCAGGAGGTGTGTTCGATGATTCACTGTCACTATTTTCCATCATGAATAGAAAAGTATGGGTTACAGAGATGTGCGAGCGTTTTTTCAATATTTCCGCTCACGAGCGCAAATGCTGTCAAAGAATGACATTTCTGGGAAAACGTCAACTTTGTGCTGGAATTTGAAAGCGTCAAAGGCTACTTTGTTAAGCGTTTGTAGAAAAAATATCATGTGTATTTCGAGCACAAATAAGTGTTATTGTCGCTCTCCAAAGATTAACTCTCTTACTCTCTTTGTCAGGCGACAATCTATCAAGTTTGCGCTCTTGATACACAAAATAACTAAACTATAAATCTATAGTTTTCATGCTCGTCAATCAAAAATAATTTACGTCAAAATCGAACAATAAAACTGAAGATGTTTCAGAGGATGTCCTGCTTTTAAGAGGGTCACACACATTTCTTCTATTTAAAATATAGGTAAATAGGTGTATGTACTACTATACTTGTGTTGTTTTCAATCGTCTTCAAAACAACCGTTACAAAAGTTGGTCACTATAGAATGTTTCAGGCATGCGACAGCTATATCCGAATTAGTAAATTGATATTTCTGTAGACTTACCAGCTTGTTTAAACGACAAACCCAACTGGAAACACACCCGCACAATTATAGACACTCAGGAGTTTAGTCATCAAATGGTAATTACAATAATTGCAGTCTGTTGTTGCACGCCCACTAGAAAACTGAAAAATGTGTAAGAAGCAAGTGTTTTTCGGGTCACTCGCGCTTATGTTCAAAGATTTCGATGTTCATCAGTGATTCGTTTTTACCGGTGTCTCGAACTCGACTTCAGTGTCTTGTACCTATCTTGTATTTCTATCCCACAGTATTTTTCTTCACGTTATGCAACATTCCTTTCCTTCCATGGTATTAATCTTTGAAATAGGCGCGGATCGGACACGCAAAGTTTTATCGAGATTTAACGATTGGTTAGGTACAGGGTGGACCAAATGTTACATAGAAAACTGCAGTAAACAGTAAACACGCGCACGGCCAGTACTGTAACTTTTAAATCATTCGATGTTGGATTTTGGTGGGTAGCGCACCCAGCAAACATGATTGAGCGGTAAATAGGCGGCCGATTGCTGGTAACTGCGGTTAGTTGTCGGCAGCGGCACACCTATGTCGTTAAAATGTTGAAACGACATCGGTTTTGCCGCCATGGCTGAACGTACGCATGTTTATAATGGATGTTTGTTATTCAGCCAGAAATTGCCCGTTTAAAATTCCCGACAATCGTGCCGATGTCGCTCTGACGCAGTATGTATGTTGTTTACAGGTCAGTGGTAACTGAACCAAACGCAATGTTGGCATCACTGGGTTTTTGAGCATTGGATAGTACTGCTAATTTATTTTCGTGTTTTAGTTCTGTGTCCGTAGATCGCGTCAGTTGTCTGTCACTTGTCTTCAGGTATTTGTTAAACGGCGTGATAATATTAATATTATTTAGAAAAAGTTGGTGAGTTTTATGATTGATCCCAGCAAACTATCGTCCGACATCAAGAATAATGATATATGTTATATAACAATAATTAAACTCGTTATTGTCTACCAATCCATTTTTGTGGTAATGATTTTGAGCTAAATATTTGTTCATTACCCTATATTATAACAATGATGCTCCAATGCGAAGTTCAGCTCTTTACCTATATTCGAAAAATATTTGATTCACAGTAATAGATCAAACACTGGAAAAGTAATGTGGCTAGAACATTATCAGACTAAACCTATTCTACGTCGTCGAATCAACAAGTTATGATAGGTATATCGTATATGATCAAATATCAAATATAATTGAAGTATTGTACTATTTCAATTCTGTTGAGTGATGGATTCGTAATAATATCTTTCAAGTTTCGCAGTAGCCTAGTGGTATAAGCGTCTGACAGTTGATTGGATATCCGTTCGATCGCAAGTTCGAGTCCGACTCCCGACTATATCTTTTTTTTATTTCTAACCGAATATAGTGTCGGTAGATAGTCGGGCGGCCTACTAGCGGCCGGTGCGACACGGGCTAGCCGGGCCGACGATGTATCATGATTGTGGCCCGCTGATGTTGACTGTCGGCAGTTTTTGGAGGGCGTCTAAAGGCCCGCGCGATACATGTTTGCTGGGCAAGTATTATAACAAATTACTCTCATTATTTGGCAAAACAATATTTGTTTTATCATTTCCGGTTCAGCCGGAAGCAGCCCCCCTCCCCCAATAAACACACTTGTAATACATACATTATTCCAGATTTTTTTGCGATTTTTTCTCCTCGTTTCTACGAAATAAAAATATGAGTCTCCGTTCAGAAGAATAATGCATATAGATTCCTTGATTTTTCTCTCCTGGTTGATATCTTCTTTTCCAATGATTCAAATATTATTCCACTCTGCCATATGTTGTCCATCTTCAGTTAGGATATGTTCAGCTAATTTCGAGTTGTCGATGTGTCTTTTCTTTATATTGTATTTATGTTCCTTCGTCCTTACTGAAAGAGGTCTCTTGGTTTCACCTGTATAAAACTTCCCACAAACACAAGGTATACTGTAAATACAATTTTTTGACGATTGTTCTTCATTTTTCGGTTTTGTTTGAGTAAGAATTGATCTCATTTTATTTTCAGTTTTGAACACAGTTTTCACTTGAAATTTATCACCAACACGTTTTATTTTTTGATATGCTGGGAATGTATGGTATCATATTTGTCGTTATTGATGGTTGATTTTGTTCTGGTGGACCTTGTATATCGTAAAGAGACCCATACTAACAGATACCTGAACTTTCAATCAAATCATCGGAGAATCATTAAAAAAGGAATAATCAAATCACTCCATTATAGAGCCAAATCAATATCATCTGACCAATAAATTTTCTATAACAAAGTCTACCACATTAAAAATGTTCTCCAACTCAAATTGAAGACAAACAAGGTACACCACAACGAATTCAACCATCAATAACGACAAATATAATACCATACATTCCTGGCATATCTGAAAAAATAAAACGTGTTGATGATAAATTTCAAGTGAAAACTGTGTTCAAAACTGAAAATACAATGAGATCAATTCTAACTCAAACAAAACCGAAAAATGATGAACAATCGTCAAAAAATTGTATTTACAGTATAGCTTGTGTTTGTGGAAAGTTTTATATAGGTGAAACCAAGAGACCTCTTTTAGTAAGGACGAAGGAACATAAATACAATATAAATAAAAGACACATCGACAGATCGAAACTAGCTGAACATATCCTTAATGAAGATGGACAACATATGACAGAGTGGAATAATATCAAAATCATTGGAAAAGAAGATCGCAATCAAAAGAGAAAAATCAAGGAATCTGCTTGCATTCTTCTGAACGCGGAGACAATAGCATTGCTTCATGGCCAATTGATATAGATAGAACATGGTATTCACTACTGAAATCTGAAAATGAAAATGGTGAATTCGAGATTAATTAATGAAAACATCCTGTTACTCATTTGATTACCAAAATCAACAATTGTCACTGAGAACTGAGAAGCAGATTCGTTCGCGAATCATCCAAAGGTAAGTGGAAATTTGTTTTTTTCTTATATATATACCTTTATTTCTCTTCTCTAAACCTGTTTCAATACAAATTGTCATTGACAAGGTGGTGAATTTTTTTTTCAGGCTCTCTGATAGGAAAATTCTTTGAACGCATTGACATTTTAGGGCAAATCAACCTCACTACACGTATATTGAAATAGTATTCATATTTTTATTTTATAGAAACGAGGAGAGAAAATCCCAAAAAAATCTGGAATAATGGACACGTCAGATTCGCATAATGGATATTCCATAACTGAATTCTCCCAAATTGACGTTGATGTGCTGTAAATTGTTTTCTGGGTAAGCTTCCTATTTTCAAATAGGACACTCTGTATAAGACTTCTCTCTCTTGATTGTGTGAGTTAACATTTTTTGTTTGAATCTTATTCTTTCAGATTGATTTTAATATCTTTCCACTCCGCCATATGTTGTCCAGATTCAATAAAGATCTGTTCGTCTAATTTTGATTTGTCGATATGCTTCATTTATATTGTACCTACTTATGTTCTTTTACTTTCGTCTATATCATCTGAACAACAGATTTTCAATGACGAAATCCACCACATCGAAAACGTTCTCCAAGTCACACCAAAGAAATTATCAGTGGCGGTTCGTCAGGGACGGCAGGGTCGTACCAGATAATTAGGGGAAGAAAATCAACTAATTGATAGATCAAATAATTTTTTCGTCCACCTCTACAAAAAATCACATTTTACGTTCTGATTCCCGAACGAAAAACTGTCTATTTCCGAAGGCAAGTAGTTACCGCCAGTTCTTCCGAATTTTCAGTAATAATAATAATAATGATAATAAATCGCCTTTATTGATAGTAAGAATAAATAACAGGTACAATGAGTAGATTTACAAATACCTTCGATGCTTACTATCAAATGGCAGAATCAGCGTTTACCCATGTGTGAAATGGGTAAATACTTCCTTACACTCAACCAGAGAGTCAAAAGAAATAATCACTAATTATACAGTATTTGAAATAATGTAAGAAGAGAAAAAAAGGCTAAATAAAGAAAACTAAAAATACAGAACAATAATTGTGATAATTGTCTACAATATTAAATTTGCAATATCTACCTTCATAATGTATTTGACAAATAAATACAGAACCTTCAAAATCCGATCACATTATTGGAGAATGAACTCTACATAGATAAGTATATTATACGTAATTGTAGAAATATACAGGCTGATCCACGGTGGATGGCCCATTAGAAGTATCTGGAGAACGAAAAGACAGAATATTCTGAAAATTGGGATGCTTTGATAATTGAACATTCTCTATCCGTCTAAAATATCTTCATCGATACAGTGTTGCCACTTCTATCAGAAACAACTAGCAACTTCGTTATTTCAAATAGAGCACCCTGTATTTTATTGAATTTTTAGATTCTCCTTGAAAAGCTGATTTCATCAATGCATCATACTTTGGGTCTAGCAGGAATGATTACAGTGATATAGGGTGTTCAAAATCGAGATTTTTAAATTTCAGGATTTTTTTATGTCGAAACTATTCATTATTGATCAAAACGGCTTACATGTCCCTACCTTATTTGTATTATCGGAGAAGCGCTACCAAAAGAACGCTATAAAATAACGTCGTGTTTATACACCTCAAGATGGCTTCGATTGGAAATCACGAGAATCAATGATCCCACAAGATGATTCTCAAGCAAATTTCTATAACGTTCGGAAGTCTGTGTTTCATGGTAAATAAATGGACCAATAACTCGTGTACCAAATATTGCAACCCACATATTAAAGCCGAAACGGTGTTGGTGTCTCGCTGTATTGTATAAATGTTCATTTTCTCGTGAACAATGTGTATTTTTTCTATCGAAGATACCATGATTAGTGACCATGCTTTTCATCAGTCCAGATGATTGTTCGAGAAAAATCTGCAAAATTTTGACATTTACTGGTATACCACTCACAGAATGTCTTGCGCCATTCGTCATCACCTGGTTTTAGCGCTAGACATATTCAGACTTTGTATGGATGGAATTTTTGTTTCCGCAAAATGAAATGGGTTGTTGATTGAGACCAGTTGATGAGGTATTAGTGTGTTGACTAGTTTTCCTTCAAAATAAATGGAACTGATGGCATTTTTCCTTTGGAATTTCTGAAAAACATTGATGATGACTAAAAATAGGTCGAAACACACCTAAACCACCTTGTATAATACATGGTTGAATTCAGAATGAAAAAACCTTTCAGAATCTGTGAAAAAATTATCAGGACCGTATTTGAAAAACAAAAGTTGATGATGGTTCTACGGATACGAAATGTCGCATAAAAAATCGGTATCACCACGTTAAGCGTCATCAAAAGTTGCTATGTAAAAGTATTTTTAGTTTTTCTGTATCTCTAATAATAACGGAGCAAAAAAGTAAAATAGATATTCCAAAAATTCACCTTTTTCGATATAACTCAAAAACTAAAAATAATTTTAAAAAAAACCTTTACTCTTATGACGTTGCAGTGACGTATCTATGACGTCTAAAAATCACGTCGGTGTGACGTACCAATTTGGTGAGCTCCGTCATTTTGGAAATTTTTCAATAATTTACTATTTAGATTTTTGTTGGGTGACAAAGAATGCATCAATATACATTATTCAACAAAGTGAAGACAAATTTGCCAACATCCTTTCCATTGCTATCAAACTATTCTCTGTTTGCTTACATCTCGCCGACACAAACTACATAATTTTTGATACAAATACGAGTAACTGATTGCATTCTGATGGAGATGCGTACTGAACGATGGCGCTGCTGAATAGGCGATTGAATGAACATGACACAAGAGGGACCTACCAAGCAGACTCAACAATGCATAATCGTAAAAAAGACGTCACTGGAACGTCATCTGGTTGCCTGGGGATTGGCACATAATATGCAAAAAACTAAAAATCAAAAAAAATCAAAGATATCACCTGAACCATTTTCTTAACTTGAGAACGTTGCAGTTCTTCGATGAATTCACTCCACTTGTGTTTTATATGTGAGATTTTGGATAAAGCGAGAAAATATCAAGTATTTGAACTTTGTTCTTCGCGCTTCGGTAACGAATGGTCCTGCATTCCAGAAGGCTGTGGTCACCAGAGTATAAAAATAAAATGAAAGGAATCCCAGGTAACACGGAACTCTCCGCAATATCTCTAAGTAGTTATCTTCAGGATCAAAATGCGAAATCCTCCTGCGAGGTGCCAAAGATCACTATAGGCTCTCACCATGGGAAATACTCTCTGGAGTCGTCCGAAAGAAATCGCGGAGATCTCGCCTCAGATTTGATATATATTCCTTATTATTTCTTTCTGCGAGCACCCAAGGATATCCTGGACGTAACAAGATCGAGCATTTCCCATTGCGAGCTCCTAAAGTAATCACAAACATAACCTGAATAATTAATATACAAAAATATTGAGTTGTTTTTTACAATAGCCTTTATAATTCAAATACTGGGTGTCCCAAGTTATCGTTTACAGGCAATATCTCGCCTATTTGTCAAGATATCAAAAGCATCAAAAAACTGCATTAAATGGCATTAAATAACCTTCCTAATGGCTTATGGAGAATGTGATATATTTGGCAGCCCCCCGATGGTAGATACTGATCAGTTTTTATTTTCTAGTAGCATATTGTCTCTGAAAATTGCGTGTCAATCTATTCGGTATACAACGATATAGCACATACTTGGTGTTTTGTTCTTGATAACAACAGAAACATGAACATTTTGTGACTTTTTTACGTTACTCAAATGACAAATTGCTTTCACCCATATGTTCAAGAAGTTCACAAATAAGAAGTATGGATTGAATTTTTGTTTCAAAATATTGATGACAGATATTCCATTTTGAACTGCAGAACATCAATCATTGCAGACGGTACCTACCTAGTGTAATAATTAATCTAATTTTACTGTGGGACATTTTTACGAACATGGGAGGAGGCAATTTTCAATCGATGTAACGTGAATGAGGTCAAAAATTTTATTGTTAATGTTGTTATTAATGAACAAAATACAAAGTACCGTTCATTCCCGAAATAGAATGATAGGCAATTTTCAATGACAATATACAGGGCGTCCATTCAATAAAAATTGAGGAGTTGCTACCAGGTGGTTGTCCAATCTAATACACTTTTTTTTGAGTCATACAGAAAGTTCTCTGATGTCATTTTAAGCATTTTTCTATTTTCTGTCCATCTTGTCGAGTAAGCAAGTTTTTGCCGGTACCTTCACGATAACTTGGGACACCCAGTATTAACATGAAATGGGAGTCATTAATCTATGATAATAATGATTGTATACTAGATACTAGATTTTCTTACTGTCTCAGAGAATGTGTTCAACAGGTCATATTATTATCTCTCCGCCATTATGGAAGATTTTTTCAAATTTTGCAGTAAATTAATGATAACTAATTATTTGCTCTGACGAAAAAGACAAAAATGATTCAATTCAGGTGGGATCGAGAATCAAATATCTACCTCAAATTCGTGGGTATAGATATCGGACGACCTTTTTTTTTTTAAGAATACCCGGCCAATTCCTCGGAGATTTTTTCATGTGATAAATTTCACTTGATCATCAATGTCTTGCTATAGAATAATATATAATTTAAGCTCATTACCTTGATCTAACTCTAAGTTTGGTAACTCAATCTTTTCCGCTGAAACAAATATCCAGTAAATTTAACTTCACCCCAAACAATATAACTGGCGCTAGTTAGACTTCGACGACAGGAGACTGCTGATAACCAATGACTTCCCAAAAATTGAACACCTTACCATATTAGTAGCGATCTGTGGCGATTGATGCAAATATCGCTCTTAAAGGCCTCGTTATAAGGCGATGTGCACGGATTCTTGAACAATTCATAGTTGCGAGCACTTGAAGAGTTCGCTATTAGTAATTGATGCGAATTTCTCAAAGTTCCATTCATAAGGCGATGCGTGCAAAAATCTCAAACAGCTTGTAGTCGCGAGCACTTAAAGACCTCGCCAGAAGCAATTGATGCGAATCTCCCAATGTCCTCGTCACAAAGCAATGTATGCGAATTTCTCAAACAGCTCATGATTGCGAGCACTTTCAGTTCTCGCCAGTGGCGATTGAAGCGTATATCTCAAAGTGTGCGCCTGAGGGCATATGAGAATTTCTGCGTGCTATATCTTCAAGACATCGCTGAGCTCAGCCTAGGTTGCGGACATTTGACCTAGATATAGCACTCTCGGCGATCTCTCAAAGAACGATTTCTTCAAGATATCTTCTGGACCTCTTTGTGCTAGCTGGGATACCTATATAGGTATATCTATCACAAATCATCAGTTTAATATGCACCTATGTGTGTGTTGATGTTGCTACTTGTGGAAGGTTGATGAACATAATAGTCATCATCATTTGCATCACTCTCGGATATAATCGATTGGTAGAAGTAGAAGCACAGTTTACCCACTATTCACCGACTCCACTTTTTCTCTTTCAACTTTTCTTGCTCTCATAATATTTTCTCAGAGTATGTTTGCTCTCAAGCCTTGTTGAAGAACATCGAATTTGGGATTGGTATGATTAACAAAACGAAGAGTCAAATTACAGCGCGAAAGATGGCCTACCTTGATTTTCGTTCTTTCCCAAGTTGTGTAGGTTTTCCCAGCTGTTCGGGGTTGCAACCACCAATCTCCTGCTTTCTGGGAAGTGGACTGTATTTCTAGGAGGATCTCACACACTAAATATTCATTGAGAGGGGTTTTAGATTTGATTGAGTTGGTATTTTGCCGGGTTTTATATTTTTCGCGACACACCGGTACCTTGTCCGAGCGTGGAGAGGTACTACTCTTTTTCGACCGAAACTGGCACACGTTTGGCCTTTGCGCAGAATTTGACTCTATTTGATACAAGGAAATTGATATTCTAAATAAACAATCGTCGAGATATCAATATAAGAAATTTTGTAATAATATGATTTTGCATGGAAAGAAAATTAATCTATAGTTAAAATATATACTAGATAAATTCACTAAACTAAATAGGTGGGGCGTGAACAAGCCTTCTGGTCACCTTCCTCTTGTGATCGACCTTATGATCCATCATGAGGAGTGCCACATGCAGTCAAATGGGGAATAGAGGAAATAAAGACGAGTTGATATATGTATAATATGAAAAGTTTTTGGTATTATGTGAAATTGCCATATAACTTTGATGCCCGATATTTCAGAAATGATTCATCTTATCAAAAATAATTCGCTGTGGCAGCAACGTTTCTTTATTGAAACTAACCCAGATGGCATGTTATGAAAAAGAAATCAAGGGTACATTTTTCGGAGCTAAAAGCACATCTCCCCTACTAAACATGTAAGTTACGCGATATTGCCACAATATATTGTGAAGCTTTCTTCCGTAATATGAGAATACAATATATTAGAAAAAATCACTGACACATTGTTTATAAGTTACAAAGTGACCCTTTTATTTTAGTTTCAATAGCAATCCTATTGATCACTCAGTCTCTTACGGAAATCATCAAATCTTATCTCTTATCTTACTGTACTCAGCTGCTGTAAAAAAAACTTTGAGCTCGCACTCACAATTCATTCTGATGCAACCTCAAATATAGTTCTCTCTGGATCGCATTGAATATTCATATTATCTAGTGACTATTATTCTATGAATATCTCTTCAGTGTATATTATAAGGATACTCCCATACCTTTGATATTTATATGGAAGGCTTCAATGATTATTCTCATGGTCCCCAGCAGAATATTTAGAAGAACATAGATATTCAATTGTGGTCTAGAGAATGTTTGTAAATTTTGTAATAAATATATCCAGAATCAAGTATACAATCATCAACTCTCAAGTTTAACCGATAAATAATGAACTAACGGGTAGATTTCTGATTATTTTATTTAATTATTAATTCCTTTGTTCCAGGTTCTTATGCAGTGCAGTGCCTACCCAGCGAGCACAAACATCCCTGGGATGTTTTGGGATATTTTGAAAATGTTGGCATGAAGATGTTATTTTGAGACGTAATATGTACTGACCAAAGAGGTCTTTGAAGGATATTAAAGTATTGTTTTTGTTCTTCTGTGACATTTCTTTGTTTGCCTACTGAGAGGTATCCCTGGGATGTTTTGGGATGTATTAGAAATGTAGGCATGAAGATGTTTTTTTGAGGCGTAATATGCACTACCCAAAGAGGTCTTAGAAGGATATTGAGAGTATTGTTTTTGTTCTTTTGTGCCCATTCTTTGTTTGCCCCACCACAACGTCTCATGCTCACGTCACAATACGATGAATTCTGATTTGTTTTCGATTTTGTTCTTCTTGTTCGCAATTGGCATTCGCGTTTGCAGCGTGTCACGTTTCTCAATATAAATAAGGAAGAAATATTATGTGTTGTGGGTGACGTCACTTGTAATTATTTTGAATCTGAAATTCTGAAAATAGCCGACCTATTGTCAGATATGAAGTAACAAATATGAAAGTAAAAATATCCGAACATAAAAGGTCAGTGCGATGCTATAACTAATGGACGACGATAACAGTTGTTTGAGGCTCATATTTGTTGGCACTGGACCGACGGCTGTTAGCAACTAGTAGCAACGTAGTTGTACCGCTATCTATCGGCTGATAACAAATGGATTCAGCAATAAATATGCTGAAGAGATATATATTCCAATTTCGTCGTTTATTTTATGGTTTATTGTAGTTAAGTAGATACCTGGTAATCTTATTGTAAATATTTATTATGAGTATTTCGATTTTTTAACGATTAAATTAGTCGGCTGTGGTACAGGTAAGTATATGAGTACGGGTGTACAATTTTGATTTGCATATTTTATCTGCCTTTCGATGTTTAAAATGTCACTTTTGTTTGAACTGTTCAGTGTTCAATCATGTCAATTATCATTAGCAATATAGGTACTAAGCATATATACATTTGTTCATAAAAAAGATCGAATGGGATGTTTCTAGAACATCCAATGAAAACAGCTGATGGATGTCTCAAAAGAAACATCTCTGGCCGGGATGTTTGTTTACGTTTACCCTCGCATTTACCTAACCTTCGTATTTTTTGATTATACCGTCGTTCCCACATGCTAACAGCAAACCTGCAAAATCATGAATTAGTGAAGTATACCATAAATCACTAATTATTGAAAGATTAATAAAAGTTTCAGAAAATTTGTATAGGGGCAATATGAAGAATTAAACAGAAGTTGTACAATGGATGAATGATTATGAAGCTCAGTCGTTTACATCATGGCGTTTCAAATCAGGCCCTACAAATATTAAAAGATTCAGGTAACCATTTTATGTTTTTTAAATATTTTTTCATTTTCTCATGAAATGTATTCGAAGAAGACGAAGACGCAGTTTGGCAGATAACGTGGCGAGAAATCAACCAAACGCTAAGTCCCATGGAATAGGACATTAACAGACATTAGGTGTTCTAATGATTGTTATTTCGAGTTCATTATCTCATTTTATCACATACAATCATTCATTTAAAACTTTTATACCAAATAATCATCATGAATATAAATGAAGATTTTTAAAGTTATTGAGAAATGCGTTCACTACACATTATCTCGAGCTTTCATTTCATCAACATTCCGACCTGTGTTTCAGCACCGCTCAACATTCTGGTACGAATTTCGGCACTCCGCCTTCAATTGGTCAGATAAATCAAAATCGACCAATAGAATTTAAGCAGGTGCCGAATCCTATACCGGAATGTTTAAATGCGGCCGGGATATCGTACCTTTGTCTGAAACATCTGGGACATTCTTGTAGGACATTAGCGGAATATAACAGCAAGATCCCGTGTTGTTAAGGGTGATGGTAACCACGAATCTATGTTTGAAACTGTTTGACAAAGAAATTCAGTGATTTGGAAGATTACAGAACTCACTCTGAACAAACTAACCTTTCCATGCTTCCAAAAAATTTGAGGAAGGAAAATACATAGTGACAAAATCTGAGATATTGAAAAAAGAAAAAATTTCACTGCATGAGAGGCATGATAGTGTGATCATATCTGAATAGTGGGCATCGTGGGAAGTTTATATGCGTCATGTGAGATGGGCATAGTGGAATGCCCTTAATGAAAAAATGTATACCTCATTTTCATGATTTTAAAAAAGGTCCACTATTTGATGGAGGATGTCGGACTAAAGGTAATAATACTCTCCCCTTGAGTGGGTATAAGGAATATCAACTTCCTCGAAGTGAAAAACTAGATCTTTTGCACTTAATTCGCAAGAATCTACTGTCGTGAGTGCTGTGAAATTTAATTTCATAATGGAATCCAATCCATTTAAACCCACAGTGAAATTTAATAAGTTATAGATTAGTTCCTATACCTAGATCCAAAAGTGATTGATTGTTATTTTCCGTTTCGCTATCTGATTAATACTTGAATTCAATATCTTAGGAAGTTACTGAAGTTAGGAGTAGGAATAGCTCTCCTTCCTATAATCCCACCTCCATCTCATTTTCTCTGCTTGATTATCATGAATCATGGAAAGTAGCATATAACATGCGAATATGAAGTTTCACGGATGCGACGATAAGTGGATATACAGGGTGTCCCAAAATTGCTAGGACACAGAGTCACCACGTGTCGAGGAGGTAAAAATAAGTGGATTGGACCCAATTTATTTATGTGTCAAAATGTACCGTTTGTCCGTGAGAAGGGTTCAAAGTTCAAATAAAAAAACACATTTTTGCACGCTAATCAGAAATAAGCAGTGAAACGAATTTGATGAAATTCGGCAATAGTGTATTCCAGAGAATTACTTTTCTTTTGGTGATCGAAAAAATCTGAAAGAAATTGTAGAAGGGCTAAAAACCACCCTCACTCCCTGACAGAACTTTAATTAGGGATGATAATATGGTTCTGAAATTTTTTGAGCTTGAAGACGTATCAATTACCTTCATTTTATTACCCCTGTAAGAATTTCGTATACCACATAGTTTCGGAGAAAAAAAATGTTCTCTCAAATAATGCTGCCAGATATTCCTATAGTTCAAGTTTAATTGAATTATGATATAAAACTTAGTTGGCAGTGGAAACAAAAGCAGAACGTTCCTTCAGAATAAATGTGCAATATGACGCCCACTTTCATTATTACAATAAATATCATTTCGACGTGAAGAATTGAAATGCACCCTCCTCAGGACATCGTCGTTGTCTCTTAGTGGGTCAACGGCATTTTGGATTCTGTTCCACAGCTGTGTTTTTAACGCTCCCCAGAAGGAGAAGTCGCGCGCATTCAAATCTGGAAACCGCGGAGGCCATTGAATGGGTGCTTATTTTGACCTCCTCTACACGTAGTAGCTCTGTGTCCCAGCAATTTTGGGACACCCTGTATAGTCCAACAAATACATATAAGAAACATAAAAAATGACTACATAAATGAGGCGAGGGGATTTTTATGTCATGAGGATGGGTCTCTTTCACGTTGTGCCGACAAAGCACAAGTGCTCATTCCTCTTTTCTTTTATAGGAGAAATGAAGGAAAATTACCTCAGAACTTGACATGACATTTTTTACATTCTAATTTTGTATACTTTATTATGATTGGAAGGGATAAAATTTCGAATTTTCCTTTCACAAAAGAAAACAGTGACATTCGACCGAACATTCGACTTGGTTACAAACTTATGAGAAAATATTCAAGAAATTCGGATACTGGAAAGTAGAGGTAACCATTGGATTTGCTATGAAATTCAGTAGAACTATTTTTGTATAATCATGATAGTCTTCCATCATACATCTGGCAGAAATTTGAAAAATCCAAATTGAATTAAATTCTCAAAAATTTTATACTTCTTGGAAATACCCTCTAAAATATTCCCAGTCAAGACTGGTGTAACAAAACCTAATCGAGATTAATTGGTTCACTATTATTCCAAATATTATAATGACTTATTAGAACCTCTGAATAATGGGACCTCATATATAGGCCGATATTAACGCCAGGAACATATTTGAGCTGGAAAAAGAATTCCTGCAAGGCCAAAGCCAACCTGGTGATGCAAGGTGATAATAATTATCTACAAGAATTTAGATAGGTGAGGGCGCGATTATCGGTGTTCAAAGTGAAACGTCGGCCTAATAGTAGGGAAGCCCAAGCGGGGATTTCGGGATTTACTCGAGCGCAGCAGATTAACATAAGGGGGGTATCCTTGGACCTTGTGAAGTATTCTCACACCATACCCCATATAGCACATGTACGTTGTACGTCCAATGAATGTCCAACGGATGTACAACATGGACATAGTGGACGTCCATTGAGCGTCCAGTCATGTACATTTGAACGTCCTGAAAACGTCCACAGCTCACTGGATTTAACATCCTATGGACGTACATTCAGGATGTTCAATGGACGTACATTGAGGATGTTATATACGAGATTAGCACATTCACTCCATAACAAATTGCAAAGAAATGAGTGTATCTACTGGACTATTCATTCGATTTTGATGTTCGAGTACTCATTCTCTTCAGAAATGAATTGCCTAAGATGACATCGGTACAGGTTGGAAAAAATCGGATTTTCTTTTTCTCCAGCGGTTTTTGTAAATGACAATACTTTGGTGGAATCCGCCATTTTGATTTTGTTCATTATGGAATTTTCAAATATTCCACTGTATACTATAGCCCTTCAGCTATGAAACGACGCCAAGAAATTCGAATTCGGTTGAGAAATGATGAAACCACGAGGAGAATAAAAACTTCCGTTTTTTTTGTGACCACCCGATATGTCCCAAAGGATAATAAAAACATTGTTGCTCATCGAACGGCACATGTGCCAATCACTAACCTGAGCAAAATGATGAAAAATTTGCACTTTCAAGAAAAAACTACCTGTGCCACGACTCAGTCAGCCAAATCCACGACACAGTGATTTATTTGTTCCTATAGTAATCCGATTAATCCGAACATACTTCCGTCATGTGATAACGAGTTGAAACAAAAAGCAAATGGAAGGGAAAATGTCCCTTTTTGCGAATAGCCAAACGTGCCAGCGATTCAAATTGATCTAAGTTAGTGGCAGAGCGTCAATATTTCCGTGAAAATTTGGCCCTCTCGAAAGATAATATCCGATGGACCAGTGTGGAACTCATGTGGTGCTCACACCACAAGTATTCTAATCCACATGGTGAGTTTTTTTTTTATCGCTTGGAGCGCACGAAAGGGAATCCCTATAATGTTCAAGGAACATCGTGCGTTCCTAGGGAGGATAGGGACAGGAGGTAGGTATTGGAATTTTTTTTAAACTTTTGGAGATTATATGTTGTTGGGAATACTTCTACAGGCAATGAATTCCAGAGCCTAGCCGTTCTATGGATGAAGGAGTCTTGATAAAGTGCTGTTCGACATCTTTCGAGGTTGACAACGAAAGGGTGTGCTGACTGGGCTTGTCTAGTTCGTCTGATTGGTATTGCTAGTGAAGGGATGTTAGCAGAGATTTCCGAAGAACATTTCCCGTGGAAGTATCGATAGAAATGTGAAAGGTCGCCGACCTTTCTACGGTGTTCCAATGATGTCAAAGAATGAGTGAGTGTGGCGTCACCCACCAGGCGAATGGCTCTTCTCTGGATGGAATCTAAGAGCATCAGCGTATGTTTTGGTGCTGAACCCCATATGTGGGAACAGTATTCTAGAACAGGCCGTATCTGCGCTTTGTAGATCATGAGGAGCTGTTGAGGTGTAAAGTAGCTTTTCGCACGGAACAAGAATCCGAGTTTTTGTGAAGCAGCTTTTGCGATGGATCTGACATGATTATCCCATGAAAGAGTGTTGCTGATGAAAATACCGAGCATAGATATGGTGGGCTTGGTGGGGATGGTGGAGCCAGACATCACAATATCGGGCATACTGAGTTCCGCCTTTCTAGAGAAAATGCAGGCTTGAGTTTTGGTGGCGTTGAATTCAACTAGGTTGTTCGTTCCCCAGGCTGTGATTTCAGCAAGATCTTCATTGACAGCATTGACCTGCCTGCGCCGTGAGTTCTTAGTTTCCTGGGAAGAAATGGGAATTCTGGAAGAGAACGCAGTATGGAGGGTACTATCATCTGCAAAGCTGCTGCTGTTTCATACTGGTCCATCGGATATTATCTTCAGAGGGGAGCGAAATATTCTAGGAAGTATTGACGCTCTGCCACTAACTTAGATCAGTTTGAATCGCGGCATGTTTGGATATTCGCAAAGGCGACCTCATCTTCTTTTATTTGCTACTTGTTTCAACTTGTTATCATATGACGGAAGTATGTCAGAAATAATAGCAGCAAATAAATCGCTGTGCCGGGGATTTAGCTCAGACTGAGGGGTGGCACAGGTAGGTTTTTGAAATCTACCATTCAAGTGTTATCGTACGGCATAATTCTCATCTCGTTATCAAATCGCGAGATCGGGTGAAAATTTTCGCACAGGAAAGTGCAAATTCTCAATCATTTTGCTCAGGATGGTGATTGGCACAGGTGCCGTTCGATAAACTACAATGGTTCTACATGCCTTTGGGGCATAATTATATAATTTTGTTATCGGATGAAAGTCGACATTTGCAGCCGGCTCTTGGACTATTTTCAATAATCTTAGTCAAGGCTGGTTGCCATGGTTACATTGGTCAAAATCTGACGACACTTATTATTGGCGGTGTTATTGTCATATTTTCAATGCTCATCGGACCAAATACCCAGGCAACCAGATGACGAATGATCACGTCACTGTGACGTCCCTAATTGGTGATTTTTCGTCAGAGACGTCACACACCAATTAATGACGTCACTATGACGTACTTTTTATGACGTAATAATCACGTCATCGTCTCGACGTCGAGTCAACGTCACTTACATGGGAGAAAGAAGACGTCAGTTTCATTACGTTGCAGGGACGTCCTGTCGACGTCCATTTTTTCCAGACCTTCTTTTAACCATGGATACAGTTATATATCATCATGTGAAACAGAAATATAACTCATGAAAGCAAATCAACATGCAAGCTTTATTGGAATTATTAAAATACCCGAAAAGTAGGAGAAACCTTTTTCCTAAAAAACTTTGACACACTGCGTATATCTCGGATACCAACAAGCTATGTATATAATATATACAAATGATTGTTAAGGTATACCTATATTGAAACCGTTACTCTTATGACGTTGCAGTGACGTATCTATGACGTCTAAAAATCACGTCGGTGTGACGTACCAATTTGGTGAGCTCCGTCATTCAGAAATTTTTTCAATAATTTGCTATTTAGATTTTTGTTGGGTGACAAAGAATGCATCAATATACATTATTCAACAAAGTGAAGCCAAATTCGCCAACATCCTTTCCATTGCTATCAAACTATTCTTTGTTTGCTTACACCTCGCCGACACAAACTAAATAATTTCTTATACAAATACGAGTAACTGATTGCATTGTGATGGAGATGCGTACAGAAGGATAGCGCTGCTGAATAGGCGATTGAATGAACATGACACAGGAGGGACTCACCAATAAGCAGACTCAACCATGATGCATAATCAATATTCAGTATTCTATAATGTCATCAGAGGCCAGTGGTGTTTATCACATCATGTTAAAAGAACCCTTTTCACGTATCATCGCCAAATTCAATCGTCATTTTGACCTCATTATGACGTCAGTTGGACGTCAGAGTTTGGTGAGTGAATGACGTCAATACGACGTGAGTAATATGACGTCATTGGGCTGTGACTTATTCACGTCGTCATCACGTCAATGCGACGTCAACTACTGACGTCACCTTGGTCATTCAAGTGACGTAAAAAAGACGTCACTGGAACGTTATCTGGTTGCCAGGGTAGCAACAATCATGACAAAAAAATACAGAAATGGTGTAATTACGTTCATTCTTGACACAAAAAAAATCTTTTATTTTCTTCCAGCAGGGAACCTCATTCTCTATGGAAGACTTTCTCACCGAACAATTCGATAAAACTAGGAGCTTCCTGTGGTACTATCGAGAGTCACAGATCTGCATTGGCCTTAGTGTTGGGACCAGAAATAGTTGATAATTTCATAATCAAAAGATTCTTTCAATGTATACAAAATTCGAGGCCAACTGAACCAAAATACCACTCTACATGGGACCCTCATTGAGATATTTGAATGAGTTGGCCAATTAAGTTGCAATCTTATTAGTATTTCATTTCTGATCAATATTATAAAAGCAAGAGCATAATTCTACCATAATCGACTGGTGCAAAATCATAAAATTCACTTGGTTCGCGTCCAAAAAATAAACAGTCCGAAACTGAAATTATCAGAAGCATGATGTGTTCACAGATGTAAGCGTTCAAAGCAACGCTACGGGGGGGGGGGGTTAATGAAGGTAATTACCCCCTCCCTCCCAGGAAAATACTGACCTACAAATCTTTCATTCAAGAGATTGTTTTTATTCGATATTCTATTCAGTTCTACATCAATCAATAATTTTCAACAATATTTGCCGGAGTTGCCGTTCTCCACTTGCTATTAGTCATGAACTAACAAAGCTGCCCCTGCCCCACGAGCCACGAGTCACAGTCACGAGCTTTGACCACGGACCACGGCGCTCTTTACCGCGCTAATTCCTAATTCGAGCGGTCTGTTTCGCTTGATCATACGGGACAGTGGGGGGAGGGGAAGAGTTGTGAACCCAGCCTTTCTTACAAGAGAGTACAGAGTATATTTTCAATAAATTGCAGCTAGAAATTGAGCTGTGGGTCGAGAATCTAAGAAAAACTGGAGGGCCTTTTCAGAAAAGTGCCGGTAATGTTTTGAAAATGTGCGACAAAGACATTTTTCTGATCATTAATTTATTGTTACATTTGATAACGGTCATGCCCGTAAGTGTATCATCTGCTGAACAATCATTTCCTGCATTGAATCGCCTAAAAACTTACTTAAGATTGACTATATGAGTCAAGAAAAAGGCTGGTTGGCTTAGCTCTTTCACAATTCTATCGAGAACGTGAAATAGATTATGATGCAGTGCTGGATAGATTTGCTTCCCAGAATAAGAGAAAATTAGAATTCATACTATGAACTCAATTCATTAGGACCTGTAATCACTTTTATTTATGATTATTATACTTTGTTACAGAATATGTTTTTATTCACCCTTTCAGTCATGATTTAATAATATCCTATACTTATATAATATAATAATAATAATAATAATAAAGGTTTTTTATTGAACAGGAAGACATATAAGATAAAGAATAATTCCATATACAGTAAGCAACCCTGATTATATATACATATGTTATTGTTGGTCCACCTGTCAATTAGCAGGGTTCAAAAGGTGCCCTAAGACAAATTTTGCTCTTCCACCCAACCGTACTATTTCAAATAAACAATTCTTCTTCACAAATCTTCACAAATATGAGAAAATATAAGTATAAGTATAGAGTGAAAACAATAAAAAAAAAATCAAAGAGAAGAAACTAATCAATGATAATCAGTAATATGCAAAGCAATAGTAAAATTAAAGCAAGCTCATAAGTATTCATCATAAATCGAAAGTATAAATAAGTATAAATGTATAAATAAGTATAAATGTATAAATATTTTCATTTGTAATATTGTCTACAAAAAATAACATAAAGTTATTTATCAAATAAGTTACGGAGTGTGCCATTCAGAAGGTCGTCTGTAATTTTCAATTACCCCACCCAGAAAATAAAACCTAGCGACGCCCTTGGTTCAAAGTGATGGAAGTAAGATATCATTGCGTTTAATATGCTCTGTGGACGAGGCAATCATTATTAAGAAGATTCCTCACATATTTTGTTCTTTATTAGGATGGTCAAAATCTTGTCATTATGATTACTTGCCTGTTTCATCCGTAAATTTTTTATTGTTTCATTTTTCATCAAGGATACGGGGCCATTATTGTTGAAGGTACCTACTATTTTCACAATATTCAAGATGAAACCATATAAAACACTGAAGCGCCAATCATTAATTACACTGGCATGGCTCAAATGGCTGACCCTGCCAAAAATTTTAATATATCAAAATACTACATCACGCTTGGATGAATTGTTATTGAAAACAAGTTATTTATTCGTTTTTTCATCATGTGCCATTGACAATCTCTTTGTATGTAGCAGATTTTCTCGTAATGTCAAAGTTATGAAGAAATCTTGGAATTATAGAATTTTTCTGCCAACCGGCAACTCAGCAATATGCGCCAGCTATGCATGAAGAGCAGCGCTACCTATGGCGGTTTCAGGAAGTATTCTTCTCGCTTGTCGTTAAGTTGGCGGTTTGCACAAGCGTCTAGCTAGACCAGTGAATCTTTCAAACCTCAAGGTTATTAGAAGGTTATTTGTGTTTATAGCGAATTCCATTGGCAGGAACTGGTGGAGTGTTTCTGCACTCAATCGTTGATTGATATATTACGCTTATAAGCGTAATATATCAATCAACGACTCAATGTATATGTTTCCTTCTCACTAGGAAGGAAAATATCTCTTATTCATGAATAAGGAAAGTAGTTTCAACCAAACTTGTCCAACATGAACCTTTGTCCTGGAAAGTATATTTCTGAGAAATTAATTGAGTGAAAAAAATTGACGCCTTTTGTAGGGGAATAGTGATATCATATTAAGGTGGATATTTTGAAACCAAAGAAATTAATAGTTCTTCAAAACTCATACTTTTGCCACCCTTATCAGATTCTGAAGTGTTTGACCAAGTGTTTGACATCACTATTTCGGTAGCAAGGTCAGTTCGTCGCTTCACAACATTTTCTGAAAAATTATCATCCACACCAGGGATATATCCTCGTCTGACAGCGTTCTCAACATATCCAAGAAGGATTTCATCATCTATAGAAATAATTATCAGGTTTGAATTCATAAGGACAAAATGTAATGATATTTAAATCTTCTGATACTGAGAAAGACACTGCAGTCCCATTTACTTCAATATAAAACAAATTTTCCATTTTCTTTTCAGAATAAAGAATCAAAACAAAAATCGAGACAAAAATATTCAGTTTAAGGATTATGCTATCATGGCATATCAACAAATAAAAATATCAAATATCAGCTTTTTTTATAAAATGTTCAAACTGTTCGAACTTTTTTCGCTTATTGACCTTGAAACGAACTTTCTGTCATTGCGACCAATCAGAATCCGAAGCGCTATAAGCTAAAATGCGAAAAGCTGTCATCTGTACCCAGCATGATGCGCTTTTGTTTCAGAAATTTTACTCGACCTCTCGAGAGCTGGCGAGAGCTATGATGGTTCCTTCGATCTTCTAATAGATGGCGACGTTGCACAATTGAATTATGACTTCTGTCAGTTTTGAAATTGTTCGAATTCAGAGTTGTTTATTCCCACTGTCCCACTGTTACATATGTTCCGCGTACCTAAAATTGCATTTGCCATTTTATATCCACTCGTCACAGCATCAATAGCAGCATCACCATCTAGCAGAAAAATGTAGAATCAACGTCTCGCTCGTTGTGACGTAGAGAAATCATAGTAGGCCGGTCGCAAGAACGATAGACCAATGGTCTATCGTTCTTGGGCCGGTCGAGTGATTTTTCTGAAATTTTCAATACGTAATAATGGCCAAATACGCACACATCTTACTTCCATCATTATCGTGCCTAACATATCGCAACATCGGAGCAACAGAAGTACTTAAATCTTTCGAACCATTCCCATCACGTGATATGTGTTTTTTGATGATTATTGTTCGCAATAAAATTGTGGAGGATGAGTTCGTTCAGGGAGTTATTGCCGTCAGGTGGTGCGACATGTTATTTTTTATTTAATTTTCTATAGCAATGTGATTCTGATGGAATTTCAAAATCAAAATGCTAAAGAAGTCTAGATATTATAAAGGTATCCAAAAAGATCCGAAATTCACTCTAGAATCTCGAAATAATCGGACTTTTATCCGCCAATTAATAACACCCAACCAATTCAAACTTTGACAGATTCGCTGGTCTAGCTAGACGCTTCTGCTATTTGCCGATTTCATCTTATATCTTTTCTCTAGGCATCTTAAATTGATTCAATCAAAATCAATTGCCTCCTATCATCCCTAATTTTAAAACGGATATTTATGAATAAAAATTAACAACGAAGAAAAAACATGTTACAATATATTCCACCTTCGGAAAAGAATCTTCTCACTACGCGATGGAGTAGGTATAAACATTTACCCATTTAACGTCGTACCTGAGGTCGTACCCCCAACAATTCTGAGTCATCAAACCAGTGCTGCCAACTCTGTTTTTGAGAAATCGGGAGACACTAAACGATCACTAATGTCAAGATACGATCTTGAAATCGGAAGATTACTCTTCAAGGAAAACCCACCTTGAAATGAACTCTTTTCAAAGAGTATGTTGTTTGTCTTAATTGTACCTACAGCGGGGTATCCAACTTCTGGATTTCAATTCCAAAAGGAACTTCTCATAAAAGTCCAGTCAGTGCTCACGGCTATTTCGATTATGAAAAAATGAAATAGAACAATCTTGTATTCATAATATATGAATAATTAAATTGAGTATAATTCCAACTAAATAAATGAAAATTAATATTCATTATTCATTCCTTTCCTACAGGAGCAAGAAACATCTTCAAAATCGAAAAATTCCAAATATTCAACTGAAAATTGGAAGATTATCTATGATTTCCTCTGAATATCTGTAGATCATCCATGATATCTCTAAATATCGGCAGATTTCGACAGTGAATCGTTAGTCGGGAGAAAATTTAGAAAATAAGATCTCCCAATACATTGGGGTGGTTGGCAGCACTACTGCATCAAACCATAAACTATTTATCAAACAATTAGGTACCTACCAAGTGGAAATGAGATATAATATAAGAATTATAAATAAGGAAACTGGAATGACAATATGTAATGCGCGCGCATTCTCAAGCGGTGAAGCGCTAACGCAAATACGTTAAACAAGTGCACGAACAAGGAACAAGTAATATGTGTCCTTGAAGGTTTGCTCTATGTTCTACTTTCAAAGAATGGAATAACAGGCAGAGAATGGAACAACAGTGCAAAGTTTCCGGTGTTCCGGCCAGAATTGCCAAATCCAGAAAAATCGAAAAGTTCCCAGGGAATTATCAATGAATTTCCATATTGCCACAGTCATCGAAATATCCGAAAAAGTCCGAAATATTAGAGGATCCGGAAATTATTCGCCGTATGATAAAAGATCTTAAAATCGCAATCCTGCGTATTTATGACCTGTTGACTCACTCTTGCTTATGTTTCGGAACAACAATGATTTGGACCGAGTTTTGAGCGTGCTAATGGAATTCGTTACGACAAAACCTGACATATGATTATTTAATTCTTTGTCAACAGAAATCATAGTCCATGCGCAAATGGAGAAAATTTGGTAAATATTCCTCTCATTATTGACAAAGTGATGACGATAGAGTTATCTAAATAACATTTCTTCATCAAGTGTTGATGATGGGGAAGCTGGTGCAGTAGTTGTATAATAAAACGCCTCTGTTGAATTCCATACATTCATACATTAAGAAATTGATTGATTCAATACCTCGTAGGTATCGAAAATTATGTAAAAAGAGTTGTCTCTCTGTTCTGTATATAATATCGCTCGAGAATAGACCCCCTGTACTGTGAGCGAGCGCAAGGGATGACGTAATCGATGACATCTAATGACGGAGAATCGCGCTCGAAACGATTTGAATGTGACTCGGACGTGGTGATTGTCACGTCACATTGTATGATAAATATACATCTGCAACGCTGTGTCTATGAATGACAGTGGGTAAATGAGGTGCCGGTTCATTTTCTCGCCCGACCACAAGAAGATGAAGAACCTGTCACTGTCAGAGTGGCAGTAGAGTGATAGTGACAGTGACACAAGACACGATAGGAGAGTAGTGACAGTAGTGACACTGACATGACATGTTCTTTTCTTCATTTTGAAGCCGATCTTCCAAACGTGTAAAAATGGCGAAAAAGAAATCGGACGAAAAAAATAATCAAGATGATGACAATACCAAAAATGAGAGTGATTTATCGTCCAATGATGAAGAACCAAACTTCAGTGATCCAGAGGGATTCGTCGATGATATATCTGATGAAGGTATTTCTTGTCAAAACAGCTTGCCAAAAAATGTGACTGCCAACTTTTGAATTTTGGAAATTATTATCCAGTACTACTAAACTTGAAGGATATTTTTTGTATCATCATTTGACTTTATAGGATACAATTCTTGTACTAGAGTTATTGAAATACATGTATTTTTACTTCTACAACATTTGTGTAAAATATGGAGGTTATGATGGTATGATGTTTCAGAGCTTGTAGGTGATATTTTGAAACTGAAACCTAAGGAGACTGATGGAGTTGAAAGCGTAATAGTGGTCGATGGTGTTCCACAAGTAGGTCCCAGCCGTATTGAAAAACTTAAATCTGTCATAAATAAGATATTTGTCAAGTTTGGAAACATTGTGAATGAATATTATCCAGTAAATGCAGAAGGACATACTAAAGGCTACATATTCATTGAGTATTCATCACCTGTCCATGCTGCAGAAGCAGTAAAACTTACCAACAACTTCAAACTAGATAAACAGCACACTTTCCAAGTAAACCTGTTTACTGATTTCTCCAAGTATGAGCAAATTCCTAACAAATGGGAGCCTCCAGAGCCCCAGCCATATGAAGGACAAGCTGATTTGCATTACTTTATGTTGGAGCCTGATGCATATGACCAGTTTGCTGTTGTAACTGCCCAGGGTTCATCTGTGCAGATTTGGCAAAATACTCAACCAGATCCTACCCTTGTTGAGCAACGTAGTGTAAGTAAAATTTTCAAACTATTCATTTATGCTATGTACTCTAGAGTAATACATCAATTTACAACTGGAAGACCTAGTGACAAACCTCATGTTGTTGAATAGAGTAGATTTAGCAACTCTTACTTTGAACATACTTCATAGCCACTTGTTCCATGATGAATGAATTATTCAATTTTTCAATTTTACTAAATGATGCATTTGAATCATCTCTGTTTCTAATGTGATTGTTACAATTTCATTCCAGATAGGAATGATATGGTATTTAGAAAAAATATTAAATCCTTGTAAGACTCATAGTCCCTATAGGTCTTACTAAATTATGACAATTTGATTATCTTCAAATATTAGCTAGATAGCATCAAATTACTAGGCATTAGTTTAGAATCTATATATAATAAATTGAATTTTGAGGGTTTGTAAGTTGTTATTTTATAAGAATTAGAAATGAGCTGAGTTGTCTTCTGCTTCATTGGGATTACATTTTGGTTCACAACAATTTCCAGCTACTAAATGAGTATGCTCAATAGAAATGACAGAATATTTTTCTTCATTAGTGATTATTATGGTACCTTTATTTCAAAAGCCAAGTAAAACTTGCAAGCCTGTAGTTATTGTTTAGTTAACAAACATGTCACAAAAACACAACTCCATATGAAACAAGATTATACTGAAAAGAAATATACTCAGATATATTATGAACATGAAAAAAATGGATACATATAAAGAAGTACATGGAGAATTCACATTCTCTATCTGATAAAAATATTAATTCTTTCTTTGTATATTTATTGATGAGAATTTGAAAATAAATTTCAGAGTATTTTTATTTTCATGTTCTCCTTTTAGATATTCAACAGATATAATTTAATGTTCCACATGGCAAATAGCCTGGAAAGTAGTTGTTTTCTGTTGAATATCCAGAATGATATTATGTGCATGTATATTTTTATCTGAAGAAGAAAGCAAATTCTCAACTAACAGAAGATTTTATTTTCAAATTCTTATCTAGTTTGTTCAACAGATGTAATTCAATGTTGTTCATGGCATATAGCCAGGAAATTAGTTTTTTTCTGTTGAATATACTGAGAAAGAATAAATATTTTCATCAGACAGATACTGTTAATTCTCCATGTATTTCTTCATAAATGTATCCATTTTTGGGGAGAAATGGGCAAGTGGACTGAGAATGAATTATTCACATGCAATTACCCCACTTAGTCCAATAAATGAAGGAGGAAAAAAAGGCAAAGTTAATGTTAATTACACACTATTTTCATCTTCCGGTTGGAAGTAGCTTTTGGTACCTCATTAAACATGAGACAAAGTTTGACTGGAAAACGCGTGCGATGGCGGAGAAAATGGCCCCAAAAGACCAGGAAAATAGGTTTTCAGCCAATATCTCCTAGAATATGGCAGTTAGAGATTCTCGGTTCCGATAAAAATTGAAGTTCAGTTAATTTTCTACAAAAATGGTTCTTATCATTTTTTTCCCAACATCAATATTTTCTGCAAAAAAATCGGGTTGAAAAACTGAAAATTTTGAGACTTGTGAAATATGCAAGTTTTGTACAAAAGTTGAGTTGGGGGGTGTTGGAAATCCATTATTTTCAATGTTTTGGATTGTGGAAACCAATTGTAGATGGCGCCACCACATTTTACAGATTAGGAAAATCCTCGGTGCCATAAATGAGAAACCCTGTAACCAGACATTTTTGATGGATATTTATGTTTCCGAGGGTCTTCTTTTCCTCTCAGATGTGGCCTCAAGATATACTTATTAGGAAAACAGGCTATAAGATTAATTACAGCAGGATCGACCTCACCAGTTGGCCTAAATCTAGCAACAATCAGCTTTGCACATGTGGCAAAATACTGAAGTTCATTAGGTTTTTGGTAAGGAAAACTGAAAATGCCTCAAGAGTGAAGAATATTTACCCATAATACTCAAAAACAATTTCTTGCAGATTCTCCGCAAATTGTTGCAAATTTTTTTGCAACCAGACTGATTTAGGTTTTTGGAATAAAGAGTTATAAACGTTCTTCATGTTTCATTTATTACAGAAAAATATTTTTTTTTATATATTTATTTATTAATTTTTCAACGGGAGAACCTGATATAATGATACAAGAATAATATATTATAGACTAAAATAGTTGCTTGCAAACAAATGTTCTTGAATAAAAACAAAATGAACACATTCTCACCTTTTGCTCCAATTTTACAAAATTTGAATCTTCACTTTCTATATGTTTTGGGTTGGTGATAAAAGTTAATTTTAACGAAAAACGTGAATATTTGTTCAATATTCTTCACTTTTATCACTTTTCTTTCTATAATTGACAATAATGTTTATCAAAAAAATGACAGAAAACAAACACAGTTATGCCTCCAAGCGTGGCCGCATGCTTTGTAGCAGACGACCCGAGCGCCACGTAGAGCACACACGCGGCGAACAACGGAGGAACGAAAGTAATAATAAATTATAGCGTGTACATTTAGATATACTGGTTTTTTCCCGGGGTATCAAAGGTATGACTTATATACATCGATGGAAAGGTGGGAATTCCCCCGTTACACTAGTTAAGGTGTTGAAATGTTAGAAATAAAGAGCACGAAGAAAAAAAACCACCGAAAAAAGTGCGTTTGTTCCTTGACTTCGCTTTTTCTAATTTTATTGAAAAATGGACGACTTCGTCTAAAAAAGTAATTGCACAATCGAAAAGTAGACCTTCTCAGCTTTCAAATGATGTATCATAGAAACCAATCGGATCATGTATAAATTTTTAATTGATGGTTGTTCACAAAATTTCCCCGCGCTCCAAAAACAGCAAAAAATTGGGATTCAATAAACAAAGATTAAATCAAAATTAAAAAAAATTAGGGTATACAAATTTCAGGGATGACAAAGGACCTCATGAGGACCCATAATCAAGAAAATTTTGAGCAAATTAGTGCAATACAAAAAAAATAGGAACAAATTCCTGGCGAGGTCAAAATTGACCGGGAGCAGAAAGTTTGACCCAAAAGAGTCAAGCGTGACTCAATTCACAGGGTATGATAGCAGCAGAATTCCTCTTTCACATGAACTTTGAATCATGAGAAGATGTGCATTTTTAACAAAGTTATTGAATAATTTGTCCCCCCGCCGATGTGTAAATACACGGACTGTGCTCTCCGGCATACAACACAGAAGCTCATTATTCGAGGTGCGCTTCGTGCCGTTTTTCTCGAAACCAGGCAAATTTTCGAGAAAAATGATGAGGACCATTTTTGTAGAAAATTAACTGAACTTCAATTTTCATCTAAACCGAAAATCTGCCATATTTTAGGAGATATTGGCTGAAAACCTATTTTTCTGGTCTTTTGGGGCCATTTTCTCCGCCATCGCGTTTTCCAGTCAAACTTTGTCTCATGTTTAATGAGGTACCAAAAGCTACTTCCAACCGGAAGATGAAAATAGTGCGTAATTAATGTTAACTTTTTCCCTTTATTTATTGGACTAACTGTATTTTTAGTTTTTAGGGACCTAAATTAATTTTTGCAACACTTCTCACACTTTTTATGTAGATAATGAGTCTATAGTTAGTTCAAAATTGGCGAATTTCATAGCTCATTTCAAATGTTTTTTTTATGTAGATAATGAGTCTATAGTGTGTTCAAAATTGTGGAATTTCATAGCTCATTTCAAATGTATTGTCATAGCCACCATTTGGCCATGTTCTTTGATATGTTGAATATACAGGGTGTCCGGAAATCATGCGCAAAAAATCAAGGGGGTAATTCTGCATGAGAAAACATGAAATTTATTTCATATATACTTGAGTCCGAAAATGCATAGTTTTCAAGATACAGTGTGTTGAACTTTTTAGAAAAAATCGTTTTTTTATGAATATCTCAAATATTCTTTCACCAATTTTCTTGAAATTTGGTTATGATATTCTTTGTCATGAGGGGCTGATTTAGCCATTTTTAAATTAGAATTGTGAAATCCAGTGACGTCCTGGGGGCACCCTACCGAATATTTTCGTCAATAAAATGTGCGCCCCTGTTTTTTTTTTAATTCTCTATCTCCATATCCTGATGATTAACTAAAAATACAATATTTTAGTCTCTGGAATTGCTTTACAATTCTGCTGTGTTTCCTTGCTTCACAAACAGGGGTGAAAGGAAGGACATTTGAGATATTCATAAAAAACCGATCTTCTTTGAAAGTTTTGATACACTGTATGTTGAAAACTATGCATTTCCGGCCCACGTACATTTAAAAATAGTTATTTATTATACAAGGGAAAAAAGTAGTAGATTTTAGCTCCAGGTTGTGTTGTCTCCCGACGCGTAGCGGAGGGAGACAAAAAACCGTGAGCTAAAATCTAATATTTTTCCCGTGTATAATACACTATTTTTTTCTGTGACAGAAGGAAGGACGAATCAATATTGGGAAGATATTACATTATTTCGAAATCTGAAAATTATCGACGTGAAATTTCAAGTTTTTAACAGTAGGGACACCTGCGTTTTATAGACATCTTCATCATTCTTTTGAAGTAATCAAATATCTGATGTCACTTCTGTCAGTTCAATTTTGTGATTTGATTTTAAAAAATTGCGAATTCAGTAGTTGTTTAGTAATATACGAAACCGCGAAGTCGAATGGAAGATAAAAGGACTTGCAGTTCTTTCTCGGAGACGGTATTATTGACTTATTTTTCGGAACTATAGCACAACAAAAGCCATTAACAGAGAATATATATGTGCTATATATCCGGGAAAGAAGTACTCACTTTTTTCCCACGGGAAAAAAGTAATTTTCATAAAGTGATATTTTATAACCTGCCAACAGAGATGAAATGCCAAACTTTTTTCCCGTCACAGAAAAAAAAAATTATTTCATCATGTAGTATCACCTCCTTGATTTTTTGCGCATAATTTCCGGACACCCTGTATATTATATTATAGTTCATACTTGACTTTTTCTAGCGCCCAGCATGTCCAAATATTTCTTATACTCCATAACAAAATATCATGTAAAGGTTGTAGACTTGGCAACAGTGTGCTGAATGCTGAGAATTAACAAGACCATTTCATAAACCTATTAATAATCAATACGGATAATCTCTCATAGCGAAACATGAAGCCGATTTTTGAAGACAAATGACTATCCATAAGGAAAAGTTTTGAAACGATCAGACACATACTGCTTTGATTGAAAGGCTAGTAAACGTCATTGTCCACCGAAACGCATGTCTTTGATGACTACTATAATAGCGCATGGCGCATGCGTATCATGCCACCAAATCCTTATGGATATTCATTTGTTTCATATTTTTGGCTTCATCCTCATCCTGGCACCCGTTATGATCCGTATTGTTCATTAATACGTATATGGACCATTTCCACATGTGTGTGCCATGTTGTCACATTTACCGGTTCGAATGTCCTCTAGTGTGAATTAATATAATTATTATTTACACAAATTTATTATAAGCAATGAGTCAGAAAACATGTGGGAAACATTTTGAGACAATTGATTTTTTTAATTGCTTATTAGGAATATTAGCAATACATATTTGAAAATTTATGCATTATTGAATAACTAATATTTCTGAAGTTCCCAATCATATTTCAACACATGGCAACTGTGCTATGGTCTGCCCCTACTTAGGAAATCGTGAAGTTAAATTTCTAGCCGTGTGAAAATTACCGTGGCATAGTTGATGATTTTAGCACCTTCAAATTGATCGAAAAATTCTGAAATAATAGGAAGTTGAAGCTATTTTAGTGATACTGTCTATAGGTTCTATCAAGGAGGTGGTACATTCATTATTCCAAATTTTTTGGAATTTTCTCTCCTCGTTTCTATAAAATAAAAATATGAATATTATTTCAATATACATGTAGTAAGGACAAATCAGATGATTTGCCCCAAAATGTCACTGCGTTTAAAGAATGTTCCTATCAGAGAGCCTAAAAGAAAAATTCACTAGCTTGTCAGTGACAATTTGTATTGAAAAAATTTTTGGAGAAGAGAAATAAAGGTATATAGAAAAAATATAAAATTTTCACTTATCTTTGGACGTTTCGGGACCGATTCTGCTCCCGTTTTCAACATGAGAAGAGATTATTTCAATAGCGAAGTCATATAATATGTCTTGAAGCTTTTCAGTTTTCAATGACAATTGGTGACGTTGGCAATCAAATGAGTTACAGGATGTTTTCATTAATTAATCTTGAATTTACCATTTTCATGTTCAGATTTTAGTAGTGAATACCATGTTCTGTCTATATCAACTGAACAAGGAGCAATGCTATTGTCTCCGTTCAGAAGAATGCAAGCAGATTCCTTGTTTTTACTCTTCTGGTTGTTATCTTCTTTTCCAATGATTTTAATATTATTCCACTCTGTCATATGTTGTCCGTCTTCAGTAAGGATATGTTTAGCTAGTTTCGATTTATCGATCGTAAAGAACATAATAGTTCTGATGGAAATTCTGAGCAGCGCTCAACGAGTTCTTCTAAATATACTTATTGTGTTTTAGTAACAAATCGATAATCACTTTTGCATGCATCAGCTGTCATATGGTGCCAACCACGAGTTCTGACGAGTTATTCACAACATTCTCATTGTGTTATAGATAGAAATCGATACTTTTTCATTTAGCAGCTGTAATATGGTGCCGACCTAAAAAACATATTCGATAAAAAATTAATTCAACACACAGTTCTGATGTGAATTGTGAATAGTGGTCGACGAATTCTTCAAAATATTCTCATTTTTGTTTTAAGATGACATCGATTTTTCACTAAAACACAATAAGAATATTCCGAAGAACTTGTCGAGCGCTACTCAGAACTCCCATCTGACCTGTTCTATTCCTTGAAATCAACTTTTAATCGAAAATGTTAGTTTTTTGAGTTCAGCACCTTATGACAGCTGATGAAAGAAAAATTATCAATTTTTTCACTAAAACACATATTGGTTCGGTTTGACCGAAATAGCACCCTGTATATTTTTTGCAATTTTTGATTTCTACTCAAAATTACCATTCCGACGATGTATCACACTTCGTATTTCAAATTTGATTTGATAGAGAAAACGACAATTGAAATTTCATATTTTTGTAATCTTGATTTCGACTTGAGAATTGTAGTAGATCATGTAATTTTCAAATTTTCATCTTTCAAAATGGCTGAGATAATCTATTGGAACAGGTATACTGGGACACCCGGTATATTCAATTTTCAACATAAAAAATGGATATTTGTATAGCAAATTCGTTCCCGAAACGTCCAAAGCTAAGTGAAAATTCATATTTTTTCTATATACCTTAATTTCTCTTCTCCAAACCTTTACATACAAATTCTCACTGACAAGCTAGTTAGGCTCTCTGATATGAAAATTCTTTAAACGCAGTGACATTTTGGGGCAAATCATATGATTTGTCCTTGCTACACGTATATTTAAATATTTTCATTTTATTGAAACGAGGAGTGAAAATCTCAAAAAATCTGAAATAATGAATCTACCACCTCCTCGATTAACCTACAGCCAAGGTGGATAGATCCTACAGCTCACCTGAGTAATGATAATTGTCACAAATTCACTTTTGCACATTTGTGTGCTAGCTCTAGGAAGCTGCTCAGAGTTGTTCTTATCGTTATCTTTGGATTTTCGTATTTTATACTATTAACTAGCTGACCCGGCAAACGTTGTTTTGCCATAAACATTATTTCTGGAAAAATATTTTTAGATACATTTTTATTAGAAAACTTTCATTATTTTATTTCTACTTCCTTTTAGTTTGTCAATCAATAAATGCGGGATTCTTTAGTTTTTCAAACTACTCTATTTATTTTCTACTTATTTTTAGTTCGGTACTCTATACCTCTTCATTTTTTCAAACTACTCTTTATTTTCTACTCACTTCTTTTCAGTTTGGCTATCTATAAAAAGGTGTTTCATTAGTTCTTCAAATTACTATTCATCACAATAGCTGATACCCGGCAAACGTTGTTTTGCTATATTTAATTATTTCTAGAGAATATTTTTTCAGTTAGATATTTGAAAGTGTGAAAGTGTTGAAAGTATCAACATACTTTTATTATTTTGTTTTCTAATTCTTCTTGAACCACGAAAACACCCAAATACAAATTTTAAATAGAATCGGATCATAATTACAAAACTCAGTTGCCATATTGGATCCTCCATCTTTAATTTCCTAATTTTGATGAAGAATCATAATCTCCGATCCCAAAATCCCCCAGATACACAATGGAATGGAATCGGATCATAGTTACAAAACTCGTCCGCCATATTAAATCTGCCATCTTGGATTTCCAAATTGTTTTGATGAAATAATCATCATCTCCGACTCCGAAAACCCCCCCATACCAATTTTGCATAGTATCTGATCATAATTAAAACACTCGTCCGACATTTTGAATTTTCCCATTTTGACAAATGATTTATATCTCCGACCTCTGAAACCTCCAGATACCAATTTTTAATAGAATCTGACCATAATTACGAAACTCGTCCGCCATATTGGATCCGCCATTTTGAATTTCCAAATTTTTACGAACGAACCATAATCTCCGACCCCGAAAACCTTCAGATACCAATTTTGAATATAATTGGATCATAATTACAAAATTCGTCCGCCATATTGGATTCGCCATTTTGAATTTCCTAATTTTGATAAAAAATCATAATCTCTTTGAATGGAATCTGACCATAATTACAAAACTCGTTCGCCATATTGGATCCGCCATCTTGAATTCCCAAAATTTTACGAAAGAATCATAATCTCCGACCCTGAAAACTCCCAAATACCAATTTTGAATGAAATCGGATAAAAATACTCGTCCGCCATATTGAATACGCCATCTTGAATTTTCGATTTAAAAAATAGATTACGACCGATTCTCATACCTACCGCATACGCACAAAAAATTTTATACGAATCGGTCGACCACTAACACCGTGACCGGGACAGGAGAATTTTATAATAATATATTAGATGTATTTTGTATAGGTACTGTCTGATATCTCGCTGAATGTTTAGTTATGATGAAGTGGTTATCTGGAAGAGCAGCTCCGCTGAACATCGCCACTCCTTCTCAACCTTAACATGATGTGACAATTTTTGTAGAGTGTATAGTGAAGTCGCTTCATTATTAATATTTTTATTATTATTATGTTGGTGATAATACAACAATGGTGTACAAAACTTGTTGAAAAGTGCATTTTCTGCGCTCGTTACTATTTCAATATGTCACTTTCCACACAAGTTATGTAATACACTAATTATTATATCCACAACAAAGGACCCCGCACTAAACTATAGGGAAAATGGCTCTCGATGAAAATCGCTGAATTTTTGGTATGTTGCAGACTTTCATATACTGAACAGATATTCCAATGAACTAACCTCGAAAAATGGACAGTTTTTCTGATATTGACCTCCAAATGTTATTTTTTCGAGAAAACAAAAGTATCCGAAAATGGTTGAATTTTTGGCATGTTGTAGATAGAAATGAACTGATGAAGAAATCCAATTGACATAACCTCAAAAAATTGACAGTTTTCTCGATATTGACCGCCAAATGTTATTTTTTCGAGAAAAAAAATCTGAAAATGGCTGAATTTCTGGTATGTTGTAGATAGGAATGAACTTATGAAAAAATTCAATTGACCTAACCTCTAAAAAAATTGACAGTTTTTTCAACATTGACCTCCAAATCTATTTTTTTCGGAAAATAATCTATGAAAATAGCTGGATCAAGTGGGTTCGTTGTTGATATGAATGAACTGATGAAAAAGTCTCATTGACAAAACGCAAAAAATTGACAATTTTACTGCTACTGACCCCTAAATGGTATTCAAACAACTGTATAAAAGTTGACCTTCAGAATATCATTCTGTACATTTCCAAGGTCAGGAGAGTTAGGAAAATATAATGTTTTATCATCATCGACGTTTCGTCCTTCATTATGAGGCATCCTCAGAAATCTATGAGTAAACCAATACTAGCAAAATGAGTCAATTAAGTTATGTTGCAGCTTCGATTTTCAAACACATTTTCCTGAACATCCTCATATAGGTGAGTAGATTTTTGAAGTTTGTCAGGTTTTCATTTTATTTTGATAACTTTTCTTCATGTCTTTTTTGTGTCATTTTGCCCATCACACACATCATTTTAATGTTTCAATGTACCCATTCTGTTTGTAATTGAAGATATAATATAATATAATTATTGATGATTCCAGAGATGAAATAATAGAAATGGGATTTTTGAAACACTTGCTATTGCACTAGTTTTCATACAAGATTGTCAAATTGACACAAATAATTATTTTCCAAAATATTGATAAGACACTATCAATCCATTGCAAATATTTTATTTTATCCCATAATTTTGAACTTGTTCACTGTCGCAAACCGTTTTCTCTTCATCTCTGTACATATTGTTTATAATTATTGAAATTCACGATATTTCATACCATGAAAATTGCGGGACAACGCGTGATGACGTCTTATACCGCGATCAATCCATTGCAATTATACTATACGATACGATTTAGGTATTGTGTATACTTCAGTACACAACACTCCACTCCTACTGTGGAAATAAATCCTCAATTCTATTAAGAATTCGGAAATATTCTCATTGGTTGTTGAGCACTAAAACGTGTTTATCGGTATCGGTATGTCAATGTCACGTCATCGGCGGCTATAGTGTTGCTGTGAGGTGATTATTTTGATTATTTCAAAAAATATATTTGGTATCATTTTAAGTAATGAATCAGTGTATCTAATACTTTTTGATAGATGGAATAATCAAAATGAAATAGATATATGGCATAAACATAGATACTATATATTTCATTACATCCTCTCAACAGCAACTTTGTCTATTGATTATTGTTCCATTTATCTTATTTCCCATACGTACATTTGAAGGTCCATATCGAAAAACTGTAAATTTTTTGAGGTTATGTCAATTGCATTTTTCCATCAGTTCATTACGATCCAGAACATACTAGAAATTCAGCCATTTCCAGAGATTTTTTTCTTGAAAAAATACCATTTGGAGGTCAATATCGAGAAAACTGTCAATTTTTGGAGGTTATGTCAATTGGATTTCTTCATCAGTTTATTCCTATCTACAACATGCCGAAAATTCAACCATTTTCAGATACTTTAATTTCTCGAAAAAAATGACATTTGGAGGTCAATATCAGAAAAACTGTCCATTTTTTGAGGTTACTTCATTGGAATATCTGTTAGCATATAAAAGTCTGCAACATACCAGAAATTCAGCGATTTTCATCGAGAGCCATTTTCCCTATAGGTTAGTGCGGGGTCCATTCAAACCTGAAGTTGTTCTCACAGTTTCTCTATGGTATTGTACTTCAATTGATTGTTTTGCAGCAATGGACCCAGACATACATCAAATGGTCTCCTTTAGGTACCTATTTGTCTACTTTCCACAAGATGGGTATTGCCTTGTGGGCTGGACATAACTATGCCCAGTACAAGAAATTTGCTCATCCTGGAGTACAGTTCATTGACTATTCACCATGCGAGAAATATTTGGTCACCTATTCTCCACAAGGTGATCCTCATAATCCTGATCAGAAGAGGATTATCATTTGGGACATTAGGTGAGTACTTACAACCCAATCACAATTGACGATAAAGTGGAAGTGAAGTTTTAGGGACTGTGATATTCATGGTGTTTCAAAAAAGATGACTCCTCCTTGTTAGGGTAGGTAGAACACTGCAAAATAGGTTGAGTTTTTCTCATGAAAAAATGTCGTAACTACATCCGTTTTCAAGACGTGGAAACTACTGGCAATATTGTAATGAAATTTTGTATGGATGTGTTTTGGAAGCTGAATTGCATGAATTTGTTTCTATTATCCTACTCATATAGATGGCGCTTTGTTACACGGTTCGTAGCTAGTTGTTTCAAACATAACTTTTTTGAGGTTAGATCTTTCAATTCAAATCTAATGTGAACTTCAACATCATTCAATTTTACACCACAATGGTACCTATTACCTATTTAATGAAAATCTAAAACAATTATATCCTTCTAATGCTGAACTTCCTGAATCACGAGAATAACATTGAAATAAATTGGACTAAAAACATGGACTACACAGTTTGGTAGTATCCTAAGGAAAACGTTTATGCTACAGAGGTCAATTCACGTCAAGAGTTGCAAGACAAAATTGAACATCACTTGAATGATCTAACA
This sequence comes from Phaedon cochleariae, assembly GCA_918026855.4. Lineage (NCBI taxonomy): Eukaryota > Metazoa > Arthropoda > Insecta > Coleoptera > Chrysomelidae > Phaedon > Phaedon cochleariae. The sequence goes on along the minus strand of OU896714.1, from coordinate 36,618,183 downwards.
GTGGATCCTCAACCGAAAATAATGCATTCTTGTGAAACAAAGAATAAAATCGTGTATGTATTCGTGAAAACGGAGGACATTTTGACTGATTCAATATTTTATGTTTTTAGCAAAATTAGTCTCAATTTTCTACTTTTGATTCTTTGTTGAATTGATAACTTTAGCTCAAGAATAATGTTATCGTTTTTGAATTCAAATAAATAGGTGATTGATTTCAATAATACTTATTTTATACCAGCACCAGCTATTACTCTATTATTTTCAAATAAAAATATTCCGAAAATGGTACACGAGTATGTATGTATGAGTATGAATTGAATGATATTCAAGTTCACATGAAATTTGGTCTGAAAAATTCAACCTTAGAAAAGTTATGTTCAAAAATCACTCAGTATTAACCATGTAAATAGCGCCCTCTATGAGAGTCAGATATGAAAACAAATTCATGTGATGTGTCAGCTTCCAGAACATATCCATACGAAATGGTGCCAGTAGTTGTGTAAAAAATATTTTTTTCAACATCTTGTATCTTGAAAATGGATTCCGTTAAGACATTTTCTCACAATCCAAACCCAACTTATTTTGCAATGTTCTACCTACCCTAGCAAGCAGTTCACATTTTTTTGAAACACCCTGTATAATCCAATATGAGAGTATACCCAAAGTGCCACCATAAAAAAGCTGTAGTTTGGCAAATAAGCCTCCATCCTCAGTAGAACTGAAAAAGAACTAAAGTTTAATTGACTCCATAACATCATGCATGAGAGAACGGTTTTTCTTCAATGAACATCGTATTGAAATAAATCACCAAGGCATCGTTGCCAAGTCTATTCGGCACGACTTGGCCGGCACGACTTGGCAGTTTAAGAAACTGTGACATCAAAATTAACTATCTTTTCTAAATCTAAATAATTTCACCGTGGTCTTGTGGCTGTTAACAGCATATGTGTAGGACTGCTTGACATTGTTGCCAAGACTCTTCAGCACGACTTGGCAGTTCAAGAAGGCTGTGGCAGCATGATCCCCTCTCTTTTCTGAATCTGAATAATTTCATCATTCTCTTATGGCTGTTAACAGCATAAGTGTAGGACTGCTTGACATTGTTGCCAAGACTTTTCAGCACGACTTGTCAGTTTAAGAAGGCTGTTGCATCACGATCACCTCTCTTTTCTGAATCTGAATAATTTCACCATGCTCTTATGGCTGTTGACAGCATAAGTGTAGGACTGCTTGACATTGTTGCCAAGACTCTTCAGCACGACTTGGCAGTTGAAGAAGACTGTTGCATCACGATCCCCTCTCTTTTCTGAATCTGCATTATGTCACCGTGCTCTTATGGCTGTTAACAGCATAAGTTTAGGACTGCTTGACAATGTTAAATTGTCTACTCTATAGTTTAGGCAGGCTGTGGCATCACAATGCCCTCCCTTTTCCAAATCTTGATGATTTCACCGTCCTCTTATGGCTGTCAACAGGCAAAGTGTAGGACTGTTTGACATTGTTGCCAAGTCTATTTGCCCCTCTCCTTTCAGAACTGGTTTGGAAAAGCGTTCTTTCAACCCCGAAGGCCCTACAGCATGGCCGATTTTCCGTTGGTCACATGATGACAAATACTTCGCACGTATTGGGCAAAATAATGATGCTCTACAAGTGTACGAGACGCCATCCTTCGGATTGCTCGAGAAGAAGTCGATCAAGATCAATGGCATCAGAGACTTCAACTGGTCACCAACTGATAATATTGTTGCTTATTGGGTTCCAGAAGATAAGGTAAGGTTATTTATTATTCAGTATTCATGATGATTTCATTATTTTTTTCATATTTATATAATTGATTGATTGAGCAATCCTTGATTTGGCGTATAAATTTATATTTTCATGAGTATTTGAATTAGAATATTATAACCTTCCATCAAAATGAAACAGAGTGCATCTAATAGTTCATTTGAAAAGATCACTTATACTCATTTGAATATTCAATATGAATATCAGTTGTTGATGAACGTTTACTTCTATCAATTATTAATTTTACTCATAATTTCTTTATATTTCTTCATATTCAATTTTTATCATTATCAATCTTTATTATTCCCAAGAAACAGTTGACATATTTGAAGATTGAATATTCATTTCAGTTATTGATTAATGTTCACTTGTTTAAGTTATTTGCTAACTTCACTTATGTCTTCAAAATTTCTTTACTTTCAATTTCAATCATCAATCAATGTTTAGTTTCGTGTTTGGATTATTCATGCCGCGCACTCTGCTATTTGATATAAAAGTTGTGTTTGTGACTTTATCAATTCAAATGTTTGTATGTTATGATTTTGCTACAAAATTATTATTGTTATGCTTTCCTTTTATATACTCTAAATAACATATTTTTTCTTCAAGGATGTGCCTGCTAGCGTAACTTTGTTGGAATTGCCTAATAGAAATGAAATTAGAAAGAAGAACTTGTTCAACGTAGCCGACTGTAAAATTCATTGGCAGAAAAGTGGTGATTACCTCTGTGTAAAAGTAGACAGGTGAGTAAAATTTAGAATCATGAGATATTCATAAAATGGTGGTATTTTCTCCATGAACTGTCTTGAATTATTAATCAATTTCAAAGACATTTGCTTGATAGTAATGATGTTTGTAGTGGTCATTTGCACAGAATATAGAAGAAAAAATAAGATGAAATGAAATAAATCCTATTGAATGAATGAAATGATAAGTATTCTTCATATTATTTCTCTACTTCATTTCAAAGTAAACAGTTTTTAACAGGTTAATAAGTATTATTGCTTATCTAGAATTGCTATTTCTGTGTCTAATTAATTAAGACCCTATTATTGATTTGCCTGAATTATTATGAAATATCCACAAATGTTAGTATGTATCTCTCCCTTCCAACATTATAAGGATTCCCTTTCGTGTGCTATAAGCGATAAAAACATGTATCGGACATAGTGTGTCGCCTCATTATCAGAAAATATGTGAGAATACTCACTTTTTTAAAAAATGCCATAACCCTCATCTCCACATCTGTATTTAATTGTGATAGAATAGATTTCCAGAGAATTTTTTTGTCTGAACACGACGGAAGAGTACCTGCAGTACTGACGTCACAATTTCTATTGGCGATAGATACACGTCGCCGCACCTGAACAATCTGAACAATTTTGAGCGGTTTATTTTGATTGATGTGCCCAATAAAACAACAACAAAACAAAGCTTTAAAAACCCCGTAAAATGGCGAACGCTTATTTTAATCAATCATTGTTCAAGATGTTTTCTCATTTCCACGACCTTTGGTTTGTAAGGATTATAGGCTGATGACTGTCCGAAACATATTGCCTGATAATCTTCCGATTATCGAACTTTTTGGAGATTATTTTGTTTTATAACCCTTTCTAATCTCTTCATAAGTTCAGTTGAGTGGACAGATGTAATGTTGATTGTCTCTCCTTGTCCCACCAATAAATCCCTGGGTAAACACCGTTCATGATCTGAGGTGATATACTGGGTCTATAGTAGGGGGGGCAAAGTGGCTAAATAGGGTTTTACTCGCGCGCCGTGCGGACGTATCAGATTGTGAAGATTAGATGCGAAAATGAAAAAAAGTTTATATGATATATTATATGACCTTTCACTGGTGGGGAGAGCGTGTACAGGTGTTCTAAAATGTAAAATAAAACAGTCACATAGAAACGCTCGAGTGCATCAGATATCAATAGTGTATGCGCCTCACGTATTAATCTGCCGGTTTGCATGGTGGGGGTGACCGTACGAAAGGATAGAGAATAGGTAGAAAAAAAATGTATTCCAGCGCGTCAGATATTGAGAAGGGACGTTAAGTGAACCCTCAAGCAGCTCCTATTCAAAAGACTGACAATTTCGACGCGACCAAAAGTCTCAATTTTTGAAAATGAAAAAAAATCGTGACCTTGATACATGCAGGGTGGACCATTAGTGTGGCAAAGTGACATAATGGCTTTGCTGTTTGAAACAGATGAACAAAAATTCTTGAGATGGTCTAGTCTCATGAGCAGTAAATTTCTGAAATATTTTGCGTTATACAGGGTTACTCAAAGATACGTGGCGTATCAAAGTTATACTTTTTCTTAAAGCACACCTTGTAGTTTATTGTTATATGTATTTAGAAGTTGTAGGAAATTCAATGTTCATATGAAATACATCGTCCTTAGAATTCAAGTTATGAACATCCACAGACACATCTTAAAATTAAATCATTATTGTTTTTCTAAAAATCTGAACAATTTGCAATTTACCCATAAAGACAATTTCCGTTTGTCTTGTTTGTTTTGCATCCAAAGGCAACAACAATAAATAACCATTGTTTATCAATTCGAAATCACAAACCTTTTCACACCAACAAATTCAGTCCCATTGAAAAAACAAAAAACAATGAAGTTATGTCTTCACTTTTTTGCCTGTTTAAAAACTTACTATGAACGTATGTCTTAAGTCATACAAAATTTCATCACAATGTTGCCAGTAGTTTCGACATAATCGTAAAAAATGTGTTAAAAAAATATTTTTTTTCAACACCTTGTATCTCGAAAACGGATGCCGTTACGACATTTTTTCACTAATCTTCTGATACAATGTGGAGATATACAGTCGAAGGCTGCCGCATGGTTCAAAACGAACAAACTAGCTCTGAATCAGACGAAGACAGTAACGATGATATCATAAACAAAAGATCTGACCCACCATTCTGATAAGCCGAATTTTCTGAAGTTGCTGGGAATATACATAGATTCAAAACAACTATGGGATGTGCAGGGGAATAACCTAGCAACATCATTAACCAGAACTATATATGCTCTGAGACAACGTACATTTAAAACGTCTAAGCATATTTTGCGCTATTGCAGTCGAGAATGATATACGGAATACTCGCTTGGGGACATGCGACAATCTGGCATAGAATCTATCAGCTCCAAAAAAGAGCTCTTATAATTGTGGGAGGAGTTGGCTATCGTGAAGATGTTAGGAATATATTCATACAGCAAAAAATACCCACTTTACCTCGTGTCTATATTTTGGAATGTCTTACATAACCCTGATAGATTTACGTTTCATAAAAAAAAATCATGATTACAATACTAGATATAGAAATCACATTTATCCAAATTTATTACGCCTGAACAGATCAAAGACTGGAACCTCTTACTATGGTTTGTTGACCTACAACAACTTGAACGAAGAAATTAAAGTCAGGCGTATGCCTCGTTTCAGATCTGTAATGAAATCGTTTTTGCTGAAGAATGCTTTTCAAAATATTCAAGATTTTATCGATTCCATTAGGAATTTGAAAATTTGACAAGTTCTGTATTCTAGATTTGTTATATACTTTTATCTTTTTACAATATTTTGTGCTGTGTTTTATACTATTGACGATGTAAGATTTCTTGTAAATTTTTGACCAGAATATTGTTACGATTTTACTCTGGGTCCGTAATAATTTAACACTCGGTAGAACACTTGAAAACGATTTATTCTGAACACTACTATACAATAATTACAATACTCGTACTAAACACTTCCGATTCACAACACTGCTTCGATCGTTATTATAACGCTTCCAAATAATGACTTTTTCCTTCCTGTCCCTAACAACATCTATTTACTTTTGGGTGTATGATAAATTGACATTCATCATACAGGGCGTGGAAATGAATTCTGAATTGAGACTCTATCACGAATCTGCGATTAGAGGTCTATAAAAATCACAAGTTTCCATCGTTCAAGTTTGAACCCCCTGATTGGGTATGAAAGTGTTGAAAAGGAATATTCTCAGATAAATTATGAACATACAAAAATGGATATATATTTATATAAAGCAATACATTGAGAATTCGCATTCTCTATGTGATGAGAATATTTACTCTTTTTCAGTTAATTCAATAGAAAACAACTACTTTCCTGGCTATATGCCACGACGAACATTGAATTATCGTGTGTGTTCAATAGATATAATTCAATGTTCGTCGTGGCATATAGCCAGGAAAGTAGTTGTTTTCTATTGAATTAACTGAAAAAGAGTAAATATTCTCATCACATAGAGAATGCGAATTCTCAATGTATTGCTTTATATAAATATATATCCATTTTTGTATGTTCATAATTTATCTGAGAATATTCCTTTTCAACATCTATTTATATTACCTAATAAAACGTCTAGATTCCACTCGAAATATCGTGAACAGGTCGATAATCTTCTCGAGTCATCTCAATAGCCGTCGAATCACCTAATTACTATTCCAAGAAATATGGCTTGTTTACTTTCATCGCAGGTAGCTGGGATTGATCGCCAGGGTCGTAACATTTACCCCCTTCTTCAAATTTGATCGTCCCGATCAAAAACAGAACTCTCCTCACCATGATAGCGCTTCAGTCTTTCAAGATGAACGACTTTCATCTTTGTCCTAGGGCTGCGTTGGATTCTGTAGACCACATCGTTGATCCTTTTCAACACCGTATACGGTCCTTCCCAAGATGGTGTTAATTTGGGTGATACGCCTTTCTTCCGTCGAGGATTATACAGCCAAACTCGATCTCCTTCGAAGAATCCCTCTGAATTGGCTTTGAGATCGTACCGTGCCTTCATTTTGTCACTTGCTAATTTCAATCTTTTCCGAGCAGTCTCATGAGTTTTCATCAAGCCATTCCGGAGCTCATCTGCGTAGTCTTGTACTTCCTTTTCTTCAACACTTGGTGAACCGAACACCAAGTCACAAGGTAAGCGGAGTTCTCTTCCAAAGACTATACTAGCCGGAGTTAGCTTCGTTGAATCATGGACAGCTGCTCTATACGCCATCAGGAATAAGGGAAGATGCCTGTCCCAGTCCCTCTGATGCTCTTCGACTACTTTGGAAAGATGTTCTTCCATAGTTCGGTTGAATCTTTCGACCATGCCATCGGATTGTGGATGTAGTGGAGTTGTTCTCGTCTTACTGATTCCCATTAGATCACAGACCTTTTTGAATAAGTTCGACTCAAAATTTCTCCCTTGATCAGAATGTAATTCCATTGGTACTCCGAACCGTGAAAACATGTTGTCGACCAATATCCTGGCAACTGTGGAGGCTTCTTGGTTTGGCATGCCGTATGCTTCTACCCACTTACTGAAGTAGTCCATAGCAACCAAGATGTATTTATTTCCATCATCGGTCAAAGGGAATGGTCCGGCTACATCGATGGCGATCCTTTCAAACGGAGCACCCACATTGTATTGTTTCATTCCAGCTCTTGATCTCGTTCTGGGACTTTTGCTGGCTTCGCATACAGGACATCTTCTACACCAACTTTCCACGTCGTCACGACATTGAACCCAGTAAAATCTTTCTCGAATTTTACTCAATGTCTTGTTAACTCCAAAATGTCCACCAGATTTTCCGCCATGGACTTCTTCCAGAACTTCATTAACTCTGATGTGGGGCACAACCAGCTGAGAAATTGTTGATCTAGCATCAGCTGATTCCCAAACTCGCTTCAATAATCCATTCTCCACAACTAGTGAGTCCCATTGTGCCCACATCGCCTTGAAAGCAGGCCCTCTATCCGAGATATCCTTCCATGTCGGTCTTTCTGTTCCTCTTTCTTTCCAACGTAGAAAATCGGCGATATTCGGATCGTTCTCCTGATCTCGTCTCATGTGTGCTGCTGTCCACTTATCATCGGTCACAAGTCTGGTTTTTCTAACATCAGCGGTTCCTTCTCGATGTTCAATGCGCAGACAATGCTTACAGGTTTCCGAACAAGGTCTTCTGGACATGGCATCTGCATTCTGGTGTAGTTTTCCTGGGCGATGCTTAATCTTGAAGTGATACTGGTTCAGCTTTTCCAGCCATCTTGCTATTTGACCTTCAGGATTCTTCATCTCCATCAGCCACCTCAAAGCTGCATGATCCGTCCTAATGAGAAATTCTCTCCCGTATAAGTATTTGTGGAAATGGTCAACAGCCTTAACAATTGCCAGCACTTCTTTCCTGGTGACACAATAATTCCTTTCTGGTTTGGCCATCACTTTGCTGTAGTATTCTATAACCTTTTCTTGACCATCCTGTACTTGTGATAGCACGGCTCCAATTCCGATGTTACTCGCGTCTGTGTCCAAAATAAACAAGCCTCTCTCTTGTGGGAACCTCAAAATAGGACTCGAACAGAGGCCAGCCTTCAATTTCTTGAAGGATTTCTCACATTCTACAGACCAGTTGAAGTTGACTCGTTCTTCTGTCAATCTATGGAGTGGTGCCGCAATATCAGCAAATCCTTCCACAAAACGACGGTAGTAAGTGCACAATCCCAAGAAACTTCTAACTTCATGTTTGTCCTTCGGTCTTGGCCAGTCTCGAATGGCTTGAATCTTTGTCTCGTCAGTTTGTATTCCTTCTGACGTTACCGTGTGGCCCAAGAAATCTACTCGTTTCTGGAATAGTGAACATTTCTTCAGGTTCAGTTTGAGGTTGGCATTCCTGAATCGCTGGAACACTTCCCGTAAGTTCTTCAGGTGTTCCTCGAAATTCTTTCCCATGACCAAAACATCGTCCAGATATACCAGGCAAGTTTTCCAAGTGAGCCCACGCAGTACCAATTCCATCAGCCTTTCGAAGGTTGCTGGGGCATTACATAGTCCAAAAGGCATCACAGTAAACTGGTACAGTCCATTACCAGTCGTAAATGCAGTCTTCTCCTTATCTTCTTCGTGAATGCTCACTTGCCAGTATCCGCTCTTCAAGTCCAGTGTCGAAAACCATCGGGAGCCAGCCAATGTAGTCAAAGTGTCATCAATCCTTGGTAACGGGTAGCTATCCTTCTTGGTGACGTCATTGAGCTTCCTATTATCCACACAGAATCTTGTGGATCCATCCTTCTTGGACACTAATACAACCGGTGCAGACCAAGGGCTGGATGATTCTTCAATTACCCCATCCTTCATCATTTTGTCAACCAGCTGTTCCACCTCCTGTTGCTTAGCAAATGGCATTCTTCTTGGTGGTTGCCGAATTGGGTGAGCTTTACCAGTATCTATTCTGTGCTTGACCAAGTTCGTCCGCCCTGTTGATGTTGATTCAAAGATATCACTTTCGTCTGCTATGAATTTCTTGGCAGCTTTATATTCCGTTGGTGATAAGTGGTCCAAGGAGGTTTCCAGAACTCTCAATGCACTGTCATCTCGTTCCCTCCATCTCTGCTCGTTAGTCTCATCACATTTTGCTACCCAACTGACTGGTTCACAAGCTCCGATGATGTCTCCTTCCCTTACTGTTATGGTGGTAGGTAACACATTTGCTACCCTCACAGGAATGTCTCGTTCGGTGGTCACTAAAGCTCGGGCAAGTAACAGCTTGCTGGGGGATTCCTCAAATGACTGTACTAATCCAACGCAGCACCCAGGGTCCTCTTCTAATCGCGCATGGATGATCTTCTCAGTGAATCCAGGAATTCTCACAGTCTTCGCTAGTCGTAGCCTCACAGACGTCTCCCTCTCGGCCGGTGTCGTTAGTACAAACTCTTCTCCTCAAAATTTCATGGTCTTCTGATCACTGTCGAATGAAAACCCGTAGTCACTTATCAGATCCATGCCGAGGATAAACTCATCTTCGATATCTGCGACGTATACCATGTTCATTATATGGAGTCTTCCAAGCGTCAACTCAATATCAGCCATCCCTCGTATTGGTGCATTTTCTCCAGTGACCGTACGAAGAACAAAGTTGGAAGTGGTTGGTTTTATACTTCCAGGCCGGAGAATGTCACTGCGTACCAGGGAAACTGATGCACCGGTGTCTTTGGTGCAGGTTACATCCATTTGGTTGATTTTTCCTTTGATGGTCAAGCTATCAGTTGTTCTTCTTATCCTTTTGATGTTTATGACCCTGGGGGCTTCGTTATTGCTAGCCAGCATGCGCCCCGATACGCTGGCTAGTTCTAGTTTTCCTGGTATCTATCTGAGGACTCACTAGATGACCTAGTCCTCGCAGGTGAGTACGACCGTGATGGCGTCCTTGCAGGTGAAGAAGATCGTGGTGGTACTCTCACCTTACAGTCCCTTATCAGGTGTCCAGTTCTGCCACAGCGATAGCAGGATCTATTTCGCTGGTTACTAGACCCACTCTTAATTTCTTTGAGTTCCTCAAGCACTTTTCTCAACATTTTCGCCACTGGGTCCACGTCTTCGGAAGGCTCCTCGATGGACACAGCTCTCACTTTTGGCCTAGAGGTGTTGAAGGCCGCTTCTACCTCCAGAGATCTTACTAGGGCTTCACCACTCCTCTTAAAGTCTTCTGTATTTCTGAGTCTCTCAGCCCGTCGATGAATACCTGCACCGCCAGTTGTTCTTTGAAGTCCTCTGGTGCCTCTGGGTAGGCTAATTGAGTCAGTCTTCTCACATCTGCTTCGAACTCCTGTAGGCTCTCTCCAGACTTCTGCACACGATTTTTCATCTGAGCCCGGTAAAGCTGTTCTCGATGTTGGTCACCATACCTGAGTTCTAGCGCAGCCACTAAATCTCCGAAGTGGTTTTGTTGTTCAACTGGGATCGACTGTAACATCCCCAAAGCTGGTCCTCTCAGAGCTACTATGAGTGCAGTAGCTTTTTCCTCGTCACTCCACCCATTTGCACTTGCTGCAGCCTCAAATTGTCGGCGATACATAGACCAAGGCGACTGTCCATCAAAAGTTGGTGGTTTCACGGAAGAACCCGATGTGGCAACTCTGTCACGGCGATCTTGACTTCGTAGCGAGGTGATCTGATTCGCTACATTTCTTTCGATTGCATCGAGCATGGAATCTATTCTTGAAACTTCCTGGTTGAGCTTGTCATCAATTCTGGTGACATCTGTCTTCAACTCATCCATTTGCTTATCAGTTTTATGCAGAATTTGTTCGAAGAAGATTTTCTGATGTTCTCGTTCTTTTTCTTGATGTTCTCGTTCTTTTTCTTGATGTTCTAGAATTTTCTGTAACTCTTCTTGACGACGTTTTTCTTCTTCTAGTTTTTCTTCCTGTCGTCGTTTCTCATCTTCCTGTCGTCGTTTCTCTAGTTCTGCGAACTGATTTTTCATGAATTTTATAATGTCTTCCATCGTGTCGTATGACGTACTCCTTGTATTCACCATACGTATTCAAATGTCCTCGAAAATCCACACTTCTGACACCACTGTTACGATTTTACTCTGGGTCCGTAATAATTTAACACTCGGTAGAACACTTGAAAACGATTTATTCTGAACACTACTATACAATAATTACAATACTCGTACTAAATACTTCCGATTCACAACACTTCTTCGATCGTTATTATAACGCTTCCAAATAATGACTTTTTCCTTCCTGTCCCTAACATCATCTATTTATATTACCTAATAAAACATCTAGATTCCACTCGAAATATCGTGAACAGGTCGATAATCTTCTCGAGTCATCTCAATAGCCGTCGAATCACCTAATTACTATTCCAAGAAATATGGCTTGTTTACTTTCATCGCAGGTAGCTGGGATTGATCGCCAGGGTCGTAACAATATATACAAGTACTACTAAGTAAACCCATCTTATTTTGCAATGTTCTACCTACCCTAGCAAAGGGGTTAGGTTTTTAGAAACACCCTGTATGTATCATTCCTCGCAGGTATTCGAAAGTGCGCAAGGAGAAGAACGAGACCAAGTACTCCGGCATGTACTGCAACTTCGAGGTGTTCCACATGCGCGAGAAACAGATACCGGTCGACAGCGTCGAGTGCAAGGAGCCCATACAGGCTTTCGCCTGGGAGCCTGTCGGGTCCAAGTTCGCCATGATCCATGGCGAGTCGCCCAACATCAACGTCAGCTTTTACGAGGTACGTGAGCGTTGATTTGTCGATGATTTTTACCACCCTATTATTTAGCTCGGTATGTATTATACCAATAATAGCGAGACTATGGAATCGGATAAAGAAGTTTATGATTTACCGCTGGATATAGGAGAATCTAGTAAAAAAGATCATAGGTTTTTCATGTATTGATATGTGGGATATAAGGAAACTGAGAACAGCGGGCGGTAAAGTGCACTTTACAGCCCGTGGGCCATAATGAGCCCGCGGGCGGTAAAGTGCACTTTAGGGCCCGCTAGTGCATCATATACTATTAGTTTATGGATTAATTTTCAATAAAATTATCACTACATAGTGACTCAGATGAAAGGCTATGTACTTCATTCTGATAGATATCTGACATATAATTCCGTTATTGTCATTCTGTGGGTTCAAGTTTCATAGGTGTATAAGTACTATGGCAGAAAATACTTGGTCAAAAATGTGATTTTGATGGATTTATTCATCATTTTTGTTCAATATATCAAGAATAGTATCTGCTAGAAATTCAATGAAAAGTTTCCTGATTCACCTCAAATGAATTTGAGAAAGTTCATTAGATTTGAGTATTAATGGTCATTATTTTCATTTCAGCTCCATTACATCTTTCTATATTTATTAATACACAATTCCACATGTTCAACTTTGATATTTTCAGCTTATCATTTCAAAATTTCTACTCAGCAAACTGAATATTCTCGGAAATATTGACGCTCTGTCACTTACTTCGATCAGTTTGATTTAGGACACGTTTAGATTTTCACAAAGGAGACATTATACCCTTTCATTTGCTCTTTGTTTCAACTCGTTATTACATGGCGGAAGTATGTCCAGAATAATGGCAGCAATTAATCGCTGTGAATTTGACTCAGTTTAAGGGGTAGCACAGATAGGTATTTGAGATCTACCATTCAATTGGTATCGGATGACATAATCTTTATCTCGTTATCAAATCGCGAAATCCTTTGTAGATTAGAGCATAGGAAAGTGCCATTTTTAAATCATTTTGCTCAGGATAGTGATTCGCACAGTTGCCGTTCGATAATATACAATGTTTTTACATGCCTTTGAGACATATGTTATCAGATGACGGTCGAAAGGACCCCGCACTTTTAGTACGTAAAATGGTTCTCGGTGAAATTTTCTGAATTTTCAGTATGTTGTAGAATTCGATGAACTGATTGAATCTGTGGAATCGTAAAGTTCTTTGATGAACAGATTCTGAGATACAGGGCGTTGAAGTTACAAATCGGTATTTTTCATTTAATTATTTTCTAGAAATTCAAAGATGCCAAGTACAATTTTCTTCGCTCATATCATTAACGAACCTCCATATTACTCAACATAATACAGATGGTTCAGATGATGTAATTGTTTACAGAGTGAAACATATAAACATTTCAGTGATGTCTGAAAATTCGATGTAATAATGAAATATCGAAAAAATAATTTAGGCATGCAATATACTATTCTCATTCCATCATGAATCACAATTCTTACATTTCATACAGGGTGATTTGAAAAATTGGTGACACCTAAGACCGACTTATTAATACACATCCTGTATATTCGAGTGAATTGTTAACCTTCCAAGATAGCTGATACCGTATGAACATGATTTCGTTGAGATATATAGGGTGATCATGAAGATTTTCGATTATGAAAATGACAAAAAATCGTGTTTTTTGAAATCACCCTGTTATTCATGATTAACTCGGTGAAATTCCCTAATTATTTTTTAATATATTCATCATTCGCTCCTCAACGCTGTCTTGAAAATTCAGTTTCCTATCATGACGGGTGTCATAGTTATTAATTCAGGAACTTACCATTTGCATGAAGAGTTGATGAGACTTGTTCACTTACATTCGCATAGTGGCCGATATTCTTCACAAATAGTGAAACGTGAGAATGTGAAGACGAAAATAAGTTTAGTATTCATATACAGGGTGAACATTAAAAATTCAATAACAATAGCAGATATATGAATTTAATAATATTAATATAATGTACAGATAGTTAGGCGAATTTCGTTGGTATACAAGCTCTGCCAAAATGAAAAACGAACAATACCTAGGAGATGGGAGAATGATTCGGTCTTTCACGCTTCCAGGGAGGGAGGGAGAGTTGAATCCTGGAATCGAAATTCGCTATCTGTACATTATATTAATATTATTAAATTCATATATCTGCTATTGTTATTGAATTTCTAATGTTCACTCTGTATATGAATACTAAACTTATTTTCGTCTCCAGATTCTCACGTTTCACTATTTGTGAAAAATATCGGCCACTATGCGAATGTAAGTGAACAAGTCTCTTCAATTCTTCATGCAAATGGTAAGTTCCTGAATTAATAACTATGACACCCGTCATGATAGGAAACTGAATTTTCAAGACAGCGTCGAGGAGCGAATGATGAATATATTGAAAAATAATTAGGGAATTTCACCGAGTTAATCATGAATAACAGGATGATTTCAAAAAACACGATTTTTTGTCATTTTCATCATCGAAAATCTTCATGATCACCCTATATATCTCAACGAAATCATGTTCATACGGTATCAGCTATCTTGGAAGGTTAATAATTCACTCGAATATACAGGATGTGTATGAATAAGTCGGTCTTAGGTGTCACCAATTTTTCAAATCACCCTGTATGAAATGTATTAATTGTGATTCATGATGGAATGAGAATAGTATATTGCATGCCTAAATTATTTTCTCGATATTTCATTATTACATCGAATTTTCAGACATCACTGAAATGTTTATATGTTTCACTCTGTAAACAATTACATCATCTGAACCATCTGAATTATGTTGAGTAATATGGAGGTTCGTTAATGATATGAGCGAAGAAAATTGTACTAGGCATCTTTGAATTTCGAGAAAATAATTAAATGATGAATAACCGATTTGTAACTTCAACGCCCTGTATCTCAGAATCTGTTCATCAAAGAAATTTACGATTCTGCAGGTTCAATCAGTTCATCGAATTCTACAACATACTGAAAATTCAGAATATTTCACCGAGAACCATTTTACCTACTAAAAGTGCGGGGTCCTTTGCGGCCGGCTCTCCAACTATAACGGAAGTGTCTCAACTGGCTTCGTAAAGACTATCACCCTCTAGGTTCTAGTCAACCAGGCCCCCATCCTACTAGAAAAATTTGAGAAGCGCGCGTGCAACCACCTGTTCTGGTCGCCGGGCGGTCATTTCATCGTGTTGGCCGGCCTCGGGTCGAACGGCAGCGGCTCGCTGGAGTTCGTCGACACGCACGATTTCCTACTCATAAACACCACAAAACTTCCTCGAACTTCCTTAAACCTGCAGCTGCTCAAACCTACTCCAACTCCCTCAAACATCCAAGTACCTCCTTAAACTTCCTCGAGCTTCCTCAAACTTCTTCAAGGATGTACACCAAAAACTTCCCATATGATTACCCCCTATAATGATCGTTACAGTATTTTTTTCTTCAAATTAGTTTTCTTGTCTATTATTGATAACTTTGTACTTATCATGCGAAGTTTTTGTTGGAAAAATGTTATAATGAATATGTGAACAAACCACTATTTATCAATATATTTCACGACAGAGTTTGTGATTTCTCCTTCTTTTTTCTTGTGTCTTGGATATGCATTCACAACTATTTGCCCTTCGTTTTATAATTGGAGACTTTGAATATCCATCGTGGTTGGATGGTGTAAGCGCTCTTATTGCAGCAGTGCTTTAGAGAGCGCACACCGTCCATGCGCGACATGTTCACTGAAGACGAGTATACTTCAACAACACATTTTATATATGAAAATCATGTGGAAATATGTTTTTTTTTGTGATTTCTTCATATTTAGTGAACAATCACACCAGTTGACGGCGGTTCAAATATCAAAGACATACGCTGTATGTCAAATATGCCAGAATTAACTTTCACAGCCGGTAAATGAGATAACTTCAATTTATTCTGAAGATCACACAACTACACACGCTAAAAAAGCATATGTGAGTTTTATAAAGAAAATGTGTCATTGAAGTACACCTTGAGTATATTGTGCTTTCACGTTTAGATCCAACATAGGACATAACTCGTGAGATATCGCTCAAGACAGGTGGAAAAATTAGGTGAAGTTTCGAACTGTTTCGTGAAATATCTCAATAAATAGTGGTTTGTTCTCATTCCCTTATGAAAAGAAAGAAATCGAAGCTACCCCATAACAATGAACTCAATATAAACAACTGGAAGGGACCCTCTGTGAACGATGAGTGTGGCAAAAATATTGTTCAGGCAACCCGCAGTGTTTACGGATACCTATCTCTTTTTATCCTATGTTGGCTAATGGGAAGCGCTCGCATTATTTGAAATATTTTCTCGTTTTTTGCTTTTATTCAAGAGTTGACATGATTAAATAAAAATATTCATATAGGAAAAAAGGAAATGTTGCAATCAATTATCATTAAATAGTTATTTTTGTATCTAGAGCGCGAAATGCTACTTTGGTGATCGAGATCTGATTTTTTTAACGAGGCGTATCCGAGTTAAAAAAATAGTCGAGATGACCAAAGCATTTCGCGCTCGAGTTGCAAACAACATTTTTTCTACAAACGTCAAAAAATATAGTTCTAAAGTGAAAATATGCTTTGCTTGATATAAAAAATGGTGTTGAACTGGCTTAAAAGGCCTTCCCTATCCTCCCTAGGTAGGCACGATGTTCCACGAACATAAAATAAATTTCCTTTCGTGCGCTCCAAGAGATAAACCGAAGTTATTGTTGAACATTCAGAAATAAATGATTTTTTGAATGTGTTCTCGATTGAGGACCATTTAGTTGAAATATAAATATCTCATATATTTTCCATAACAATGCGCGAAGTAGGTACTTCGCGCACTGTTTTACTTCGCACATTGTTTGGTGCAAGATATCATTGTAACATAGGAAACTGAAAAAAAGTGTCACTTCGCAATTTGCTATCAACGCGCGAACCTTGTCATTTTTTGACGTTCGTAGAAAATAATTATTATTGATTTTTTTATTGACTTGAAAATGAAATTCCATTTATATTCTTACAGGATCAGGAAGTCATATGAATACAAAATTGAAATTATATATTTTCATTCAAATGTCACAATATATTGTACAGGGTGAGCGAATCACTATGTCTCAGCACTATCAGAAGAAAAAGAAAAACGAAACGAAAAATTAAAAAAAAAATGTTCTTGAATGGTATTGAGTACCTAAGGCGAGACCTAAGGTCCATTTTGAGCATAATTTCCATAGGTTCCTATTTTTCCATTAGGTCACTGCCTACAAACATATCCCGATTAGAAATTGAAAAAATACAATTCTCAATACAATCGGGTCAATTCTGTTCGGATCTTGTTATAACATTGCTAAGATAATAATATTGTTATGATCATAACATATAACAATATTGCTATGAAGTTCTGTATTCTGTTTGCAGAGTAACTGCAAGACTGGTTATAAGTTCAAGTGATAGCAATATTGTTGAAAACTTGAGAATTTTTGCGCTGACAACACTGTTTCCAACTTATTGTTTAAGTGTTAGGTATCGATTTTGCCATTATTTTATGAAGAAGAAGAGTTCATGATTATCTGACCTCTCAAATTAGTCAGTCCTGCGCTGACATTTTACAAAATTATATTGTTCAAATCGAGAGATTTTGTATTTGCTGAATCTGGTCGTCGTTGTGCCACTGGCAAGTAATCAATCATGTCCCCGAAATGAGAAAACAACTAAAAGCCGGATGAAAATAATCGTGATTTTTTTTTAATATTCTAGCAAAATAGCTTGAACTATCCATCAGGCAACTGACATTTTTCTGATATGCCGAAATTGTAGTCTCATATTTCCTCTACAAATTGGAACTTCAAGAAAAGGTTTTCAAGTAGTTGGTCACAGTAGTGAACCTATCCTATATGTTTGTAATCAACATTTTATGTTTTTCAATAATTCTTCTACGAATTGAAACTTTGAGGAAAGGTTTTCGAGTAGTCTGTGACACAACTGAACTCTCATATGTTTTCAATCCACTATTTTCTGAATTTTCATACAGTTGGAAGAATTTGTAGTGCAAAAACAAAGAATCCACTACCTTGTTATAAGATAGCAAGCTCAAAATTGATGTTGCCGAGATAGCAAGAAAGCTGACCAGATGTCATTGAAATTGACAGATCATATTGCCAAAAATCGATGATCAGAATTCCACTTTTTCGAATCTTGCTATGATAGCAATATCTTCTCTACAACCATATTGCTATTTGCAAACAGAATCGACCCGAATATCCTTCTCCAATGGAACAGTTTGGGTTTCTTTATTGATGAACTTAGAAACTTGGGAGCTGGAAGTCCTAGGCAAATCGAAGTCCATAATATGAGAAACATCTTATTCCTTAGGACCCAAGTTATGAACGTCCACAGATGCATTCTGAAAATAAATTACTAGCTAGTTTTTTTTATTTTAAAAAGGTGCAAACATACTTTTTTTTTCATTTTTAATCAACTAGGTACCTATGAGTTTTCTTATTTTCCTTCGAGGATCGGCATTTTTCGGTAACAAATGCTTAGGAAATGGAAATATACTGGGTACAGCATCTGGTTTCAATAACCTAGCAGTATCTGGTATGTCTAAATAAATAATCAGTTGGCAGGAACTGCTCTCCACAAAGCTTGCTGGTTTTAGATGGAGTCCAACTCTCTCTACGAACTGCCTTAATCCATAATTCAAGAATGTCTGAATGGAAAACTACAACAAATCTATGGAAAATATAGGTTTAGTTTTTGAACATATTCCTTTTGTCTTGCTTGTTCTTGCATCCAAAGGCGACACAATAAAATCACCATTGTTTATCAAAACCATATCAAAACCTTCTCAACAATCAGTTCACAGTGTTGACACCAACAAATTCAGTCCTTTCTATAAAACAAAACACGCCAAATGAATAGATATTTCACATAACCAAAGACAATGAACTTATGTCTTCACATTCTTGCCTGTTTAGATGAGAGAAAAAAATCTTTAATACTTCAATTATTAGATAAAAGAAAACGTAAACACCAATAAACAACACGAGTAGGAAAGAGACAGGTTACCGTAAATCATGCTATCTTTGTTGCAGCTGCCCCTGACACACTTTGTGCTATCCGAGAGAACGGCCGTCTCCCTTGCAGGTTTTTATATTGAGTTCATTGCCCCATAACTCTCCTAGCCTAGTAAAAATACAATTCTTCTGGTTTGTTAGGTGCGGGTCGGCCAAGCGCCCATTTTGCTCAAGAAATTGGAGAAGCGCGCGTGCAATCACCTGTTCTGGTCGCCGGGCGGCCAGTTCGTCGTGTTGGCCGGCCTCGGCTCCAACGGCGGCGGCTCGCTGGAGTTCGTCGACACGCACGACTTCCTCGTCATGAACACCACCGATCACTTCCAGATGTCCGACGTGGAGTGGGACCCGACGGGGCGGTACGTGTCGACGGGGGTGTCCTTCTGGAAGACCAAGGTCGATACAGGTGAGAAGCGTGTTTTTGCTGGCGAAGTTTTTGGAAGCTGTCGAAGCTTGTAGGTACGGTTCCTTTCTGGAACATGTCTACACACATCTCAACAATGGGGAAGTCGCAGCTGCAGTATTCTCCGTCTTCTCTAAAGCTTTTGATTGTGTAAATCATGAACTTCTTTTGCAAAAGATGGACTGCTATGGCTTTAGAGGAGTGTGTAATGACTGGTCACATATAGAAAACAAGTAGTGAAATCAAATGAAAAACTATCACACACTAGGGAAATCTTATGAGGTATTCCACATGGATCAGTTCAGGGCTCGATTCTTTTCCTTATACAGTCTGTCCAAGATAAGGTTGAACAGCATCGGAAACAGTAGGAGATACGAAGTCGTTTAAATGGGGAAAAAGTTGCGTATTCGGAGGCTCATATCAAGAGCCTTCGAAAATTTTCGAAATTATTTCTAGTTTTTGAGTTGTATCGAAAAAAGTGAATTTTTGAAATATCTATTCTATTTTTTTTTCTCCGTTATTATTAGAGATACAGAAGAACTGAAAATACTTTTCCATAGCAACTTTTGACGACGTTTAACGTGGTGATACCGATTTTTTTATGCGACGTTTCGTATCCGCAGAACCATCATCAACTTTTGTTTTTTAAATACGGTCCTGATACATTTTTCACAGATCCTGGAAGGTTTTTTTATTCTGAATTCAACCATGTATTATACAAGGTGATTCGAATGTGTTTCGACCTATTTCTATCCATCATCAATGTTTTTTCGGACTTCCAAAGGAAAAGTGCCATCAGTTCCACTTATTTGTGATCATTCAGTATCAAACATTGATGGATTGGTTAGTCAATACTGAGAAGTAAATAAAAAATATTTCACTACATCATTCAACGCAGCGCTTAAAATTGTTGATGAATTCTTACACGAATTACTTTAACAACTTAACTTTGACAATACCTACAGAAATATTCATAACAAATGTTCAAAATGATAACCATTATTTTCTGAACAAAGATATCCTTTTCTCACAGTTGCTTCTAAGACATCACTAAGCATTTCTGGGGTTATTTTATTGAATGCTTCGATGACACTGTCTCTTAGTTCTTCTTCATCATCAAAGTTATCTGCGTATACAAAGTTTTTGATATATCCCCTAAGAAAAAATCCAGCTGTGTCAAATCAGGCGATCGCTCCGGCCAAGGGACTGTAGAATAAGTACCAATCCATTTTTCTGGATAAAAACGCACGGACTTCTCTGGAATTATGTACCGGATCTTGTTGAAACCTACAGTTCCGAACTTCCGCAATCGGTAAATCATCCAGAGCTTCCACAAGATGATTCTCAAGCAAATTTCTATAACGTTCGGAAGTCTGTGTTTCATGGAAACTAAAAGAACCAATGATTTGTATACCAAATATTGCAACCCACATATTAAAGCCGAAACGGTGTTGGTGTCTCGCTGTAATGTATAAATGTTCATTTTCTCGTGAACAATAATGTGTATTTTTTCTATCCTCTCATCAGTCCAGATGATTGTTCGAGGAAAATCTGCAAAATTTTGACATTTCCTGGTATTCCACTCACAGAATGTCCTGCGCCTTTCGTCATCGCCTGATTTTAGCGCTTGACATATTCTGAATTTGTATGGATGGAATTTTTGTTTCCTCAGAATGAAATTGGTGGTTGATTGAAACCAGTTGATGAGGTATTAGTGTGTTGACTAATTTTCCTTCACAATAAGTGGAACTGATGACATTTTTCCTTTGGAATTTCGAAAAAACATTGATGATGGCTAAAAATAGATCAAAACACACATAAATCACCTTGTATAATACATAGTTGAATTCAGAATTAAAAAACCTTTCAGAATCTGTGAAAAAATTATCAGGACCGTATTCTAAAAACAAAAGTTGATGATGGTTCTACGAATACGAAACGTCGCATAAAAAAAACGGTATCACCACGTTAAACGTCATCAAAAGTTGGTATGAAAAAGTATTTTCAGTTTTTCTGTATCTCGAATAATGACGGAGAAAAAAAATAAAATAGATATTCCAAAAATTAACTTTTTTCGATATAACTCAAAAACTAAAAATAATTTTAAAAATTTTCGAAGGCTCTTGATATGAGCCTCCGAATGCGCAACTTTTTCCCCATTTAACCGACTTCGTATCTCCTACCGTTTTCGAGATCCCCATGCTGTTCAACCTTATCTTGGACAGACTGTATATCTAAATGACCTGGATACTCTTTCAATTGAAAGAATTTTTACGATCTTTGCGGATGATACAACGCTCCTTTGGCATGGAAAAGATACTGCTCCTATGAAATATACTATATCTGGGGACTTGGATGTTGTTAAAAAATGGTGTGATGCAAACTACTTGATCTTCAACATCAAAAAAACAAACTTACTCACCTTCAACTCTGATATCGACAATTTGTACTTGAATGGGCATTTCATTGAGAATAAAAACCAATCCAAATTCCTGGGAATCTTTATTGATAATAGATTAAAATTTGACCAGCATATTTCAGCTTTAACAAAAAAATTGGCATCAGGATGTTATGCACTCCGAATTGTTTCAAATAAATTGAGTTCATCCACAACCAAAATGGTATATTATTATCTGATTGAGTCTCACTTGAGATATGGTGTTGCTTTTTGGGGATTTTGCAGTCAACAACTTTTTCATTCAGTGTTTGTTTTGCAAAAGCGAGCGATAAGATACTTATGCAAGGTGGGAGTGCGTGATCCATGTAGACCTTTATTGATTAGAGAAAAAATTCTAACTATCACTTGTATTTTCATTCTGGAAACTGCTTGCCCGATATACAAAAAACATAATATGGTTGAAACTCCGAAACATACAAATCACATAACCCGTCAAGCAACAGAAAATGAAATACCTCTTCCTGTTCCAAAAACAAGCCAGACAAAATATTTCTTAATATAGGAAAGTAAAAAGCTGTTTAACCACATACCATATGAAATCAGGAAGGAGAAAAGCTATAAATAGTTCAGAAATCTTGTGAAAGAAGCCTTTGCAACAAAAGCGTACTACAACCTTGAAGAATATTACAATGAAACTGTTGTGATTGGAAGTTTCATATTGTCTTTTATTTACACTCATATGTGAATATCTTCCTGATTATTTAATGACTTGTGAACTTATGTTCAAATAATGTTTCTCGTTGAAATTGTGTTTTTTTTATTTTGTAAATGATTATAAAACTTTTTTTTTTATTGACTCGGCCGTTACTTGATGGAACTCCATGACAAATGTAAAAACTTCACAAACGATAAGATTTCCACAAAATTCCCAAACACACGACATGTTTCGCTAACACAGTAGCTTCGTCAGGTGATATACTGGTACAATGAACTAAACTTAGTTCATTTTAGACATTTTATACATGACGTGTGAACTTGTTTCAAATTGTTTGATCCTGTGTATTTGTGTTTTGATTTTAAATTTTTTCATATTTTTTTTAAAGTTTTACAGACTATATTTTGTACAAGCTTTGTCAATAAGAAATTATTTTTCTTCGACAATAAAGTATATATTTATCTTATCTTATCTATCTTAATACCAATTGACGTATTTGTCATATCATAGCTCCTTTCGTCTTTAATGATCTAGTGACTTTAGTATTGTGTACTGGCGTCCAAGGGCGTCGCCAGCCAAAAAGCTAAAGGGGGGGGCACCATAAAAAAAACTAAAGAGGAAATTCAAATAAAAAAAGTGTAATGAAAAAAATTTGAAAATGAAGAAAAAATAATAATAATAATAAACTTTATTATTCCCGATAAACATATATGTTTATAGCAGGGAAAATTATGAAAGAGCAACTAAAAACAAAATTTGAAGGTCAGATAATCAATTTCAAATCATATACATAGTACATTATGATATCGTAAAGTGACAAACCGTAAAAATATCCCGTCGTTTCGTTTCATTCATCGAATTATAATGTTGTTTCTTCAATTGAAAACTTATCTTCTAGGATTCTTTGCGATTTCGTTGGTCACTTTGTTGACGAAATCGTTCAAGTTTTTGAAAATATTTTGTCTATGTACACTAATCATTGCGAGGCCATTGGGTCGAGCTTCAGACATTGTACTCAACCAGGTTTTGATTTTCCGAAGGCTACTAAATGACCTTTCAACTGTACAAGTCTTACAAGGTAAAGCAACAAGGATCTTCAAAGCCTTCTTAACTTCAGGAAAAGAACCTGCTTTCAGAAGTTCTTGGCTTAAAGTGAGCGTTATTATAAGTAATATCACGATTTTCTGAATATTCGAGATAATTCTGTCGCTTCATTGTTCACGAAATTGTGTTGCCGAGCAACATCACGAGTTCGTCAGGACGAGTGGTATTTCTGTACGGGATCCCAATTGAGTTGACAAAGAAAGACAGAATTATGAGATGATAATCAGAGCAGAGTGGTATTTTGTTAGACCATTTCACGTTCACGAAGCATAAACAGCATTCATTAGAAATGAATGATTCGTTCTGACAAGTACAGCCATAATTATTTCATGCCAAACTGACAGACTTTTCTTCCTATTCATGGTTACACCGTTGAAAACATAAACGCTGAAAGATCTATCAGAATTGAAAGACAACTAATGTTTTCGCGATAAGCTCACGTTGTCTCTGGCTGGTGATTGGTCAGATTATGTGATGAATGAAATAGTCCTTTTCAATTAGTGGGGTGACTGGTGAGCGTTAACCTCTAGGGGGGGCAGCTGCCCCACCCTGCCCATCTGGCGACGCCCTTGCTGGCGTCCCTGACATTACTGTCATGTCACATTCATAGGCGTTACGAGAAATCTTATAAAATTTTAATTAGTACTTGATTATGATATTTTTCAATTCTGTTTTGGAAGAATGGCACACTGTGCTACGTTAGAGTGTATCAATCGTTTGGATGGTAAATCTAAATTTGTCAGCGTTCCATCAAATGAAAATAAACTTCGAACATAGAGAGTTAATACAGCAAAATATGCGAGGTAAAAATAACTCAAAATCACGAATAAATTTTCATTGACACAGACTGTTCACAAACAATTCCTAAAAATGTTAACATTAATATTTATGCATAAATATATAGCACACATGACATGAGCAAATTAGTTTGAATACCCACATCAACACTTTCACCATTTCTCAACCATAAAGACCTGAAATCAAAATCAATTTATTTGTAGGTTCAGTCTGAGAACAGTCTCATTTGGTGAATATATATTAGGCTTTCATTAAAATTTATGTTCACTACCTCAAAACGATTATGCTGAAGTTGGAAACTCTAAAAAAAAAATTGATCATCATTTGGATATATCTAGGAATGTGTAGATATTAGTTCATATCTAGTTTAATCAGGAATTCCTGATATATCCTAATAAACAACAAATGTCAGAAATCTAATCTATCCTCAGAATTGAATAAGGATCTGTCCATACCTTGATAACATAACAAATACGTGAATTCGCATCAAGGGACCCTAGTTGTGAGTAATGCAATTAGAAAATATTAATGGTTCTGTTCTTGTTTCCACCGAATAGACAATGGCACTCAATAATTGATACCCAAGAGTTGTCAGCTTCTCCATATACTAAACCTGAACCTATTTATATCAAGTCTATGGCGCTATCTGCGGTTATCCCCCCCCCCCCCCCCAACAAGTGCATATAATTGATTCACTCTGTAGACTGCTGCCGAAAAATCCAAGAAGAACTGCAATATTTGCTCTGGAAACTCCTTTCACCTTCGAACTGCTGCTATAGGTCGCGTGCCCGATGACCGACAATGGAGGTAAAACATTGAAACACAACCCCACTTTTCTTATTTGTTTACAAAGGAATCAAAGGATTGCAATAGTTTTGTACAATATTTTAGCATACAAATCGTGTTTTTTGCATGCGTGCTGTTGTACAATGCACAAAAAATGCGCAGCGAGAGGCGACGAAGGAATCCGAACTTTCAGGTAGGTATAGGTGTAATTTTTCATTGAAATTCCTGCTGCAGTAGAAGCTAATAGAAATTCGTGAAGTCGCTATAAGAAGGCAATAAGATTGGATTCATGCAATCAAGCGAGAGGACTGATCTGATGTCGGGTCTGATACATGCTGACGAAATATGATCGTATGTGTTGTAGACATTCTTTTTGTCTGAAGGAGAATGCAAATTCTCAATTTCAGAAGTTTTTCTATTTTATTTTCAAACTCTTATCGTGTGTGTTCAATAAATATAATTCAATGTTCGTCATGGCATATAGCCAGGAAAGTAGTTGTTTTCTATTGAATAAACTGAAAAAGAGTAGATATTCTCATCACATAGAGAATGCGAATTCTCAATGTATTGCTTCATTTAAATATATATCCATTTTTGTATGTTCATAATTTATCTGAGAATATTCCTTTTCAACGTTATTATTTTCATTATAAATAACTATTCACGCCTTTCCAGGATACTGGATCTGGTCGTTCCAAGGCAAAATCCTCAAGCGCTTCAACATGGAGAAGTTCGCGCAGATGCTGTGGCGACCGAGGGCGCCGATGCTGCTCGGCGAGGAGAAACAGAAGGAGATCAAGAAGAACTTAAAGAAGTACTATCCGCAATTCGAGAGCAAAGATAGGATGCGGCAGTCGAAGGCCTCGAAGGAGCTGATCGAGAAGAGGGCCGCCCTCATGGAGAAGTTCAATGAGTACAGGCAGGAGAGGATAAAGGAGTATTTGGATAACAAACCGAGGCGATTGGCGCTTAGAAACCGTAAGTTGGACATACATACGTTCTTGGTCTATTTTGTCTTATTAAATTATCCAGGAGTACATGGGTTCATTGTCTCTGAGGCCCCCATGTACTTGGCCGTACTGGGTATGCGTGCATTGCAGAAATGTACATGAAAATCTAAAAATTGGTCGATTTCATCTATAGAGGATCTAATATATTTATTCATTTATTTATTGAACAAATAACTTTCAAACAGAATAGACTCTGGTTGAAGAATTACATAATTATATACCTATAGGTAAACATTTCATCATTGAAAATATATCAACAACTATAAATTGGGAAACAGAATAATATTTGTAGAAAAAACATAGTGAAATAACATGATTCATTTTATCCAGTTTGCTCAGTTTATTTTGCTTCATTTTTCAATGTACCTATATGTCTGCAATGTTTTATATTGACAGGTAGTTTATTGAATTCAGTTAAGGCTGAATGAATGAATCTTTTTTGTCCGACTATGGAGCCAACGGCGCCAAGATGAAACAAGGTATATTGTCTAGTTCCATGATTATGAATTTCACAATTCCGTATCAAAATAATATTCTACTTGAATTTTTTATTTATGATATATGAAATTTTGAGGGTTTCAATTCTATACAGGGTGTTTCTTAAGTACGTGTAGAAAATCCAGGAGCATGTTGCTAACGTTAAAATAAGAAGAAAAGTTCTTATAAATATGTGTCCGAAAGTTATTCGTTTCTGAGATACAACGTGTTGAAGTTGAATATTTATTTTTGGTTTTTGTTAATAAATTTCAAAATAATTATGATATTCTAATGCAGTTTGGTATATCGGGGTTTAGTTTGTCTCTTTCGTGGGGGTGGCGCCACCTACATGTCTTTCGAGTTTTTGTGAAAAAAATATATTCTTGGTAGAGGTCGCTGCGAGCAACTGTTTTTGAGTTATTGGGATTTGAAACAATCGATGCATTTGAATTATTTCCATGGGGCTCATAAGATTTTGCGCAATTTTTCTCGTGCTTGTCTGTGGATCTTCTTCAATTGCCTGAAGAACAGCTTCTTCAATTTCTGGAGTCCTATTAGTCAACGGTCTGCCTATCACTGGAGCTTTTTTAAAGTATCCAGACTTTGAAGACGCTGAAAAAGGTTTCTGAATGTCTGGTGATTCGGCAGTCGATGATTAGGGAATCTTTCATTCGATTGTTATTTTTTTGAATTGAAAGAGTCCAAATAACTAGGTACAATCATTTTTTGCTGATATCCCAATGTTGAATGTAGGAGAATATTTAATTGATGGAGAAAAATGCACTGGCGAATCTTTTCTGATATTTACTACTTAGAGGAGACTAACAAGCCCCATGGAAATAATTAAAATGCATCGATTATTTCAAATCCCAGTAACAGTTGCTCGCAGCGACCTCTATGAGGCGCCGTTTGGGTCAAAAGTGTGTATCCATATATATACTAATTCATGCCGAAATATTTATTAGTTGCAGCAATATATATTATATTCAACCGAAATATTTATTAGTTGCACCAATATATATTAATTTGCTGCCCCATATATTTATTATCCACAAAACCCAATATATTTATGTTTCAAGCGTTACCAATATATATAAACGTGTATATGCAGATGCTTATATAAATGTCAGCTTTTTCATCTTTCGAAGAGATGGCGCAACGGACGCACGCGTATTGATTTTATTCGGGATTGAGCACTTGGCATCAGCGCAGTCATTAGTACATGAAGTGGATAGTAGATGGTGGAATGGATAGAATTTAATCAAGGTTGGTAGAGCTGAGGATCAGGGCACTTTGTTCAGTGTTCACATATTTTGTGTTTTGCATACATTTTATTTCTGCTATTCAAATTGTGTTAATTCTTGAAGTTATCACAGAAAATATCAAATATCATTGTTGAATCATCATAACATCGTGTGTGTTATTAAAATTATACTGTCTTAGGGATAGTATTACAGCTACTAAGAAGCCTTTCATCAAACCTGTGACATTCTGTAGGATTATCAGGAAAAAATCACCCAACCATTTCAACTATCGGTGAATTAGAAAGAAGATGATATATTTGCAATGGCAATGAACAATCTGAGCACAAAAACCGACCAAAAGCAATGTGCTAATCTGTCTACTGGCGCATGTTCACACTTCACTCAGCTCTGGACTCAGCTATTGTGCCTCAAATTGATCATAAATTCCATACCAAGATATTTCATATGACCACAACATGCTTATAGCTGCAGCTCCAGGAAGCATTTTTCAAGTCAATATGAAGAAAGAACTATTTCAACTCACAAAAATTCTAATTTTTCCATCTGTAGAATGATGTTTGCAAATTTGGAATTTCCCTTCACAACAACTTCAGAGATTACCCTGGATTTATAGTAGATATCATCAATGGCCCAACCTCAGCAATATAACCTACTTCTAGCATCTTGGAGGCGTTTTTATATAGCACCACAGATATATTGAAAACATGCAAAACTCTCACTACCAACAATAATAGCAAATTGTCATGATCCTATATTTGTGTGATTTGTATCCATATTAAGTGTGCTCATTTTCATAAGGACAATATAAGTACTATACCTACATCAACATAAGGTAGATTTGGTGTTCATCTATATCTTGTTGAATTAGTTTTTTTTATCATATTGATGAAATCTTCCAGTAATCTGGAGTTCCACAACATTGAACTTTGTTCAGATTACCTAGATGATTTTGTTAGTGATTATAGGTATCATTTTGTTATACTGAATTCATCTAAATAAAAATATCTATGTACCTATTATGAAGTTTATATTCTGGAACTGAATACTGAATTCATTCATGAGATCGACCTTGGTTCCAAATGGAGCGTGTGCACTGTGCATTATGGACCTGTCACCTGTCATTAGTGTCATTATATCCTACTCACACTCACTCTGACTTATGTTTGGGAATACCATATCAAACACCAAGAGACATGACGCGCATGACTCGATGTGTCCTAAACGACAGTTTGGATATTCCTGTGCGTTGAGCAGAAACGTTTCTAGAAGAGGAATAAACAAGATTTTCGGTTGGCTGAGATATGACTTATAGCGGTCTAGTGATCATGTCAGTTGTGCTTGTGACGTCAGAAGCCCAAAACAACTCCAAACCTCTTATCCGCTCCATGATCGCACTGTGGCGCTACCTCATTAGCGGTAGTCAAGGTCATCATCTGACGTTGCAATGACATGAAAACTACGGGAAAACATTCCTACTCAGGCTGAGTTAGACATGTTTGTGTTCTCCATATACGTATTAATAATCAATACGGATAATCTCTATCTGTTTCCATAGCGAAACATGAAGCCGATTTTTGAAGACAAATGACTATCCATAAGGAAAAGTTTTGAAACGATCAGACACATACTGCTTTGATTGAAAGGCTAGTAAACGTCATTGTCCACCGAAACGCATGTCTTTGATGACTACTATAATAGCGCATGGCGCATGCGTATCATGCCACCAAATCCTTATGGATATTCATTTGTTTCATATTTTTGGCTTCATCCTGGCACCCGTTATGATCCGTGTGTTCTCACATGGTTCTCACGTAGTTTTTAATTTTTATGTCATCGCAACATCAGACGTCAGATGATGACCTTGGCTAACGCAAGGGACCCTAGCTACCGCGATTTCAATGCGTTCTTATATGCTGTTCTTCTTTTCAGCGAGTTGAATCGAATGGTACTATTTTCGCTATGAATTTCAAATAGAAGTATCGACGTAATGAAGAGTGCTGGAATGTAATAGATCTATTATTGTTTCCAACAAGAAATCAAACAACCATGACTTTCTGTACAGACGCATTTTTAGATCAATCAGACCGACTTTGCCAAAGACTCTCGACAGTTATAAAACTAGTAGCATGCTGCTGTACGGCTTGTAGCCATGATACAAGGAATACACCTTGTATCATGGCTTGTAGCAATTAACTCAATATAAATTGAGTTCATTGGCTTGTAGTGATGAACAAGCCAACACACAATATATCAAAACGTTCGAGTGGCGTGATTATGGACTGTGCATCTATCATAGAAATAATAATAAACACTATTATTATTTCTATGGCATCTACTGGCACCTAGAGACAGGAGGAAAGAAACACTTCCGATTTGACCCAGAGGTGCATCAATTATTTTTTCAATTTCGAATACGAAGTATACATATTTTTTGAAAATTACGATTCAGTATAAAATTTTCTTTCTAACGAATATATCACAATTATA
The DNA here is from genome assembly GCA_918026855.4 of Phaedon cochleariae. Taxonomy (NCBI): domain Eukaryota; kingdom Metazoa; phylum Arthropoda; class Insecta; order Coleoptera; family Chrysomelidae; genus Phaedon; species Phaedon cochleariae. Next base: position 36,587,756 of record OU896714.1, on the reverse strand, counting down.
CTTTCGATCTAAAATCTACTCATATAATTGAGATTTCATAAAAAATTACTCATTGTAACCTTTTGGTCGAACCGGAACTGCCATATTTGTATGCAATCAAATCGATCTACCATATTTGGAACACCCAGTCAAGATAACAAAGAATTATTTGATGACGTCATCAATTAACTTACCAAAAATAAAAAATAAAGCAAATCAGGCTTAAAATAAACCTTACTAAATCCCATTCCAGAAATTTTCCAGATTTTCCTGTCAGTTTTCCTTTTCCTATAATCGAGCTGCGATATATGGAGTTCCACTACTCACCCTGAATAGAATTAATCATTCCAGAATTACGTCATTTGACAGGTTGCTGAGGGGCAAACATTGTATTTTGTCAAGATCTGTCAAATAAAACCAGAATTAGTGGGATCGTTTTCCTTGGAATACGAGTTAGAACCAGAAAGAATTTCATAATTATGTTTGGTGAAACTGTTTTAATATTGTGGATGTGGCTGGGACAGCCAGGGCAATGATCATCAAAGGTAACCTAACAGATAGTTTGTGTGCCCCTCAAGAAACCATGTCAAAATCACGTGTTCTAGAATGATCAATAGAACTTTATTCACCTAAGACCATGAATAATACTACAGGAGTACCTATCAGACTTCACAATATACAGGGTTGATGGGCAAATATGTGTCAAACAATTTTTTATTCGGAGTTTGGCATATGTGTGATTGGTTTTTGTAGAGATATGAGATGAAATGTGGATTAATAAAAGAGGTGGAGATAAAATTCACTGGTGCATGTAGGATGACTTGCTCAAGTATAGTGTGAATTACAGGAAGTGTATAGGAAAGTTCTACACTGCTCAAGCAAAAGAAATGACCTATAGGTACTTCATTTTATATCTATGGATATCTCAATCAGATCACACCAAAAATTGACGAATATTTGCCCACATCAATAGAGAAAAGTTTGATTGGATTTCTACCAGGAAGTTTTGTATATCTATCAGTTTTCAAGATATCGAGGGCTTAAATTGTGAAATACATAGGGAGTCAAGCACCAGTTGGAAATATATCTTATTTTGTTCAAAAAGTCTTCTGTTGGACTCATCTGAAGGATTGAACTCAAATTTTCTAAACATCACGAAATCACGAATAACCAACTAGATGTTACAAAAAGGAAAACCATTCGAACATGAAGGACCTATTTCTTTCAAATTCCATGAGGCAACAGGAAAAGTGAATACAGCTGCAAGAATTTTCTGTAGTAGGACCTTGGAAGTATCATTATTATTAATTTATCTAAATCCTTGTAGCGGATGTTTTTAGCAGGTACCTTATGAATTGCTCACAATGGTTATTATTAGATGAAAATGCTTCAAACTGAATCAGTACCACTTTCTGGCCTCGTACATTCTTCGAATATTTCCAATAGGTGAATTGGGGTTATTCACAATCAATTTATTATTACTCTCCTGCTAGGAGGTAGGACCAATAATATTATATAGACAGACTGAGACTAATTTATCTTGGTGAATTTAAAATAATACACCTCCACTGTCCTCCACCACCTCCACCATTTGCAAGGTGGCAGGGTGATGCAAGGTTGGTAGAAATGATGATTATTTATTATCATCAATTCTACCAACCTTGAGGTGATGATTCCTTCAAGGTCATTTTTGTTATTGTATGTTATTCTGTTTCTGTTCATTTAAATTGATATTTCATGTAATTCATCATTCAACAAGTTACTTTAATTTTCTGTTCATGATTTTAGTAGTACAGGACAAGAACCTTATATCAATTACCGATGAATAAACATATCACTCAAGAACCCAGAAATCAACTGTGTAAACATAGTAAACTCAAGAAGTGTTTTCTGATGATGATTCATCATTGATGAAAAATCAGTTCAGTTGGATGGAAAAATGGATAATCGTGGAGCATCGAATATGAATTTGAAAACTGGATGTATAAATATGTACCTACTACAAAAAGTTTAAAAACGTCCTTTTTCCACTTTCATTGCTCCAATTAATGAAAACAAGGTAAAGTTGTGATTCATAGATATATATTATTACTGAATATTAACTATTCGTAGTGCCCATCTGAAAGAACATGATTAAAATGATCAACAGTTCATATTTTGCATGGTAAGTTTCTGGTGAAGTCTCCAGAAACTAGGATTAGGATAAATAAGTATGTGCCTTTCTCTTTCAAATACCTATTGTGATAATGAGAATGAAGAAGCAAATTCAGTGCCATGGAATTTTGAATTGCAATACACAAGGGTGGAAAAATGTGCAAGTCAGTATTTTATGGTTCTATATGAAATGCTTGCCTTCTCTGAATCATATTAAGATAATGTTCATGATATCCTAAATAGGATTTCATAGATTTCTATTGTATTATTTCTATAGTAATGATAGCCAATTCAGATTGCATAATTAAACTAAAACTATCAAGTTAAAATACAGCTAAACATGAGCAGAATATATTTTACCTTGATTCAAACAATTCTGTACAACCAACAGATCGAATATCTAGGTATTTATAAATGTTTATTTAGGTCCATACTAACATCTTTTTGAATTTTCAGCAAGGAAGAGGAGTTGTCATTCAGATTCCAGGGTATCTTGCAAAATGTTTAACCAAAACCCAGAATATATAATCAGTTTTTTCTTGTTTCTGTTCATTCCTTGAAGTTGAATTCAAGTTCAAGGAGATATCAATGATTATTTAGGTAGTTGAACATTATTATCTATCCTTTGTATTTCAAATTGTATCTTGGAAATATAGATTCATAATTTTGTTGCTTCTATGTTTTCATCAAACTGTATTTTATTGGTAAGTACCTAATATAGTTCTAATTTTTTGTATTTTTGTAATGATTTTCCTGTAGGTTTTTAAAATTATATGTTCATTCCACACCTACCTCAATCAAAACAAGAGGTATATCTACCTATTAACTACCATGTAAATAACCACTTTAGCTCATTGTTAATTTATTCCTACATAAATAAAAGTCCTGGATTCCAACTTCATTGATGATCTTACATGTTCATGAAGGTATCTTCACTTTTAATGTAAGGGGAGGAGAGAAAACACTATACATGAGCACTGAGGGGAGGAGTAAACTGGTAGATCCTTCTCTTAGTACTTCTTTGGAGAGACACAAGAAGCTAGGTGTGTGTTTTCAAATGAGGTCTTTGAACAAAATAGTAATTCATTATAATACATTGTACAGTGAAAAACATGTTTTGTCAATGTCTAAATTCATTCTCAAAAATTATTAAACTAATCAATTAATTCAGTTCCAGAATATAAAATACATAATACATAGATAAATATTTTTATTCAGATGAAGTCAGTATAACAAAATGATATAAAAAAACTAATTTCACAAGATATATATGAACACCAAATCTAGGATACCACCTACCTACCTTAACTTGATGTAGGTAAGTATACTGTATATTGTCCTTATGAAAATGAGTACACTCAATATGGATACAAATCACACACATACAGGATCATGACAATTTGATATTATTGTTGCAGTGGAGCAACATTCATGAAGATGGTACCTAGTGAGAGTTTTGCAGGTTTTCAATATATCTGTGGTGCTATAAAAAATCCTTCAAGATGCTAGGAGTCATCTTGCTGAGGTTGTGCCATTATTCTACACATGACAATATTGGAATTTTTGTGAGTTGAAATGTTTCTTTATATTGGCTTAAAAAAGGGATTCCTTGGGGCTGCAGCTATAAGCATGTTGTGGTCATATGAAATATCTCCTGGTTTTGGTATGGATCAATGTATGATGGATCTGAGGCACTACAAGCTGAGTCCATAGAGCTGAGTGAAGTGTGAACATGTGCCAGTAGACAGATCAGCACATTGTTTTGGTCAGTTTTTGTGCTGAGATTGTCCATAGCCATTGCAAATATATCAGCTTCCTTCTAATTCACCGATAGTTGAAATGGTTGGGTGATTTTGATATCCTACAGAATGCCACAGGTCTGATGAAAGGCTTCTTTGTAGTTGTAATACCTACTATCCTCATTATTTCAATCATATACAGGATGAAATGATGATTCAACAATGATATTTGATATTTTCTGTGATAACTTCGAGAATCAACACAATTAACACGATTAATAAATAGCAGGAATAAAATGTATTCAAAACACACAAAATATGTAAACAAAGTGCCCTGATAACGCCGCCTTCTTGTTTTTGATACAGCGCCCCCAACGGTCGATCACCTTGCCCAAAAAATATACAAATCAAACTCTACTCAAATTACTCAAAATATGACATCATATCTCATACTATTGATAGATGACATGTAGTTGACATGCAGTCTCTGTAGTTGACATTGCATGCTACCGCCATCTATTATTCACTTCCTGTAATAATGACTTCGAATTGCGCTGATGCCAAGTGCTCAATCTCGAATAAAATCAATACGCGTGCGTTCGTTGCGCCATCTCTTTAAAAGATGAAAAGCTCACATTTATATAAGCATCTGCATATACACGTTTATATATATTGGTAACGCTTGAAACATAAATATATTGGGTTTTGTGGAAAATAAATATATGGGGCAGCAAATTATTATATATTGGTGCAACTAATAAATATTTCGGTTGAAAATAATATATATTGCTGCAACTAATAAATATTTCGGCACGGATTAGTATATATTTGGATACACACTTTTGACCCAAACGGCGTCTCATAGACCTCTACCAGGAATATATTTTTTACACAAAAGGTTTCTAGAAATCTATTTTTCTACCATGAAACGTCATACAGGTAGGCACAAAAAAGACTTTTCAAAAGACTCAAAAGACAAAAACCAAAAATAAGAATTCAACTTTGACACTCCGTATCTCAGAAACGAAGAACTTTCGGGCATATATTTATACGAACTTTTCTTCTTATTTTGACGTGATAATAGTGATACGAACCAGTATATGAGAGTAGATAATCATGTTTGCAATTTTAATATCAAATTTGGGACATCTTCTCAATGCACCAATAATTGAAGATATTTTCTTTGTCAAAACATCAATATGTTTGTCCCACTTCAACCTGTCTTCAAACCAAATACCACGATATTTTATATGGTCAGTTCGTTTTAAGAGTTCATTTTTAATTTTAAAGTTGAGGTAAATTTTTTGTTTTTCATATTCTGTTTTATTAGTATTTAACGATAAAAAATTAGAGTGGAGCCATTTTGAAGGATTCTTGCTTTCATAATATAATTTGTTCTAATCCGAAAGTTCCTTCATTTCATGTATCAAAAAACTAGATAGGTAAGTATCTACCTCATTTCAATCTTTTTTTTCCAAGATACCTTTTTTCACATACTTTACAGTTATCCATCCATGGTCATCCATGTTTATAGGTATCATCCATTACAATTTTTAGAAAAACAATGTCATAATATTTTTTCCACATTTAATTGTTAGACTCGAAATTCCAAGCCATAGAAATCATATTATACAGGGTATCCCGTGGTGTTCCTTGAACAATTTCGAGTCTAAAGGGCCGTTCACACTTTTGTCTTGAACTCAATAGTCAAGGAGTAATAAGCAGTTGAATAATCAGTCTGCTCATCAGTAGATTGCAAGAGGTTGTCCAATACTTTGGCCACCGATGTCACCTGGCCAGTATTATCTTTGGAAACCCATGAAAAGTTTAGTGCATTCAAATAAACCACAAACCAGAGATGGGCTAATTCAAAATATTATGACTTCAACTGTATCCATTAGAGACGACCCAGATACTTTTCAGACAGCAAAGTTTTCAATAATTAGACGAGCAAGAATGTGTTGTGAAACAGCAGAGGGAAATTTTGAAACAAAACCTTGATCACATTTGTGCAAGTAATCAAACAATTTTGAATTGATAAAATATTACATTACTTTATTCAACATTTTCTTTGCCGAACTATAGAGTTTAAGTCATGAGTGTATGAGACACTTTCCACTTAAAATTGTTATCGAGTCACGGGACACCCTGTATATACTGACACTAGAATGCCAATTCCCACGAAGTTTAACAGCGGAAAGCATGTCGCATTGCGACTGGTGAAGAAGTTTATTATAATAATGAAGATGATGAAAACCCTAATTTCGAGTGACAACGGGAAATGAAAAAATTCCACCTCCCCGCGTGAGAGTCGAACTCACAACCTTTGGGTTACATGCCCAACGCATTGAGTAATCGACAAAAATTATCACTCACTTCTATGTATAAAAAGTTTATTGATTACTATCAGGTAAGTTCGGCAACCTTGACACTTATTCCTGATGACAACTGACATTGTTCATTTTCATTCGCGTTTTGCAGAGACGGTTCCAATTTTACGATAACGATTTGTTATATTATCTACATCGTTGCATAGGCAGAAAAAGTACACCTTTTATACCTGTTAAGTGTCATTTATATTATAAATATACCATTAAAACCTAAATGATTTCGTCCTATTGCCTACCAGGTGATGGGAACCACAGCATAATGATCAAATTTAATCCTTATGCTGTGGTGGGAAATTCCAGCTAGTCCTGACATGGTGGATGTACCTATTACTAAGATCTACCGTATATTAGACCTCCTCAATGTTCTTAACATTGCTATTTTGACGTTTTTGTATATTGAGAGTAGTTTTGTCAAATTGACAAAAATTGGGAAATTAAATATTGGTTTGTGATTTTTCCAACTGTAAAAAATTTTTGAGAACTTCTGGAGTGCCAAAATATGCTGACAGGACAAGATCACTCAACGCGGGCGCCATTTATTGTTATTGAAAAAAAATGATCTTCCGATGGCCGGATTTGCACCAACATCCCCTCGGTCATCTAGAGGCGCTAGAGTCTATACAGCCATATTATGGATTCCTGCCCATTTCCTGTTCCGTATGTCTTGGAAAATCTTTATTATTCATCTCAACTGAAGTATCATGATTCCATCATCATACTATTCCTTCATATCAATATGTATCTATTATACTGTTATTGTTGCCATGCCATTTGTTTATTCAACTACATACCAATCTTGTACAAGCGAAAATGTTTCATCTGAACTTGAGTGCTACAGAAATTATTCAACTGAAGGAATAGGTATGTTCCTCCCGGTTCCTTATCATTTCATAGTAATAGTATATTATTATGTATGTATACTTCGTTGATATAATATGTACATACCAACTGGTCATCGACCTCCATTGAGGTCCTTCAGCCCTATCATTTCATATTTCAAGAAGATTAGAAGAAATAATGTTCTAATTTATTTATCGTACCCTTTTTCCCACACGAGGAGACGACGATATGCTCTCTCATTCGAAAATGGAAGACAGAAAGATATATGGATATACTCTTCCCTGCACATGTAGAGGAAGGAAGATTCGAGAAACCTTTATCTAAGCGAAAAACATTGTTGTCCTTGTATGACATGAGGTATATGAGCTACCCTCAAATGTGATCCAATGATCCTATCCCTTCAAGAAGACCAGTATCGTGAGATATTTTAGCTTATGAAGTAATCGGAAGGGGAGTTCACAAAAATACAATTTTCTTATGAAAAACTTCTATTAGAGAGCCGGGTAGCAAACGTTCATAATGTCGCTTCTACATTGGGAGACATTTTTAGGTCGGTAAGTCAGGGCGAAGTCTCCCATTCAATAAGTCTGTGAAAGAATGCATTGAAAATAGTGATAGTGATAGTGGCTTTCCAATCAAAATCGTATAATTATTCGAATTTGAGAACGTGCAGAGATTGGGCTGACGTCACAGGCCTGCCACATCGAGCATCAGAGATGCTAGCCAAATATATGCAATCAACTCTGCTTTTCCGATCTTCTTTGTTTTGTTCTGTGTGACAATGATAAGCTTCTGTTACATCTCTGCTTCAACCAAATCTTTGAACTGTACATTATTAATATTTATCTTTTTTTTTTCTTCTAAAGAATGCCACAGTGCCGTAAATAGTCACACTCAAAATGTGTTTTCCTGAAACTTTTGAAAATTCTGGGATACTTTCAGTATAGATGGTTTCCATGATATTTCAGGATATATTATATCGAATACTATTTATGGTGTATAGGTAACGATTCAATTAGTTTCCTATGAAATCAGATAGTAACAATTTATTCAGTTCAGTTCTGCCTATTTTCATTTATTTTGATTCTAGCCATCAACAATAATTATTGATATTTATCGGTTAAGTAGTTTCTGTTTTCCGGTTTCCATTTTAATATTTTTAAAACAGATATATCGAACATTTTGACGGGTCTAAGAAGTTCTCAACGGTAAAATCGACTCAACATAATAGCAAATATTTTGGAATAATTCAAATGGAAAAGAAAAATATGTCGTATTGTTTTTACTGAGTACGTATATGTGATCAAAAATGGTTCATCAGATAATGAGCATGTTCCGATATTCTCAAACAGTACTTCTCATGAAAAGTTAGGTTAAGCGTTTGAATGGTTAGGTATGAGTCGATAAAAATTATATATTATTATTTTCAAATACTTTGAGAAAATGTATGAAGTCGAACGGAAGATCTCACAGGGACAGTAGACGCTGAAACTGCCAGTAATTAATTTACAAGATTGTTTGAATGAAAGTTTGATTGATTGATTGATTGTCTGTTTCTTTTTCAGATGTTGATACTGACGAGTTAGATGCAGATACGCAGAATGTAGAAGAAGAAGTTGTAGAATTCTTTATCAAAGAGGAAGTGACAATTATAGACTAAAACATTTTGGAAGACCGTTTTTTCCCTGTGTGTGTTACCTGATAACAAGCCCAGGGAGATTTTTCAAGTGAACGCCTCTATCGTTATTTTTTTATAATTGGATAGCCAACTTTTTATATCCATACATTCTGTATTTTCAAGTTTTATTTTCAGAGCTGTTAATAAAATTTTTATTTACCCGGTTTTATGTACTTTTTTGTCAAGTTCAGTTATTGTAGTATTGTTCATCACATTACGGTTACAAAAATAAAATTGTTCTTGAGAAAAATGTTTAATTTTACATGCTGGGTCATAGATTTGAATCTTTATCCTGAAATACTTATTTCTTGGGAATTATGAAATATTGCCGATTTTTCACTATAGCTGCTATTGAACAAGGTGTTACGAATTCGTAGCTGAAAAGTATGGGGTCTGTAACACCCATAACAGATGCAGAGTGTCTTAAATCGGGACGAAGTTCGGTCGAATCACCTTCAAACAATACGAGCCCGATTACTCTGTAAAAACTATCAGCTCACCCCGTACATGAATAGAGATCACTAAGTTCCGCAAGTCATAGTTATTTATTTCACCAATTGAGGGAACCAGTTATCTCTTTTTTAATAAATACTATTCAACCTGTGTGTGTGGAATATTTTCGATCCTTTTTTGCGCGAATTCTTGGAAAAACACGTGCAATGATCGTTTTGGTAGGTATATAGCGTGTGCTTATTTGTGTTCCAAGCTACGGTGCATGTGCATGTGATGTATTATATTCTGATAGCCATTTGGGGCTTCTGATGTGTAATTTGTTTCTAACATTTGGACCATCTACCCTGGTATTAGGTGAGTAGACTTGGTTGCTAAAATGACAGGTTACGTTATTGAAAAAACTGCGTGATATAAGTGAATTATGTTACCGCGGTTCATATTGATATCTGTTCATGAATTCGGATGTCCCCAATAGTGCCTATCCAGGGCCTACTCTATCTCACCGGGCCGTAGTCTATCCCCTCTACCTCGATGCTGACGTCACACTATAGTAGGTTGAGATTTCACAAATGAAAAAATTATTGAGCTTCCTACAATGAGTTAGAAATAAAGAGCACGTAAAAATTTGTCTAGTATTTCGATTTCGCGGTAATTCCCTTTAGGTAAAGGGCAATGCACATTTTATTACTCATGTTCCAGTTGTGGGTCTTCTGATATTTTGAAAACTATATTGAATATTGTGTTGAATAATTAGGTATTACATAGGAAATATATCGGGATTCAGTCAAATAATGAGAAAAGAAGAATCATCAGACTTTCCGGATGAATATGAAAGTTTGAGCCTATTTTTTAGTTTGTGATATATATATATTTTGTTATAATTACATGTTATTTTGTAATATCTGGCTATTTTTTCTCTTTTATTATGTTGAATATTTTCAGAATGGCTTCCGTTTAGTATTATTGTGTGTATGAGAACTATCAATTTTTTGTTCTTTTTCATTTTCATATTTTGAAAATGTTTCCAAATCAATTTATCTTCATAATTATAAGATTATTTCTGAAATATATACTCCATAACTGAAAATAATTCGCTGTCAGGATTTTTGTGTAATAACTGCTTCTACTCGGCTAACGTCATCAAAGTGTGTCCAGATTATCTTAAGACATAAACGCTGCTAAAATCCTCTGAGTTACAGTAAAAGTGTATTATATCGATTTGTAGGCATTGAAATTCACAAAAAGTCAGTGACAGAGCATATATATATCCACAACTAGTAGGTTTAGCATGGGGTCCGTCTAAACTTTTTGAACTAATCTGTAATAATCATCTGAATCGCCATTTTACTTGAATTGAAATATCGGTTTGTTATTGGCTCTTGGGAATTTTGAAAAAATCACAGTCAATCTAGATACCATGAGAAGCATTTGCATGGTTGAATCATTTCTGTGAATTGTATATTGAAATTCTAGCAGCTGTTTAAAAAACGACGATTCTGAATGTAGTCAATACATTTTGACATGCTATATTTCTTGAACTATTAATCGTTAATTAGTGAATATTGATTCATCTCTTGAAAAAGTCTAGTCTGTACATATTTTATCTCTTGACATTTTTCGATAACTGTTACCGTTTTCCCGTCGGTACATCAATGAATTGAGAAACGCAATTTCCAGCGCCTCGGTTTTGTCCCTACTAGTGTGACGTCACGAAAGCGATGCTCCGGCCCGGTGAGATAGAGTAGGCCCTGGCCTATCGCGATTATCTTGGGTCTTTAATTCGTTGTAGAATTCTGTACCTACTTGCTCACATAGCCATCGGTTTGGGAAATAAATAACTGCCGTTCTTGCGTTTCAACCACCAAGTTTTTCATTTCACTTCCCTTTAAGAAGAACCAGATGAGATAACCCCCCTGAGATAAGAGTGAATTACTAAATTAGCAGAATCAGCTTATAGTGCCGTTTTGGCGCAACTGTCACAATTCTCGCCTGGAACCACCTACATAATCTAGGATGTTTTCCATTCCAATAATTTGTCATGTGCATGAATCTAAGAAACCATCGAACTGTTGCAAAATGCCGCTGAAATGTCGATGGAATTCCATTAAACTGTTATAAAATGCGCACTTTCAATTTGCTTTGAGAATCCATCGGTTTGGAGGAGATTGACATGACAATTGACACATTTTTAGTATTAGTTGCGTGTTATTTGTTCAATTCTGGTAGAGGTGGTGAAACTTCAACTTTCTACTTGCAAAAGGTTTGGTTTTTCGTCAATCTCATTATACAATCAAACAAACTTACCTGTGAAGTTCGATCGTAATTCTTCTAACATTATTGTTTTCTAGAGTTCGTAATTTGTCAGATAAGTTGTGAAACACTCAGTATATTGAACAACAATACTCTGTGTCTCATACTTGGGCAATAAATATTGGAAATCAGTTGATGAGAATCATTGATATCAGGAAACAAGTTTGAATTGAGAATTTTCAACCTGTATTTCAATTAGAGGTGAATTTTCTAAAACGTCTCGAGTTAATAGTCTAATATAAATAATAGATATCGAGAAGGCCGTTTCTGAATATACTGAATCGAATGGGCCATGGTTTTAGTCACCGTTTTTGATTTTTTTTACTGAAATGAGATTTTGTCCTATTTTCTTATCAGTCCGCCAGGACGAGTGGTGAGTAGTTTTTATGTACGGCAACACAATTGAGTTAACAATAAGAGACAGAATTTTGTGGAGATATCCAGAACAGACTGGTATTTTACGAGATTATTCACCAAGCAAAATGAACGATAATTATAAACATGAACAAGCCATTAAAACCAAATAATTTGCGATTTATTCTGACATCGCTATAATTGTATTTCAAACTTTAAAGCTTTGCTTTGCTAGAGTCCAGCCGTTGAATGTACAATCAGGTTAGGGAAAGAAATGAAAAAAAAAACACACTGATCAATTTGATAAATTTTATCACCCAGATATTTCAATTACAAATCAATAAAACCAAATATTTTATCAAAAAATTGTAATACTCATGGTTTGATCGAAATACAAGCAGCAAAAAAGCACTATATATAAACTATAGTTATTCTACAATTAAAACTGGTGCAATATCTGGGTTATTCAATGCTACTTGTATTTCATACAGACCATTCGAACAGTCTCTTCTTGAAAGAAATCAAGTAACAAATCATAAAATCCTCCAAAGATAAATTCCCCCTCTTCCAATAAGTTTCACATCAAATTTGAATTTCGATTCTAAAACGTCTTATTACATTTAATAAAACAGAGTATGTTGACAGATACCAAAGGCAAAAATTTGATAAAATGGATCATTAAAATTTTTATCATTAGAACGTAATAATATCTGCACAAAAACGTCATTAATGTTTTTCATAAATACAAAATGTAGACCAAGCGATTCATTTGGTAAAAAGAGTTTTCTTTATCTATAAAACCATAAATTGATTCCCGATTATTAGGAATGTACAGGTTGGTAAAAAAATAATGAAAAAGTTATCAGAGGTGACACGTATTCGGTATTTTTTTAACAAAATATGACATGGAATGAAAATTTCAACTAGAAACTCAATATACCAAGGCATTGAGAAGTTATGAATTTTCAGATGTAGGCGCAGTGTTGCCCTCTGGATATACAGGGTGATACCTTCTAACTTTCTTTATAGAGAAATATTTGTATCAACAATCAAAACTGTGCTGTCTTAGCATTATTTACTTGAGAGAAAATAATTCAGAGCTTTTCCACACTAAATGGACACATCCTGACATTTTTGCACATTATTATCTTCGTTGAGAAGGGGTTTTTTTGAATCCTGCTCATTACTTTTTCAAAAAGCTTCTTCTTGGGGTTTGGATTCAGGTTTGAAATAGAACAAGTTAGGTCGAATTATGAAAAACGCCATGAGCTTTGCCAATTTTAATTATTTTCGATCATGGTAATCTGTAAATGTTACACATTGTAAATAATAGGCGTTTTCGGAAACTTACTCTGGGTTGTTGACTCGATCTGAACGGGTCACGTGATGGATCAGTCGGATCACTTATCCTAATACTATAGTTTACGAACTTATCAGGTTACTATTTTATTGAGTGAGCTTCATACCTCTTCGAATAGAACTTCTTGATTTCTTACAGCTGTATGCAATTTTTTCAGTTTGCTATACGTTATCAATATTTTTGGATCAATTTCTCCATATCTTTAATAACATACTGTCACATATTCTATGTTCTATGTCAATCATGTCATGTCAATCATGTCATGTCAATGTCAAAGTGGTTTAATAAAAGCTTGGCGCAAGAGGACTTCTTCCTCTCTCTCGTCACAGACATCCGACATGGTAGCATCTATCTGAATCCTGAATCCACATCCTTATAATGATATCCTTGCTAACTAGACAAAGGATATATCACATGGCGCAGTTCGATGAAGTTCAGGGCATTGGTATCTACATCGATGATATTTTGATTTGGGGTAGGACTCTGGACGAGCATAACAAAAAATTAGAAAGAGTTCTTGATCTAGCTAGAAGAAATAATATTAAACTAAACAAAGAAAAATGTAAATTCTGTTTAGAAACTGTCAAATACATGGGTTTTAAAATTTCTAAAAAGGGTCTGGAAATTGATGATAAAAAAGTAGAAGCAGTGACAAAAATGCAGCAACCCAGTAATCCAAAGGAAGTTGAAAGATTTCTGGGAATAGTTAACTATCTTTCTCGTTTCATACCTAACTTTTCAGAAATCACAAAACCATTAAGATTAATAATTAAAAAAGGGATTGCATTTCATTGGGAGAAAGAACAGGAAATATCTTTTCAAACTTTGAAATCATTGTTGGGCAAAGCACCCATACTTCAATATTACTCCACAGTAGATCCAATTATAATTTCTTGTGATGCATCTCAATATGGTTGTGGTTCAGTCTTACTGCAAAATAATGCACCTGTAGCTTATGCATCAAAGGCTTTCACTCCAACTCAACAAAGATATGCTGTAATAGAGAAGGAAATGTTAGCAATAACACATGCTTGCTTGAAATTTCATCAATATATTGTGGGACGAAATGATATCACCATCGAAACTGACCACAAACCCCTTGTAAACATATTCAATAAACCACTTATTGATGCTCCAGCTAGATTACAGAGAATGTTAATAATGATACAACCATATAATTTCAAAATAGTATATAAAAAAGGAAAAGACATGTTTTTTGCTGATGCTCTAAGTCGAACATTTCCGAAATGTATTGATGACATATTTGAAAAGAAATGCACAGAGATTGAATCACAACTATATCTGATAACTGAAAAAACCCCTATGTCAAACTATAAATTCAGGGAATTTCAAAAAGAAACTTCAAAGGACCCACAGCTAGTTAAGCTGATGGATCTGATTAGTAAAGGTTTTCCTAAAAATAGATGTCTTGAAAAAGAGTTGAAACAATTTTGGCCAATTAGACATGAACTCACACATGCACAAGGCCTAATTCTAAAAAATGATAAGATATTGGTTCCTAAAATTTTGAGAGAAGAAATACTAGATAAACTGCATTTGTCACATCAAGGTATAGAAAAAACAAAATTGTTAGCTAGGGAATATTTTTTCTGGCCAGGTATGTCAAAAGACATAGAAAATAAAATTGAATCTTGCAATATTTGCTTATCCAATAGAAGATATAATACTAAAGAACCACTAATACCTCACCCAATACCAGGTGGACCTTGGGAAAGAGTAGGCATAGATTTTTTCAAATTCAAAGATCAAAATTACATTTTACTAGTAGACTATTACTCAAAGTTTATTGAAATAGCAGTTCTGCAAACGCAAACTAGCAACGAAGTGATAAAATTTCTAAAACAAATATTCTCTAGACATGGAATCCCGAAAACAGTCATATCTGACAATGGACCATGTTTTTCCTCACAAGAATTCAAAAACTTTACCAACGAGTGGAAATTTTCTCATAATACTTCTAGTCCTCATTTTGCTCAGTCAAATGGCCAAGTTGAAAGGTTTGTACAAACTGCGAAAAATCTTTTATCAAAATGTTTGAATGCAGGAAATGACCCATACCTATGTCTTTTAGATCTCCGAAATACACCCATTTCAAACAAAATTCCAAGTCCAGCACAATTACTATTTAGCAGAAAATTGAGAACTTCTTTGCCAATATTAGACAAACAACTACTTCCCAAAGTTATTCCAATAAAACAAGTACAATCCAATTTGAAAGAAAAACAAGACCTCCAGAAAAAATATTTTGATAGAAATACAAAAGAATTACCAATTTTATGCCTAGGAGATAAAGTTAAAGTACAAAATCATGACAAAAATAAAATGAAAGAAAAGTGGATTGATGGTATAGTAGTAGAAAAATTGCCACAAAATAGATCATACAAAATTAAATTGGAAAAGACAAATAACATTGTGACGAGAAACAGAAAAGACCTAGTAAAAATAAAAAATGCTTTTCCCAAACCAAATGATACAGCTTTGAATAAAACTCATAATTCTTTTAAATATGATGAAATCCCTCCCATGAATGAAGAAAATGAAACTCTAAATGAAACCAATGATAATGAGACTCAAAGTAGTACTAGTAGCGATGATCAAGAACTCTTTCATAATGATAATGATTCATTAAGCTCAATTGATGATTATTTAAGCATTGAAGGTTCAATAAGTGACAGTAGTCTGAATGAAACTGTAACAGTCAATTTGCCTCAACAAACCAGAAGAGGGCGCACTGTAAAACCTCCTCATAGACTTGACCTTTAAAAAAAAAGGAAAAGAGGAGAGAATTAGTGATAGGCAAACATGTAATTTTAGGGATAGGCTAAACATGCAATTTTAGTTGTTAGTTTCATTTTAACTTAGGTGTCATCAATTTAAATGTATTTGTTTGTATACTTGTTTTATATATCAATATTATATAACATATAAAATCGATTTTATAAAACAATCAGCTTGTCATATACCTTGTATTATACCTTGTATTTTAGTGTATTTGTTAGTTGCTTGAATTTGAATTATTGTTATTATATTGTTTGTTGAAATTCTTAAAGAAGGGAGATGTCACATATTCTATGTTCTATGTCAATCATGTCATGTCAATCATGTCATGTCAATGTCAAAGTGGTTTAATAAAAGCTTGGCGCAAGAGGACTTCTTCCTCTCTCTCGTCACAGACATCCGACATGGTAGTATCTATCTGAATCCTGAATCCACATCCTTATAATGATATCCTTGCTAACTAGACAAAGGATATATCACACATACCACTTAACTCTTAAAAGATACACGTTGTTATTGTTCTAGAAATGATGAATATTGCTTCTGCTCATGATGTTGGTGTATTTTCATCATCAAACTAATGCTATTCAACATAATTCACTTCTTATTCAATTGATGAAATCAAATAATATCTGAAGTGACCTTAGAAATACATGAATCGTGAGTAGTTCTGTGGTAGTAAGTGTATGATCTGAGGTAGTAACTCTGGCTGACCCTGCTTTGGAGCAGAGTTGCGAAACATGAACCCGAGTTAGTGATCGAGTAAGTAACACCGAAGTTTCCGAACATGGGTATGTTACTCGAGTTAGGTAAACGAACGTGCAGGTTAGGGATCGAGTCAACCCGAGTAGGTTTCCGAAAACGCCTAATGATACGAAATATAATCACCCAGCGAGCACAAACATCCCTGGGATGTTTTGGGATGTTTTAGAAATGTAGGCATGAGGATGTTTTTTTGAGGCGTAATATGCACTTCCCGAAGAGGTCTTAGAAGGATATTGAAAGTATTGTTTTTGTTCTTTTGTGCCCTTTCTTTGTTTGCCCCACCACAACGTCTCATGCTTACCTCACAATACGATGAATTCTGATTTGTTTTCGATTTTGTTCTTCTTGTTCGCAATTGGCATTCGCGTTTGCAGCGTGTCACGCTTACATCACGCTGCTAACGAACAGAAAGGAATTTGGTGAAGTTTATTGTGTTAGAAGACTTATTTAGTTTGTAATAATGACCATATCAGATGCAAGATGTGTTGTTCGGTGCCTCAGTGTAATCAATATATAAAAGTACGAATTCATTAATACACAGCTTCTCCGCAGTTGCAAAATTATGCATTGTGGAGAACATTTCAAAAATTGGGAAACCTATTTCCAATTATATGTCTGTGTGTAGTAAGCACTACCCAGAAACCGATTAAGAAGGTAATTTCATATCAAGAAAATATTTTTATGTTCAATCTATTTTTAATGCATTTTTTCATTCAAGGGAAATGGAATCCTAATGCAAAAGTTCATTTTGACAAAAGGCTTCAGAAAAGTACCTCGAAAATGATTTTTAATGTGCGCAAGACGCGTTGAAAATGTTCTGTTGTGTCCATGAAAAGGCTTTAAAAAGAACTAGGGAGAAGGTAGTTTTGTGACATATCAAGGACATCTCGATAATTGCCGCCTGCGGCATGTGTGAACAGAACATCGCAGTGGAGGTTCAATGTATCGAAATCTCGTACTTTTAACATCTTTGAGATGTTTTTGTGCTCGCTGGGCAGGGTGGTTCAAGATTCAGAATCTGATCACCCTGTATCTGTTTCAATTTAATGTTAGTAGATACTAAATTAAAAAGTAGGATAGGGACATGTAACCCGTTTTGAACGATAATGAATAGTTTAGACACAAAAAAATCCTAGAGTTGAAAAATCTCGATTTTGAGCACCCTATATATCTGTAATCATTTCAGCTAGACCCCAACTGTGATTCATTGATGAAATCAGCTCACCCCTGTATATATTCTGAACTAGTAACTACGTTTTGGTTGAGGTATGTACCTTTTTTAATTTTGTATCATCATTCTCAATGTATGAATTTTCAGATTACCCTGATTGAAAATAATTAAAATTGGCAAAGCCAATAGCAATTTGACCCAACTCGTTTTATTTTCGAACCTGAATCCAAACCCCAAGAAGAAGCCGTTAAATAGTTATTTTTGTATCTAGAGCGCGAAATGCTACTTTGGTGATCGAGATCTGATTTTTTTATCGAGGCGTAGCCGAGTTAATAAAATAGTCGAGATGACCAAAGTATTTCGCGCTCGAGTTACAAACAAAATTTTTTCTACAAACGTCGAAAAATATAGTTTTAAAGTAAAAATATGCTTAGCTTGATATGAAAAATAGTGTTAAACTGGTTTGAAAGGCCTTCCCCTATCCTCCCTAGGTACGCACGATGGTCCACGAACATAATAGGAATTTCCTTTCGTGCGCTTCAAGAGATAAAACAAAGTTATCGTTGAACATTCAGATATAAATGATTTCGTGGATGTTTGCTCGATTGAGGACCATAAAGTTGAAATATAAATATCTCATATATTTTCCATAACAATGCGCGAAGTAGGTACTTCGCGCATTGTTTTGTGCAAGGTATCATGGTGACGTAGGAACTGAAAAAAAGTGTCACTTCGCAATTTGTTATCAATGCACGAACCTTGTCATTTTTTGACGTTTGTAGAAAAAAAATATATTATCTTCATCATACTCATTTACGGATAATATATTCATACCTATATTATATCCCCATCCACCATCAACAATCAACATTGTTGAAATTATAAATAGATTATTCTAGTGGCTCAAATACATAGCAATATTTTGGAAATATTTCTGAATTCCATGCCCACGTACAGGGTGATCAGTTAAGGGTAGCGAGCGGCCATATCTCATAAGATATTGGTCGTATAGATTTGAGAAAAAAAAAATCATGATAAAAGTTGCCAAGAGAAATTGCTGGAAATCATTTTCGAGTTTGTCAAACGTCCGGTAGAGGGCGTAACAACCAACACCAAGTAGAAAAATGGGATTTTTATAGAATTTTGTCCCATGAAAGTTCATCGATGGTGTCATTTCCATATTTACTGACCATTTCCCTACATTTTTTGGTCTGAAACGTTTTGTTTTATCTATCAAAATAAAGTGGTCGGGAAAGTTCAATTGTTTAAAAAAAAAACAAAATGTCTCTCGTTTATTTCGACCGATTTTAGCAAACTTAGGCTCATATGAAAGAGCATAATTTGCCCTACATAACGCTCATTTCGTTTTGAATTTTTGACTTTTGCTGTCGCCGTTAGGTCGCGTTAACTGAAAGGTAAGCAATTTTTTGAGTTTTTTTCAAGAAAAAAAAACAAATGTAATGGTATATTAATTTTTATATGTTTTGAAAGAGGATAAATTTCTCTATAATTTGATGAAAATAATTTATCATCTACCTCTTTTTGAACCGTTGATATTGACCAAAATATAATTTTATTACATCAAAAAATGACACGCCACTGTTTTTTATTAAAATAAAAATCAGTTTTGTAATCTCTTATTAGTTGCTAACAAGAAAAACCTCCCGTCCCTATCCTCCCTAGGATCGCACGATGATCTTTGAACATTATAGGGATTCCCTTTCGTGCGCTCCAAGCGATAAAAAAAAATACTGGTTCGAAATTATATTAGATATGGGCGCCTCATGTAAACCTATTTAATTTTTTCAATCCAAAACCGTTTGTCTAACGAAGAGAAGTCAGTTCAGGGGTTCTTTTTGTTAGCAACTGATAAGAGATTTAAAAACTGATTTTAATTTTAATAAAAAACAGTGGCGTGCCATTTTTTAATGTAATACAATTATATTTTGGTCAATATCAACGGTTCAAAAAAAGGTAGATGATAAATTATTTCTAATAAATTATAGAGAAATTCATCCTCTTTCAAAGCATAAAAATTAATATACTATAACATTTGATTTATTTGAAAAAAACTAAAAAATTTCAAACATTTCAGTTAATGCCATATGAGCCTAAGTTTGCTAAAATCGGTCGGAATAAACGGGAGAAATCTTGGTTTGTTTAAAAAAACAATTGAACTTCCCCCACCGCTTCATTTTGATAGATAGAACAAAACGTTTCAGACAAAAAATGTAGGGAAATGGTCATTCAATATGAAAATGATATCATCGATATACTTTCATTGAACAAAATTCTATAAAAATCCCATTTTTCTACTTGGTGTTGGTTGTTACGCCCTCTAGCGGAGGTTTGACAATCTCGAAATTAATTTCCAGCAATTTCTCTTGGCGACTTTTATCATGATTTTTTTTCTCAAATCTATACGACCAATATCTTATGAGATATGGCCGCTCGCTACCCTTAACTGATCACCCTGTACACTTTGAACAGTAGTTTCAAAATACAAAAAAAATATTGTTTTCTAGGCGAGTGGACTAATTTTTTTTATTTCTTAAATAGAATCATCATTCGAATACCTTTCAATTTCATATTTTTTAAGAAGTTTTCGGTCGATTCTTAGGTGCTAAAATCATCAATAATGCCACGGTAATTTTCAAACGGCTAGAAATTTACCGTCGGTAAAAATTGACGCCACGATTTCGTAAGTAGGGGCAGACCATAGCACGGTTGCCATGTGATTCATAAATTCTCAATTGAGTATTATGAATATTCCTAACACGCAATAAAAATGCAATTGTCTCAAAATGTTCTCTTATGATTTGTGGCTTATTGCTTATAATAAATTTGGGTGAATAATAATGATATTAATTCACACTAGAGGACATTTGAATCGGTGAACGTGACAACCTCGCACACGACTTGTGGGCGTGGTCTTGTCTGTTCTCAGCATTCGGCACACTGTTGCCAAGTCTCCAACATTCACATGATATTTTGTTATGGAGAATAAGAAATATTTGGACATGCTGGTTGCTCGAAAGGGTCAAGAATGAACCATAATGCCATGAGTTCCTCCTATTATGTATTATTCAACGACAGGAATGAAACATCTTTTTTATAACGTGATCATAATTGGTGACTTGACAACTTGCTTCATGAGTGGAAATGGAAGATTATCTGACCAATAACGAAACAGCATAAAAACTGACGTCACCATTTATTCTACGTATTGCCAAGTGGCGTGAGAAGTTTTGCAAAAATGAATTCAGTTCCCTAACGACACAGTGAAGTGATAATTGAATGCCAATAATTAATTATCAGTCCACTCGCCCATTAAAAAGATATTACTGGAATTACAGGGTCCGGAAAGATTAGGTCATAGGTGATAGGGCCCAAAGAGTGAGCCAAAATAATGTTAGTACCTATACTTCATTTAATAAAAATAGTTATTGACCTTGGAAGTTGGAATACAACAAATTATATCATGTATAACTGTTACCATAGTTATAAGTTACATGTTACCTTTTTTATTGTTTTTTTAAATAAATGGAGTTATTCTTATTACGTTTTAAATGGTTACATGCCAACCATGTTTTTAAAATGCGATTTTCTCTATAACGGTACAAGATATCGTTTAAAATAAGGTATTATATCGTTTATAATAAGGTATAACACGGAAACAAACGGCAAAAGCAATATGTCAAATTTGTCACCTCTGTCAAAAACTTGAACGAAAATAATTCATCCCACCATGTATAATTCAGACTCACTGGATAGCCGTTTACATGTAGAAATATCCATTTGCATGAGTTAATTGCCCAAATATCATTGATACAATGGCAACCGATAAAAAATGATTCAATTCACATTTTCTCATTCCTTTCGAATTTAATAACTCCGTTAGGAAACGCCATAGTTTTTTTGTATATGAAGTACTTACATTATTTTGTTTCACTCAATCAGACCTATCATTTACGACATGACCTGTCCGGACTCCCTGCATATAAAAACGATAGATGAACAACAAGTACTAATAGTCCATGAGCTGGCTGCAAATTTCGACCTTCATCTGATAACGAAATGATATATGTCCCAAAGGCATGTAAACACATTGTATTTATGGAACGGCACCTGTGCCAATCACTATCCTGAGCAAAATGATTGAAAAATTGCACTTTCCTATGCGGAAATTTGCACTGGCATTGCATCCGATACCATTGAATGGTAGATTTCAAAAACTTACCTGTGGCACCCCTCAGTCTGAGCCAAATCCACGACACAGCGATTTATTTGCTCCGGACATACTTCCGTCATGTAATAACGAGTTGAAACAAGTCGCAAATGAAAGGGGATGATGTCGACTTTGCGAATATCCAAACGTGCCGCGGTTCAAACTGATCCAAGTTAGTGGCAGAGCGTCAATACTTCCGAGAATATTTCGCCCCCCCTCTAAAGATAATATCCGATGGACCAGTCTCAAACTTATCATGTGGATTGGAATACTTGTATCGTGAGCACCACATAAGTTTCACATTGGTCCTTCGGATATTATCTTTCGACGATCGCGGCACGCTTGGATATTCGCAAAAGGGACATTTTTCCCTTTCATTTGCTTCTTGTTCCAACTCGTTATCACATGACGGAACAGTGGCGTAACTTTTATACCGCGAGACCCCGCGGTTGCGGGGGGGCCGTTCCACGGAAGGGGCCCTGGGGCCCTGGGTCCACCAACCAGGGCAAGGACTCAGCCAAATTGGTGGATACATGAGTATTTTTTAATAATTATGAATATGCCACAGAAATAATTTTTCATTTCTGCGTATAGTGCAGGCATGTTTTTTTTCAGTGTAGGTCCTGGGTGATGTGTGCAATCAACGATACAAGCCAATTACTTTAAATGGAGAACTTGATTAAAACTAGTGGTGCTTCAAAGAGAAGAAGGAAACAGAAGTTAGAAGATCAGAAGTGTAAAATTTACAAAATTACCACGTTCTTTACGAATACTACTACTGTTTCGGATAATACAGTTGAATGTTATGATGAATGTCCATCAAGTAGTAGCAGTATGATGATTGAAACAGGAATGGATGTTGACTCTGCAATTATTATGGAAGAAAAACTATTATTCTAGATTTTTTGGGATTTTCTCTCTTCGTTTCTATACAATAAAAATATGAATATTTCAATATATTTCAATATAATATATAATCAGATGATTTGCCCCAAAATGTCACTGCGTTTAAATATTTCTATCAGAGAGCCTAAAAGAAAAATTCACTATAGCTTGTCAGTGACAATTTGTATTGAAAAAAGTTTGGAGAAGAGAAATAAAGGTAAGTATATAGAAAAAATATCAACTTTTTACTTAGGAAATGACGAGACTTCTGCTACTAATGCATTCGAAACTGTAGGTACAGTGTGAATATAAAAAGTATTGTATCTGAAATCCACGTGGAGCCCATACCTGAATGCGAGAAACGATGTTTTTTTTATATATCGCTTGGAGCGCACGAAAGGAAATCCCTATAATGTTTAAAGGACATCGTGCGTTCCTATAGAGGATAGGGACAGGAGGTAGGTATTGGATTTTTTTTTAACTTCTGGAGATTATATGTTGTTGGGAATACTTCCTCAGGCAATGAATTCCGGTTGTATTTATTAAAGAATCATTTCCTTGTGATGAAGGCAATTTCAGTGTCCGAGAATTGAGCAACACGATGAAAATGTTTATTGTTCGTAATGGCCCGTCTCAACCAGATATAAATTTTCCAAAAGAGGAGTGTCTCTAATTTTTATTATTCACAGAAAAGTGATGCTGGGCAAATTATTCCAAGAAAATGATTGTGTTATTCACCCAAAGAAAATAAAGCGTATTGTGAAGCTTGTTGGTTATTCAATATAGCTAAGTGTTTGGGATCACACGTTAAAAGGTAAGGCCCCCGTCATTCCTTGCTCGCACAAGACTCTCGAAGACTTCTGAGGGTTGCTCGTAAGGGGGCAACCGAATGACGGATAGAACAATTTTAGAACAATTTTTTAGCTAATAGTTCATGGAAAGAAGGGACTTCTGACTGGAAAGGTTTGTCTCGAGGGGGCCCTAAATGATTTTGGCGGGGGGCCCAAAATATGAAGTTACGCCACTGTGACGGAAGTATGCCCGGAATAACAGGAGCAAATAAATAGCTCAGACTGAGGGGTGGTACAGGTATGTTTTCGAGATCTACCATTCAATTGGTATCGGATGGCATAATTCATATCCCGTTATCAGACCGTGAAATCGAGTGCAAAATGTCCGCACAGGAAAGTGCAATGTTTTATTCATTTTGCTCAGGATAGTGATTGGCACAGGTGCCGTTCGATGAACTACAATGTATTTACTGTCCTTTGGGACATATACCATTTTGTTATCAGATGACTGTAGAAATCTGCAGCCGGCTCACCTACTATGAAGAATTAAACAGACACCTTTGTAAATTACATACAAATTAATCAATATAGTAATTATAAAATTATTGGAAACAACTCTATTACAAAAAAACATTATAATGTTCTCATAAGATAGGCCAAGTACTTTAAAATCTGGAAAATTATTAAAACTGATGAGGTAGACGAACAAATTTGAGATGACCCTTATCAATGTTAGGGGATTTCATTCAACAACACATTATGTATATAAATATTTTTTCCATTTTTGTTTCAATAATAAATTACGATTCAATTTAAAGTATTGTTCATTTTTTCTAAACACATTCACTGGTACTATCTCTTATCTTTTCTTTTATTCAGTTTCCAAGCACTGTCACTCAAAGACTGAATGTGCTTGATTTTTTTCGCCCCCCACCACAACCACAAGAATCCTAATACTGCGCATATAGCTGTTTCGATATAAAATCCATCCAGGACGGTGACACATTTTCCACCTTTGCTGATGCAGAGCTGAAATTCAAAAAGGAAAATGGAACTGAAACTTAAATAGGTAGCTCATTTATTGAACTCAAGTGGATAAGAAAAAACAATGAGAAGAATACAATAGTGGATTGTTTTATTAGGATCGAAAGTCACTTTTGATGCGAATGAAACATGCTATTTTTTCTGCAACCGAAAGAATGAACTAAAATGAATATGTTACGTAACCACCAATGCCGTGCCATATGTATGCAATGCAACAAATAATCCGTGTGGTGAGAATATTCTAACTATATAATAATGTTTATTCACAACAACAACGATACAGCAAGGTGAATATACAATTTTGAGGCCACATAGGCTAACAGTGGGAGTTATAATAGAATACGGTAGAATTAGTAGGCGTAATTAAAATGAAGTATAATTAAAATCGAAAGAATCAAATAATACTATCATATGAGAAGTTGTTACAATATACAAAAAGCCCACAGGAACGCAGGGTTGTACGTGGGTTTTGTGATGCATTTTGATCATATATTGATATTCCAGTAGAGTGAGTGTGGATGAAAAAAGACGAAAGCTTACAATTCAGAATATTAAGAAGATGAACATGAAGATGACAGACAGAAAAAGGCTATTCATAAAAATATGTACAAACTATAATTGACAATAGCTAACTAACTTAACTAAAACAATCACACTTGAATTCAGCAGTTGAAAGAAAGCCATATTTAGACTAAATTCCTTATATTCACTACTTTGTGGATAGTTAAACGATCCACATTGTGAATATGGTCTTTGAATTGTTTTTTTAAATTTATTTATATTAGAGTATTTCATTATATTTTTCTTGGTTTCATCAGGTAAAAGGTTGTATATTCGTGATGCCAAGTAATAGTGGTTTCGTTGACCAATATTTTTTCTTGACGTTTCTGTTCTCGCTTGCAATTTGGTTTTTTGTCTAGTATTATGATAATGGTCGATTATTTGAATTATGTTTTTATTTTTATGCATGAAAATTAGTATATGGAAATAGAATAATTGTCGGATGTCTAATAGTTTCGTTTCCTCGAAAAGCTCTTCAGTTGGGTAAGTACTTTTTTTTTTGAAAATTATCTTCAGAAAATATTTTTGTAGGATTATCAATCGTTTCAGATAAACATCCAGTGCTCCACCCCATGCCAAAATTCCGTACTGCAATCGTGATTCCACCAATGCATAGTACAATATCTTCATATGGTAAGTATCAAGGATATTAATCAAACATTTGAATCGGTACAGCATGGTTCTTAAGGTATTCACTACATTTTGGATATGTTTGTCCCATCTCATCTAACTGCATTAACAGATCAGATTTATTCAATTTTCAAGGATGTTCGGATTGTAGTTTCAATATAAATACAACCACAGTGTGACCCATTTGTGTATGGACCAGATGTCAGCCCTAATAGCCAACATCGCGCCAGTGCCAGGTATAGGAAAACTACGTGGAAAATGTTAGGTTAGTGAGCATATCAACAATAATAATAGCGATCATTTATTTCTCTCCATACTCCACTGTGTGTGGGCTCGATAATCAAATGAAGGTAAACAATATCGTTGTGAGACAAAAAAGTATCGCTGGCCGTGATTATTCAAAAACAAGCTATCAATCAATACATATCAAGCAAATATGTGTATCTTGAAGGCTTTCCTGATCAAAACAAAAATACTCAACAATAATATTGTGTATTTGTATCTCCAGCATGGGTATGAAATGCCGAATCTGCCGGAATCGGAAACAAATCAGGTATGCGTCCCAACCCAAATAACCAACCGTAACCATCTTGTTTATTCTTGATGACCTCTAGTACATCCTTTTTAGTTCCTAGGAGCGAAAAGTGTTGCCTAGCAACATACCTATGTTTGTGTCAGTAATAGAAACGTCAATTCAAGAGCTAATTTTGGTATTAAAATGGATGACTTTTGTGTCGGTTGCAGAAAAAAGTAATTTCCACAGAAAATTCAATGAATTTATTAACAATGGTTGACAAGGAACAAGAACCAACTTTTATAATGGCTACTGCAACGATTGATTTATTGCAAGTGTTTCCTTAGTTAGAGCACAAGTGTGTTTGGATTGAGCCAGGTAGGCCTACAGTCCATTTTCGAGATATTGGTCCTCCTCAGTGCAAGGCACCAGCAAAAGATCAGACATTATTTTTTCAACAAATATGCCCAGAGTGAAATGACAATTCAACTAAATTCGTCTCTTGAGTAATCAATCTGGTAGACAATTTTTTTTCTGCAACCGACACAAAAGTCGTCCATTTTGATACCAAAATTAGCTCTTGAATTGACGTTTCTATTACTGACACAAAAATAGGTATGTTGCTAGGCAACACATTTAGTTCTTAGGAGCTGAAGTTGACCTAAAGTTGAACTTTAGCTCCTAGGAACTACAAAGGATGTACTAGAGGTCATCAAGAATAAACAACATTGTTATGGTTGGTTATTTGGGTTGGGACGCATACCTGATTTCTTACCGATTTCGACAGATTTGGCATTCCATACTCATGCTGGAGATATAAATACACCTTAGTATAGTCTCTGAGTATTCACACTAGTGTATATAATCAAGGGTATAGTTGAGTATTTTTGTTTTGATCAGGAAAGCCTTCAAGATTCTCATACTTGCTTGATATGTATTTCATTTGATATTTTCGGGATGGATAACTTGTTTTTGAATAATCACGGCCATCAGCAATAGTTTTTTGTCTGAAACAACGATATTTTGTACCAACATTTGATAATCAAGCCACACAGTGGAGTATGGAGAGAAATAAATAAACGCCATTATTATTGTTGATATGCTCACTAACCTAACATTTTACACGTCTTGTTCCTATACCTGGCACTGGCGCGGTATTTGCCATTAGAAAATTGAATAAACCTGATCAATAAATGCAGGTAGAATATTCTCACCACACAGATTATTTGTTTCATTGCATACATATGGCACGGCATTGGTGGTTACTTCACATATTATTTAATTGTTTCGGTTGCAGAAAAAATAGCATGTTTCAATCGGATCAAAAGTGACTTTGTTTGGCTCGCAAATTTTGCAAAATTCGCTTGTCAAACAAAGTGTCACTTTTGATCCTAATAAAACAATCTACTATTATTCTTCATTATTCAATGAATAGAGTATGTCAACTTTAATCCAAGTTAGAGGTCAATAAATATAATGCTAGTGAAGTTAAATCTATGACAGCCTCACTGTGGCTTACAAGTAAATAAGTCAGAAGGTGACTGGGAATAATAAATGTAAATAGCAGCTGTTTTCGTTTCTCACAATTATTGGGGGAATACTATTATAAGAACAATAGTGAAAAATAATAGAGATCCATATCAGGGAGAGCCATCCATCATTATACTCTCACTCACAATCAACCATCAATGGGGAAGTTTCCAATATGGAAGTTTTTATCTCACTTTCAAGTTTGTGGAATTTCAATACATATGGTCGCCCAAATTTCGTTGTCCCACTATTACTATTTCTGACAAGGGTGGCCCTGAATAAACGAAACATTGTATCGAAAATCTGATATAACTAGATTGTATAACATATGAAATGGGAGAAGAAATGTCTGTGTAGTTTGTATCTGGTGGTTTTCGGGGTGAAAGATTATGATCCTTTCGTTAAATTTTGAAAATTCAAGATGGCAAATCCAATAATGGCAGACGTGTTTTGTAATTATGATCCGATTGTAGTCAAAACCGGTGCCTGGGGTTTTAGGGGATAAAGTTTATGATTTTTTCTTCTAAATTGGAAAATTCATGATGGCGGATCCAATATGGTAGACGAGTTTTGTAATAATATGATCCGATTCTATTAAAAATTAGTATCTGGGGGTTTTCGGGGTCGGAGATTATGATGCTTTCGTCAGAGTGGGTACTTGAAAAAAATATAAAGACAATAAAAAAGCTTCTGTAGTTAGTGGAACTAAAAAATGAAAATAAATAGTATTTTGAAAAATTAAAGAAACACCCTGTGTCCAAACTAAAAAGTAGAAAATGATATAATAAAAGTGTGTTGATAAATACACAACACAAAATGCATTGATTACGGAGGTGCTAATATTTTCAGTGTTGTGTATTTATCAACACACTTTCATTATTTTTTCTACTCACATATCTAAAAGGGCATTTAGCGTACGGATACGTACCACGCTAAATGATCGATTAATCACGGATTGACGATCTGTGATTTATTCAAAATATTAAACACGTTACCATGGCAACACGATTTCTTAAACACATTACCATGGCAACACAGTTCATTAAACACATCAGCTTCAGTAATTTGAGACATGTCTGGCCTGCAACTGGCCTGTCAATAGTATTAACTGTCAAATGTTATTTTCAAATTTTGTAACAGAATTACTCAAACAATTTTCGTTTGTATCAGATTTGTTCATTGAAAATATATGTAGAATAAGAAAGTGAAATCGGTACTTGCGTATCTCCAAGAAGTGTAAAAATGAAGCATCCATCTTTGAGAACAATTTATTTATTCTGCGCTAAGCATGACAATAAACGTGAAACAAAGGTTAGTAAGTAATGGACTGGACACATCTACAACCAATATCACTTATACCTGTCTCGCTGGTTGCATGCATCAGTTGCATCTTTTATGTTCACAATTCCCATTCCTTTCGAATTATTTTGTAGGTTAGCAGGAATAGTAGGTATGTTAATGTAATTTTAGGAGTTCGTAGAAAAAGCATAGTATGTAACGCGTTTATAAACTCTTCTAGACACTCGTTTATTAAACACTCGCTCCGCTCTGCTCCGCTCGTGCTTAAAATACTCGTTACTAAAAGGACGTTTATAACACTTGTTACATAATATACTATTATGTTCTACTATTTAGTTTGGCTATCTATAAAAGGGTGTTTCTCAAGTTTTTCAAACTTCTATTTTTTTCAATAATAATAATAATAATCATCAATGATGATAATAACTTATTTCCTGTTACAAGTAATAGTCAACAACTATTCGGATAGGATGAAAAATTTCAAGTGAATCAGGGAATCTCTGAATTATTTTGCTAAATTGAAAAAATGATTCACTATATCCCTTGCTCCCAAAAAAATTATGGAACTTCCAGCTACTGGAGTAACATACAGGCAGTATCCAAAATAGATTTTTCTTGCTTTTCTCATTGTCCCTACTTTCATATCATTTTATATCAATTGCAACAAACTGAAAACCTGTAACTGAATAATTTATAATATAATAATGTGATTGAGTTGTTGTCAGTCTGGAAGAAATTCAATTTTCAATTTCAGGGCATCTGACCTTGAATCCCAACGAAATTTTCGCCTGCGGCACATTTTTACCGTACAGAATGTTTGTTTGAGTTTCTCAACCCTCTTTCTGGTTTACACTGAAATGGATTTGTTGTCACTCTGGAAGAAATCTAATTTTCCATTTCAAGCCATTAGACCTCAAACCCCAAAAAAAAAATCCCATGCGGCGCAATTTTCACGTCACAGCAGTTTTGTCCGAATTTCTTGACCCTCCTTCCCTGGATAAAATACACAAATATGGTCAATACTTACATCTTTTTCTACAGTATCTCGACAAGTATTATCTAAACTTTCGACTCCACCCTCGCACTGTTTCCATGTAAGTGGATCGACGAAGTAAAGAGCCAACATGGTGGGCCAGTTACCGCCCAGATTGCTGATGGTGTTCAGCAAAGTCATGTAAGTGCCGCCGACCGAGGAGTCGCTTATTTTCGCGAAGAAAGCCATTATGGAGACGAACATACAGTAAACACACACCTTAAATAAATAAAAAACAATCAATTGTCACCTACAAAAATACGGCCACAGTGTCAAGATGTCCATTTAATTCGAATGTTGTTTTCTCTTAACTCCGTTAAAAAAAAAGAGTATTGTGCTGGTATTTTTCAAATTTGAGTATTTATTGATACATATAGCCATGCACAGTCATATGGTTCAGATACATTTTTATGACAACTTTTACAACAAATACCTTTCAATTTCATATTTTGTAAGGATTTTTTTGACGATTTTTAGGTACTAAAATCATCAATAATGGCATAGTAATTTTCAAACGGCTAGATATTTACCGACAGTAGAAACTGACGCCAGGATTTCGTAAGTAGGGGCAGACTTTAGCACAGTTGCCATGTGTTGAAATACGATTGGGAACTTCAGAAATATTGGTTTTTCGATAATTCATAAATTCTCAATTGAGCATTGGTAATATTCCTAATTAGCAAAAAAATTCAATTGTCTCAAAATGTTCCCTTATGATTTGTGGCTCATTGCTTATAATAAATTTGTGTAAATAATAATCATATTAATTCACACTAGAGGACATTTGAATCGGTGAAAGTGACAACCACGGCGCACGACTTGTGGGTGTGGTCTTCTCAGTTAACAAGTCTCCAACATTCACATGATATTTTGTTATGGAGAATAAGAAATGGTTGCTCGAAAAGGTCAAGAATGAACTTAAACATCATGGGTTCCTCCTGTTATGTTTTATTCAACGACAGGACTCTACCATCTTTTTGATAACTTGATTATAATTGGTGACTTTGACAACCTCGCTTCATGAGTGGGAATGAAAGATTATCTGACCAATAACAAAACAGCATAAAAACGGACGTCTC
This sequence comes from Phaedon cochleariae, assembly GCA_918026855.4. NCBI lineage: Eukaryota > Metazoa > Arthropoda > Insecta > Coleoptera > Chrysomelidae > Phaedon > Phaedon cochleariae. Next base: position 36,556,170 of record OU896714.1, on the reverse strand, counting down.
CATTTATTCGACGTATCGCCAAATGGCGGCTATAAAGGTTCGTTTGAGATTCAACAATTTCTAAAAACGCATAGACTCATTATTTACATAAAAAAAGCGTGAGAGGTGTTGCAAAAATTAATTTAGGTACCTAACGACACAGTGGAGTAATTGAATGCAAATAATTCATTATCAGTCCACTGGCCCATTGTTCATTCCTTCTATTATAGTCCAATAAATGAAGGAGAGAAAAAGGCAAAGTTAACGTTAATTACGCACTATTTTCATCTTCCGGTTGGAAGTAGCTTTTGGTACCTCATTAAACATGAGACAAAGTTTGACTGGAAAACGCGTGCGATGGCGGAGAAAATGGCGCCAAAAGACCAGGAAAATAGGTTTTCAGCCAATATCTCCTAAAAGATGGCAGTTAGAGATTTTCGGTTCAGATAAAAATTGAAGTTCAGTTAATTTTCTACAAAATTGGTCCCGATCATTTTTCTCGAAAATGTTCCCGGTTTCGAGAAAAACGGCACGAAACGCACCTCGAATAATGAGCTTTTGTGTTGTATGCCGAAGAGCACAGTCCGTGTATTTACACGTCGGCGGGGGGACAAATTATTCAATAACTTTGTTGAAAATGCATATTTTCTCATGATTCAGAGTTCATGTGAAAGAGGAATTCTGCTGCTATCATACCCTGCGTGGCCGCATGGTTTGTAGCAGACGACCCGAGCGCCACGTAGAGCACACACGCGGCGAACGACGGAGGAACGAAAGTAATAAATTATAGCGTGTACATTTAGATATACTGTTTTTTTTCCGGGATATCAAAGGTATGACTTATATACATCGATGGAAAGGTGGGAATTCCCCCGTTACACTAGTTAAGGTGTTGAAATGTTAGAAATAAATAGCACGGAGAAAAAAACCACCGAAAAAAAAAGTGCGTTTTTTCCTTGACCCCGCTTTTTCTAATTTTATTGAAAAATGGACGACTTCGTCTAAAAAAGTAATTGCACAATCGAAAAGTAGACCTTCTTAGCTTTCAAATGATGTATCATAGAAACCAATCGGATCATGTATAAATTTTTAATTGATGGTTGTTCACAAAATTTCCCCGCGCTCCAAAAACAGCAAAAAATTGGGATTCGATAAACAAAGATTAAATGAAAATTAAAAAAAATTAGGGTATACAAATTTCAGGGATGACGAAGGACCTTATGAGGAGCCATAATCAAGAGAATTTTGAGTAAATTAGTGTAATACAAAAAAAATAGGAACAAATTCCTGGCGAGGTCAAAATTGACCGGGAGCAGAAAGTTTGACCCATGTTCCGATATGGCCAAAAGAGTCAAGCGTGACTCAATTCACAGGGTATGATAGCAGCAGAATTCCTCTTTCACATGAACTTTGAGTCATGAGAAAATATGCATTTTCAACAAAGTTATTGAATAATTTGTCCCCCCGCCGATGTGTAAATACACGGACTGTGCTCTCCGGCATACAACACAGAAGCTCATTATTCGAGGTGCGCTTCGTGCCGTTTTTCTCGAAACCGGGCAAATTTTCGAGAAAAATGATAAGGACCATTTTTGTAGAAAATCAACTGAACTTCAATTTTTATCTAAACCGAAAATCTCTAACTGCCATATTTTAGGAGATATTGGCTGAAAACCTATCTTTCTGGTCTTTTGGGGCCATTTTCTCCGCCATCGCACGCGTTTTCCAGTCAAAACTTTGCCTCAAGTTTAATGAGGTACCAAAAGCTACTTCCAACCGGAAGATGAAAATAGTGCGTAATTAATGTTAACTTTTTCCCTTTATTTATTGGACTATGAACCATTCTCGAGATACTTGCCCGTTCCCAGACCTTTACTGAACCTTGAAACGAAAAACTACGAAATGTATGCAGTATCAATGTTTTCCTCACCTGATGCAGAGCATAACAAATGAGCAGGAATGTCACGTAAAGGAATGGTAAGCCTTCCGAGGCATCAGGTACTAGTATCGGCGTAATCCACACCAAGAATGCTGCTACAAAACCAAACGCTAACCTATACGGCATGGCCTTGAGGTATATGTCTAGAGGTCGAGGACCTGAAAATATCATTTATATTACCTAAACAGATCACTTCGTCAATCATCCACATTATTTCAATGGGCCATCAATGAGTTGTTTTGTAACTAGCTTTGTTTTTTTGGTGGAAAAGTGTAAATAATAATAGTTATTTAACCAACTAGTGTATTAATGAGGGCGATTGATGATCGAGATATTTTAACGTGCGAGCGAAGCGAGCGCGTTAATGTTCGAGATCATTGATCGCCTCTTAATATACAAGTTGGTTACAAAATTTTTCCGTCGACTATATTTCTCATTTCTCCTGCAATGAAGAAAACTTGGTTCGCGAATTCATCATTCATCCGGAAACTGGTAAGAATCACCCAGTTGCCTTGTTACTGACATTAGTGACATTTGACATTTGTCGAAATGATCGACATAGAAAATAAGTTCCTTGTGTTAGAAAACAGGGATTAAAATCGTGTCAGAAACTTGAAAAGGCGAATCTTTGATGAACTCCATATTTTCGATTTAAATGCAAATTCCGTAAGTTATAGCCAAAACAATGAATGCACGCGGTGTATGTTTGGTTGCCTATAAAACAATCGTGCATTAATAGACAAATCGTTCATTAATGAACGATTTCATATACATTAAACTTAGTCGTTAATACGAGGTCAACGGAAAAATAATTTATTATAAAAGGGAAAAAAGTTGTAGGTTTTAGTTCCAGGTTGTGTTGTCCCTCGACGCGTAGCGGAGGGAGACAAAAAAACCGTGAGCTAAAATCTAATATTTTTCTCGTGTATAATACACTATTTCTTCCAGTGACAGGAAAGAGGACGAATCAATAATGACAAGATATCAAATTGAATCAAAATCAGAAAATTATCAACGTGAAAATTGAAGTTTATAACAGTAATGACACTTGTGTTGCAGGCATCTTTTTGCAGGCATCTTTATCATTCTTTTGAAGGAATGAAATATCTGTCAGTCTAATTCTGTGATTCAATTTTCAAAATTGCAAATTTAGTGGTTGTTTACTAATTTACATAACTGCGAAGCCGAATGGAAAATACAAGAATTTGCAGTTATTTCTTGGAGACGGTGTTATTGGCTTATTTCTCGGAACTATAGCACAACAAAAGCCATCAACAGTGTATACAGGGTGCCCATTTTTCGAGCTTCACCATGGGGATCTCAGTTATTATAAGAGATACGAAGTCGGTTAAATTAGGGCAAAGTTGCGCATTTTCATGCTGAACATTTATCTGCAAGAAAATTTGAAGTGGAATTTTTAGATTTCGAATTATTGGACGAAAACAAAAATTTATAATTTTTGTTTTTATTTTTTCAAGCGCAAACCAAAAGACCTTGACGTTTCTGACTGGAAAATTCTTAAGGTACTTTTTTACAAGGAATCTGAATCTGTCATTGTATTTTTCATGACGTTCTTAATGTCAAAGTTACAGCACACAACTTTGTTTTATCTCATGGGCGCCATATTGAATTTTCACATTCTAGAAAAGTCTTTTTTTTTCTGATTACAATGATGTATCACACGATATGATCGAATCTTTCCTGTTGATCAAACTTGGGAACAAACCATTTTTGCGAAGAGTGATTTGGATAGAACGCCACAGAACAGTTTTGTTTAACAAGCTGAATTTCGACAGTTTATTTGAATTTGGATCTGAAACGGTCACATTTTTGTCAAGCTCATCTACTCAAAAACTATGGTTTTGAATTAGGAACGACGTAATGGGTTAGAAGTTTATTCTTCGCAAAACAAACAAAGTCTAAACACAATTCTACGCGTTTCCTCAGATTCTGAATTGATCGCGAGATGTCCCGTCTTCTTATCATAGTCCTGAGAGTGTTGATTATGGTTCTTCTCAGCTCATCAATATCGACCAGTACAGTTTTGAAAATCAAATCTTTCATAGTTCCCAATAAATAATAATCCAGCCGAGAGATCAGGTGACCGAGCTGGCCAACGTATGTCTCCGTTGTTGGAAATTACCTTGTCAGAGAACATATCTGACGGACACTCGGCAACCCTTCTTGCGTTATGTGGATAAGCTTAAGAACAGTTTTGTTCGCATATTCAATTGAACTGTCAAAATTCGGTTTTTTAAACAAAACTGTTGGCGTTCCTTCCAAAGCCCTCTTCGCAAAAATGTTTTTTTGCCAATCTTGATCAACAGGAAATATTCGATCATATCGTGTGATATATCATTGAAATCAGAAAAATAACGACTTTTCAAAAATGCAAAAATACGATATGGCGACCATGAGAAAAAACAAAGTTAAGTGTTGTAACTTTGGCATCAAGAACGTCATGGAAAATACGATGACAGATTCAGATTCCTTGTGAAAAAGTGCCCAAAGTATGTCCTAATCAGAAACGTCTAGGTCTTTTGGTTTCTGCTTGGGAAAATAAAAACGAAAACAAACAAATTTTCGTTTCGTTTGAATAATTTAAAAACTAAAAATGACAACGAATTTTCTTGCAGATAAATGTTCCGCATGAAAATACGCAACTTTGCCCTAATTTAACCGACTCCGTATCTCTTATAATAACTGAGATCCCCATGGTGAAGCTCGAAAAACGGGCACCCTGTATATACAGGCTGACTGACAAAAAACGCCCCAAGCCATAGCGCCGCAATTTATTATCCGATTTTGAAGAACAAAAAAGCAAATGAAATGATATATCAGATACTACAAGGTGGCACTAACAATTTTTTTTTTAATTCCAACTCTAACGACGCCGATTGTCAACTTTTTTTTTCGAATGGAAACATATATTTTTCAACTTTTTTTCTGATAGAGATTTTTTTACAATACAATACAATCATGTATAACAAGTTGATTTTTGCACAAAATTAGTTAGAACGATAATTCTTGGATTCTCTTGGCTCCAATAGCGGTGGTTGTTTCTATTGAAAATGCCATTATTAGTGAATGTACACTCGTCGGTCCAAATAATTTTTCTATAAAACGTTCGATCTTGTTGCATCGCATTCAGAAAATGCCTGCAAAATTGTTCCCTTCGATCTCGATCATTTCCTACTAGTGCTTGTACTTTTTGGGGCACGTATGGTATGAATTTGTGCTTCTTGAGTATTGCTTGCACGGATTGTTGCGAAACGCCAGTCCTTGAGTTTTCTTCTACACTAAGAAGAACTTCAAATTCGACATCCTCATCAAACTGACGTTCCTTTCGTTTAGGTTTCTTGAGTGCTCCGTAGTTTCTCAAATTTCGTTCTAGCCTAGCAAATTTACGACGATCCGGAACTTCTCTGTCAGGAAATCGGTCAACGTATAATCGCAATGCTTGACCACTATTTCTACCGCATTCAAAGTACGTTTGTATCATGTCGGTCAGTTGATTATTATTCATATTTCGTTTTATTTTGAAGAATGAATATCTTGAGCTGTTTGAAAATATGGAACAAATGTCACACTGGCAGCTCATGGCCATAGTTGATTCTGAGACATCTACTGCCACTTCAATGACTCGATAGACAATGTAATGAAAAGACCCATTTCTTGTCGGCGGAGAATTGATATTTGTCAACTAATTTTGAAAAATATATGTTAACATTTGAAAAAAAAATTGACAATCGGCGTCGTTAGAGTTGAAATTTAAAAAAAAAATTGTTAGTGCCACCTTGTAGTATCTGATATATCATTTCATTTGCTTTCTTGTTTTTCAAAATCGGATAATAAATAGCGGCGCTATGGCTTCGGGCGTTTTTTGTCAGTCAGCCTGTATATGCGATATATATCTGGAAAAAACTGCTCATTTTTTTTCCGTGGGACAAAAGTAATTTATGAAAAGTGAATTTTATAACCTGTCAACAGAGATGAAATTTCAAACTTTTTTGCCGTCACAGAAAAAACATTATTAGAGGATGCATATACAATTATACAATACTTAGGGATTATCAAGCCACCATTTTGCGACATCAGAAGACGTAATGCATTCATTTGTAAGTACTTCAGTTTACATATGGGTATCCTGTTTTATGGGTTTTATATAAAAATTACAGTAACTATCTACAGAAGTGGGATATTCTTAGATATTTCAGTCATATAAATAATTATTCAGTAATTGAATAAAACTGATATATGAGAGGAATAATGGAAACATTCTGTACATAAATGACAAAAATGTCATACTTCCATCAAAATGACTTGTTTCGAGTTTTGAATGAAGACCACAATCCTTATTTGGAACTTTATCAAGACCTTCGGCATTCTTCTGGAGAAACATACAGAAGTTATAGGTATCCTTATGATGTATCAAAATGTGAAGCTCTGGTGGACGAAATCAATACGATCTGCCGATTACATACGAACAAATACAACTATAATCTCCTTGTAACAAAAGATCAGGAGGAGGCGAGGGCTATCAAAATCATACAAAACTTCTTCCTAGGAATCAGGAATAAACGAATCTTCACATACTTGAAAAACCATGTACTAGAACTATCAAAGAAAAATCCTCTCATTTTACTCAAACTCGTGAATCAAGCCCAAGCCGAATTATTCGAAAAAAATAATTTCCTGCTGGTTTTCCGTTTAGATGGTAAACAATTTCCTCCAAACATCGTTTACAAATTATTTCTCAGGCAAGATACAATAAACATATTGACTCTGAAAGCTATAGGAGGCCACGAAAACGAACTTGAAAGACAAATTCACCATAGTGGATGGTACAGTTTCAATGTATACAAATGCAACATGTGTAAAACCGTGGTTAAGATGAGGCCAATGAAGAAAATCAAGCAGAAGAAGAAAAGGCCCGAGGATAACTATCTTTCATGGATCCAAGAGATGTATTGATACTTTTCATTTACGTGAAATAGTATCAACTAGAATTATTAGATTAGTTAATATTCAAGCCTAAGTGATTAATTAGGAGTAACTATTCTAGAAAAAATCAATTCACAATCATGAGTGAATAAATTGTTATTGGCAGATATAGTTGTACATAATATTACTAAGAATTTATCAACTGCTAGAGTAATTTCCACGATATGTAAGGTCGTTGAAAACTTCTATGCATGGTATACAAGGAAGATCTTTTAAAAATAGGTCTGCAAACACACCTTTTTCGAGATACAGGGTGTAAAGAGATACTAACGTTTTTCAGTCATAATAGGCGAGTGGACTGATTGTTTTTTATTTCCTAAATAGAATCATCACTCAAATACCATTCAATTTCATATTTTTCAAGAATTTTTCGGTCGATTTTCAGGTGCTAAAACCATCAATAATACCACGGCAATTTTCAAACGGCCAGAGATTTACCGCCAGTAAAAACTGACACCACGATTTCTCAAGTAGGGCAGACCATAGCACAGTTGCCATATGTTGAAATACGATTGGGAACTTCAGAAATATTAGTTATTCAATAATTCATAAATTTTCAATTGAGTATTTGTAATATTCCTAGTTAGCAATAAAAATTCAATTGTCTCAAAATGCTCCTTCATGATTTGTGGCTTATTGCTTGTAATTAATTTGTGTGAATAATAATTATATTAATTCACACTAGAGGACATTTAAATCGGTGAACGTGACAATACGACGCACGACTTGTGGACGTGGTCTTGTCAGTTCTCAGCACAGAGTTGCCAAGTCTCCATTATTTACATGATACCGGGTGACCAGTTATATTCTGACCCATTTCAGCTGCTCACATCTCCGAAACTATTCAAATTATCGTTGTGCGGTTTGGACTTCTCTATTTTGATATTATTCAAGTTTTTTGACTGGTTCACCTTCTCACCTGAACTTCTGGTTCTACCGGAACACACAAGCCATTACTCAGGTATAGGGCAACTTTGATAACATTGCATAATCTCATTAAACCATTCCACAAGCAGTAGTTGTTTCAAAGAGTTATAACTCATAGTTTTCTAGGAGAACATAACTTCACATTGTTAGATAAAAAAAAGACCAGTCTTTCTGAATGTGCAAAGAGATACAGGGTGATTCAATGAAATAAAAAAGTTGCCCTATACCTGGATTATTGCTTGTTTGTTTCCGGTAGAACTGGAAGTTCAAGTGAGAAGATGAACACGTCAAAAAAAAACTTGAAAAACATCAAAATAGACTAGTCCAAACCGCACAACGATAATTTGAATGGTTTCAGAGATATGAGTATTTGAAATGGGTCAGAATATAACTGGTCACCCTGTATTTTGTTATGGGGAAAAAGACATATATGGACATGCTGGTCGCCAGAAAAAATCTCCTATTACGTTTTATTGAACGACAGGACTCTTACATCTTTTTGATAACTTGATTATAATTTGTGACTTGACAACCTTGCTTCATGAGTGGAAATGGGAGATTATCCAACCAATAACAAAACAGCATAAGAACTGACGTCACCATCTATTCGACGTATCGTGGACGTGGCGGTCATGAAGGTTCATTTGAAATGAGCTCTGGAATTCAACAATTTCGAACAATGCATAGACTCATTGTTTACATAAAAAAAGCGTGAGAAGTGTTGTAAGCATTAATTTGGGTTCTTAACGACACAGTGGAGTAATTGAATGTAGTCTTAATATTCCAGTTAAAAAAGATTATCAGTCCACTAGCCCATTCAGATACCGTTTGAGATGAAGAACTCACCTCGTGAACACTTATTATCTTCGATAATAGCTACTTTTGAAGTCCAAAATAATTTTATTTTTCATTGACGAAGATTTCAAGGTGGCATGAGGATTTTTATTACTTTTGTTTTAATTCTAAGGGTACATTTCGAATCGCCAATGTTTCCTACTCGAAAAAGGAACCCCTGTTAAAAACCCCAAAGTAAAACGTTTTAGAGAAAAACAGAAGTAGCAAATCACAAAACTATTATTTCAAAAAATCAAGCAAACAACAATCCAATAATCTTCGTCACTGGTATTGGAAGAACGGTACGTTTGCGGACTGATGTGAATAGGATTTTCTTCTTACAATTAGCCCAGAAATCTCAAGAAATACGAAGCTAGATCGGTAACCGCAAGAGACAAAGTGACTCGAAATGGGGAAAATCGCACCATTTTCTGCTCAACAAAAAATAGTGAATTGGAAGTTTGGGGAATTTGGCTAGTTATCAGGACTTTTTCAAAATAATTTTTATGTACTTACTTTTCGGTAAAACTGCACTTACCATGCGATGCGTTTTTTTATTTTCGAAAATTGTTATTGGTACCCACGTATTTTTGTCTGAAAAACACGAATTTGAGAACGAAAATGTGAACAAACCATTATTTATTTCACTATAAAGTTACAAGGTTTCGCCTGTCTTTTGGATCACATTTAGAATAATTTGACCTTCTTTTTTCATTGGACAATTTATATATCACAAAATGTACTTTTCAAAGACACATTATTTTTCTATAAAATGAGTCAATTAGAAATATAATTTTCTTGCGATTTATCCATATTTAGTGGAAAGAAGGGAAGAATATCATTTAAAATGATCGTGATTGACTATTGATTAGACGACCGTCATCTGGTATGATTGTTCACTAAATATGAAAATTTTTATATAAAAATCATATTTCGTATTGAATTTTCTATATAGAAATGTGTCATTGAAGTACATCATGAGTATATAAAGTGTCGAATGACAAAAAAAAAGAGCAAGTAGCAGTAAATGCATCCAACACAGGGGGCGAAATTTACAAGTTTTTCATGAAATATCTCGATAAATAGTGGTTTGTCCACATTTTCATTATTAAATTCGTGATTTTCAGACAAACATTTTTGAAAAAAAAGACCATCGCATGATAAGTGCAGTTTTACCTACTTTCCATCTGTAGAACGTTATTCTGTACGCTTGGATCAACCAATAAAATGATCTACAGTGATTTTATTTCTCACCTGTGGTATACTTTGCTATAACTAAGGGCATGGCTAATTGCACCGGTATCAGTGGTATCGCCAATAGTCCTAACCTCTCTTTTGGAATGCCTCCTTCTACTAGCTTTAAAGCCATCACACTATCAGTAGAAGAAAATCCAATCTAAAAAACGTGTTCTCATTATGGATAAATAACCTTTATAATGATAATAATATAGGTGCCTTCAAGCATAGTAAGTGAACACAAAAACAAAAATCAAAATTATATTCAGTTCACCGGTCATTCAGAATTTTCAATAGTCAGAAGAAGCTTAAAATAAAATTCAATTATGAAACCATTTAGATATAAAAATAACTACAATTTTGCTACAGCTTCGAATCAACGGATGGACTGGTTTTTGATTTTGTTTTAACAATCTCAATCTTAATTTCCCATTTTATTATTATTTAGAATATGTTTGCCTAGTTTTGAAGTCCTAAGATCATAGATTAAGTTAAATGCATTCTGGAATATAAAAAGTGACTATCTTAAAATTCAGTTGGCCATATTTTCAAGAAAATATTTCATATTCGCGGTAGCCAATAAAGTCATCATCTGACGTTGTGATGACAAAAAAACGGGAAAACTTTCAATCTAAGCCAGGAGTTTTTTCCCGTAGATTTCATGTCATCGCAACGTCAGGATGACCTTGGTACCGCGAATTGTGAGGTTGACTATAAACGTGTCGAAAATCAATTGCAAAAAAATTAAGCTTCCCTGTTGAAATTATTGAAAATTAAACCGAAAACAACTTCTTGGACGCTTCTTTTTCTTTAATAATTATAAGTGAAATTGAAAAAAGATAATGCTTTTGGCAAATATCATTCAGTTGGCAGTAACTGTTGCCAATGAATTACACATCATGTCTAACCCTTTCTAACTAAAATATGGTCAATTGACGCTTTATGACGTACAACTAGAAACTGGAAATAATTAGGATATTTAAAATAAAACTATTCGCATACAATGGGGAAGTTTCCAATATTGAGGTTTCTATCTCACTCTAAAATTAGTGAAAATTTAATATACAGGGTTTTCAAACCTAAGTTGCCAATATTTGCTAACATGGTTATTATTGGAGTTTCAAAGTCGGTTAAATGGATAAACTACTAGTATTTTTTTTTTCACTGATCACGATGATGGAAACGAAAGCACAAACTAACATCACGTTCACGAGTTATGTCAAAAAGTTTGAATTTGAAATATCGTCGATAGCTTAGTCATTTTTGGATTTACGATGAAAAATAATAGGACATTTTTTTTCAGAATCTAATTTCCTATCGATTAAGAATATGGTATACTAGGCATCCATTCAAAATAAAACTACCTAAAATTACAATTTGACATAACTTGTGAATGTCCGATTTTTATTTAGATTTCATCTTAGTAATCAGCAGAAAAAATACTACTAGTTTGTCCATTTGATCGACTTTGTAGCTCCAATAATTACAAAGTTAGCAATAGTGCCGACTTGAGTTTGAATACCCTGTATACGTATTTTTTATTTTTTCCGTAAGATCAAATTTCAGTCCAGAAAAAAATAATAAAAAAGGAACTTGGCTCTTTCACTATTCTTATGACGTAATTTCTGAAAAGCCACATTCACAAAGAGTTAAAATACGATTCCCTGTGTCAGTACGACGTTGCCGATATCATCAATATGTCTAGATTTCCGGAAATTGTTCTTCGAATACATTACAACTATATTATATCAGAAATGGGAGAAAATAGGGTATTTAAATCTACTTTGTCGAGCATTATGTATAATTTCTATAAATATATTATTTGCTGGATGAAGTTGATTGCTGATAAAGACACATTATGATATTTTGCAATAGTATCTATGATTTTTCACTTTCATTTTATTACAAAATGATAATGATAATGTTAGTAATTTTCTGCAAATGAATTCGTTTCTTTATAAAACGGATCTTATTTTCTAGAAAAGTAGCAGATTTTATCTTGCAACAGCGCATACTTTGAGCCCGTCCACCCTAGAGTGACTTTATAAATATAGTGACGACAATAGTTGTACACTGTTTGATTGGTCAGACTTTTAATATGGAGGTGCATCCACCTTGTCTTGTTTTCTCCATCCAATTCTACGCTATCTTTTTCACTTTGTCGATGATTTCCCTTTGTTTTTTGTTCTTTGGACACAAAACATCCAACAATCAGGCATATACGTCAGTACCTTGTCTATTATAACTATCAGAATCCGTCTTTTGGGAATCTCAAGTCTCAGATTATTTAGATAATGGAAAGTATCAAATATCCAAACCTAACACCAGGTGGGCACTTCGAAGGCGCAAATACATTAATGCATGGGAGATACCCTTCAGATTTTTAGCTAATCAGTGACTTGACCAAGAATGACATTCCAGAAACGGCAGCCTTTTGGGGGTCTATTGTTGTCAATCGATTTAATCTACTCACTCTAGTCCACACCACACTTATTCGCTAGCTGAATCTCCATCATCAGCTTAACAGACTAGATTCAGAATATACGTCACAGTTTGCCGCCACGAAAATCAGAAATTGCTTTATTTTGAAAATCAAAACGACTTGGACTTTATCGATCGCCATTCTATACAGACTGGACATAAAACGGAGGATTACCGAACTTATTTTATGAAAATTCATCTGAAGGAAACTTCCCCATTTCCAAACAACTCTACTTCTTATGCGATTTGGAAAGTGGTTGGCATAACAAAACTTTTAACTCTTATCTACGGACAGTCTGACAGACTCTGAATCTTTTATGTATTTTGAGAGAGAGAGTGAGAGAATATACTTTATTATCATAAGAAATTCAATTCTTGTTGACAAAGTTTGCTTAAGTTTAAAAAAATATATCAAGGTACCTAAGTCTAATGCATACTGGTCGATAATTAAAAAAAATAATAAAAATGTGATGTATAATAGGTACCTACTAAAATAGTATATGTCAATTTCATACCAGTTAGTATGTAAAATAAATGTGAAAAAAAAAAACGAACCGCAATACATATTAAATACACAAAGCAACACAAACAGAATTTGTATATATAAAAACTGATAACAAGTAAATAGGAAATCACAAAAGTGTTAAAATGTGTCAGATTAAAATTCCTGTAAATTATAATAAGCTTTATGTAACAGTTTTTATTTCCACATCTATTTTTTATGGCCATTTGGAACTCAGTATACATACCTAACTTTCAATGTCTCAAGTGCTGTTGAAAAATCAGTTTTTTACAAGATTTTTCTGACAAGTAATTCGTAATTTCAGAGTCTCTAATACCCCATATCGGTGTTAGTGTCACGGAATATGTAGCCTGCAGCAATGACAGGTTCTCAAGGTGCATGAAGTGTGAATATGTTCGATTCTTTACAATAAATTGTTTCACAAATTATTCAACAAACGGAACAGAAAATCATGTCTCATATACTATTTTAGAAATTGGACATTCCATAACGTCAAATTGTATTGAAACAAACGTGGTAAAACTAGTGTGCACTCAGTGTATACATCTCTTTATGCTACACGTCAAAAAGAAGGATAGATATACACCGAGTGCATAAATATTCCACCAGTTCATGCCCAATGGAAACCACTATTAGAATGAATAGATTTAACCTCGATTTCAAAATTGCTGCCGACCGATAAGAAAATAGGTACTCCATTACTTGTTCGCATATTCACCGTTTTGCTATGATTAAGCCCAACATGTTCGAGATATCATTGCCTTTGACGTCTTGATGTTTCAAACACCTTAAATTCTCTGATAATTTTTTTGTACTTCAGAAATCTCGTTATATATAGTCTACAACATGTTTGGAATGGCTCATTCCAAACCTTACGCTCGTTTGGAATATATGCCATTTCAATACTCGTTGCAGAATGTATTATTCTAGACAGGCGCGTGAAAGAAAAGCGAGCAATAGTGTCAGCGATGGCAGACTCCGGAGTACAATGCGTAGAAAAATATATTTTCATTATTATGAAATCCTGGAATACAAAGATAAAATATTCGCTAATGTGTTAGGTGCTAGAGATCAGTTTGCATTCAACAATATCACACGAAAAGGCTATTTACTGCTGAGATAATCATCAAGGTCAGAAAATATTTTAAGCATATTCATAAGCTGATCAAAGAAGTTGAGGATATTGTCTTCTTTGTTTGAAAAAAAAAACATTCTGGAGAAAATGTGGTATAGCTATTAATACCTGTATTGCTTGCTTCAAGATATTTTTTTTGATCAGTTTATACTATTAGTAGGCACTTCACTGATTTGAGCTCAAAGCGAGTTCATTTTTCATTACAGTTAGTGATGTAAAGGGGGGAACGATCCCTTCGTGCTGTGGGGAACGTTCGCGAAAGTTCGCGCACGATAACTCGTTCGTGCGCGCATGATAGATCGTTCCTCAGCAAGAACGAGAATTTTGAACACGAACGAGAATTTTGAACACAAACAAGAATTTTTAGCACTATACCGGCCAATCTGCGCTCATCATCTGCTTGCTTCGATACCGGTCAAGTCAATCAGCGCGCGTGAATCGCATGTAAATCCCCTTTTTTGGTATTTGATTTTGTTAACACAGTCCTTTTGTTGGCTAAAGGCTTAGATGTGAAGGTCAGCGTGTGGTTACAGAAAATTATTAGTGGTACATTTTTGGATTTTTGCAGAAAATCAGGTGTACTTGATTTTGATTCAAAGGTAATTTTTCTACAATCAAAAGTTTTCGCATTGATAACAATATGCATGCAGAGTGAACTTTTTCAATTTCCTACGTTACCACGACACCGTGCGCAAATACATATTCCGCGCATTGCATGTAAAGTATAATATGAGACTTTTGTATTATAACTTTTATGGTCCTCAATCAAGCAAACATCCAAGATATCATTTGTTTCTAAATGTTCAACAATAATAAAGGCTTTTTAACGCTTTTCTAACTAGTTCAACACCATTTTTTTATATTAAGCAAAGCAAATATTACTATTTAGAAAATTTTTTTGACGTTTGTAGAAAAAATGTTGTTTGCAACTCGTGCGTGAAATACTTTGGTGATCGAGAACTGAGTTTTTCAACAAGGCATAGCTGAGTTCAACAAATAGTCTAGATACAAAAATAACTAAAATAACTATTATATCGGCTCAGAATGAAATGCAAGGCATTCAATTTCTTTTTTATAAAAACGAAACGGTTAAGACAAGTGTTCTTGCAAATTTTATAATTGTAAATACAGTCGACAGTCGGTGTAAATGTCTTGAATCCGTCATGGGACAAATGATACTGGAAGACAAAAACATTGTTGTTCTAGAAAGTGCCTGTATCTTATGACCATTGGATTATGTAGGGCAAGAAAAAGTATAATTATTTAAACACTGTGTCTAAGATAAAGATATCAATAAACGTTGACGGTCCAAATTTCAACAGGACACCTATTTAAAAAATGGATCCTTATCTTATGAAGCATAGGAAAATTTTGAGCATTTTCAGCAATTAGAGAATTTCCAGCAATTGCAGAAAGAACTGCGATAGTGAGTTTTTGAATACTTTACTACACCCCAAACATAAATTCTCGACTTTTTTTTCGTTAATGCTCTTTTATTCTCATTATGCTCGTTCGTCCTCAAGGAATACTACTCCAAAAATACTTTCTGGAGAATTTTACATCACTAATTACAGTCACAAAAAAAACTTTCTGGATATAATACAATGACAATTTTTTTTCTCAGTGAAGAAAATAATGAAAATGCATTTGTTTCAAAGACATAAAATATGCTATTATTTGATTCAATGCTGATATTTTTCCCAAAAAAATATTTTTGAGTTTATTTTATCAAATAATGGATGTCCCCGGATGTCCCTGGTTCAGAGTCCTCAGCTGATTGCAACAAGACCACATTTGAATAGGATTAAAACTTAGTTTGTAACAACATAGTGAGTTTTTGATAAACAAAAATTCCTTGAAAAATTCATTACTAGTCCATTTGCCTTTTGCAATCTCCACTTACCTTGCAAGTCAATAAAATCATGACTAAAGTTTGAACAGATCTCAACTTCAGTATGTCCTTCAGTGACGTATAAGCTGTTTTAATGTCTCTATCATGAATGACAATATGTTCTGGATCATGAGGTTCTGTTTCTTTTTTCATAAGTGCAACAATAGTAGTGGTAACAAGAAACACTAATCCCCAGAAGTATAAGAACCCTGGTAAGGTAACAATACCTAAAAAATCAATTATGATTGATGTGTCAGGAAATTGAGATAACAATATTTAATGGGTGATAGTTCTGTCTTGACTTGATGAAGAATTAGGAAGAAGTATTAAGCCTTCAAAAACTTAGTATTGATGATAACAGCTTATTGTCAAATTTGAAAAACAAGATACATTATTCTCTGTCCATTGATGGAAATCAGGATTTCCAGCTAACTGTTCCATAGATTTGGTTCTCTAATTTTGAATGGTTTGCAAGGACACAAATCTTTTTGTAAACCTCTCAGTTGGTATTTTCAGACAAATCACATTTACAGGGTGTGTGTTTCATTACAAATGGGAAATATATTCTGAGCTGAAAATATGAAGATTTAATGTGTCTCCAGTCTGTTGTGTTTCATTATTTATTATATTCAAAAATTTGTTTCTTTTTATAATATGGATTGAAGTTGAATTTTTATAATGAATGCAATCAAATGATCCAAAACATCCACATAATTAATAGTATTAATACACATCAAAATTGAAATAATTGTGCAGCTTCATGTTTAACTTCAAATATCAGAACAAAAATACTTTATCACTGTGAAGATGGTTCACATGTGTTCAAGTATGTTTGCAAACCATATATTACAATAAAACCACAGTCTTGATAATATTACAAAATTCTACAAGTAGAACATGAAGAAATAAAACTCATGAATCAAAAACAAAAGCAAAAATTCTTACATTTTACTTAATGATCAACTAGAGCTCAATAATCCACCACTGTTCAATTTGTTTTCCAATTAGGTAAAAATATGTATTTGCTATCAACCCTTTCATGTAAATCTGGTACATTGTATTTTATGAGGTATTTTAATATAAATATTGTGCCTATTTTCTAAAAAAGAAGGTTTATTGAACTTTTCTATAGGTGATCTAATCCGTTAGGTTGAGAAAGTAGTATGGTAAGCCAATGTAAGTTTAGTTTGTTGTACCAGTATTAGTATATATCACTTGAAGATTGAAGAAGATACTTTGTTACCAAAACAAGTCCTGTGATATAGAATTTCAAGTGAATCCCATTGAGTGTGAAGTTTTTTACATTCACTATGGATGTTCATCAAGTAACAACTGAGTTCATTCAAAATTAGAGGTTTTTTGTTTTTAGTATAAGTACACTAGTTTTTCAAAATGATGCTGTTAGTTGACATTATGAACCAATAAAATACAAATAGAAATAAAATGACAGAAGTGATTTATCAGTTTTATATCCTGAATAGGATTACCTTCATTTTCAGGTGAGGTTCTCAAATACTGGTTACAAAATGTTGGAGATTCTAAAGCCATGAATAAAACATAGCTGAGAAAAAATCCAGTTGTTTGTCCCACACTATTACAAGTAGAGGCATGTCCTACATTATTTTTCTTCAACATAGTAAGTGCCCATCCATCAACTGCAATATCCTGAGTGGCTGCCAGAAAATTAAGTGAAAAAAATAATAGTGTTAGGATTTCAATATTTGGTTCTGTTCCATCACTTCCCAACCACTGGCTGACATGAGCAGAAAGAAGTAACATGAAACTCCCTATCAAGTACTGTGTAGGTATCAACCATGTTTTTCTCCGACCTATCCTGGTAGAAAATATTGCATCAACCAATGGAGCCCATAATAGTTTCAGGCTGAAAGGCCATGAAACAAAACTGAATTCTGCCTGAAATTGCATGATGTTAGTTCCATTAATAGGATTTATCAAATTATGTTACCTGTTTTTTATAACTAACACCTCTATTCTGTAACATCATAGGTATAGCAGCTGATAATCCTAAAGGAATGCCTTGTAGAGTGTACAAGAAGAAAAGCAGAAGGATATTTTTTTCATCTCCCCTTATGTTACTTCTGGAAGGATCTTCAAGCAATTCACCGTTTTCCATATTTGAGGAAAAGGTGCTCGCATTCCTGTTTTTCCTTCGTTCTGTTACGTTCATATTTCGTGAAATATTTGTGTGTTCTTGAAACCCAAAATCAAAACTATAGGTTAATATGATGGCCACGTCATGTTTTTAAACCATATTTTCACCGTCTTGCACTGATTTCGAGAACAATTGAGCTGTGTAAAAACTTTTTACTGATTTACATCAAATTTATCTAATATGTGGTGGTAAAAAACGATTATTTTATCAATTTAAATTTTAAATATTTGCAAATTCGTGTTGTACTGTTGTTTCTGTTTTTCTTCCTGACGTTTTGATCTGACAGTTCTGTCGACATCTGATATCTGACTTCTGACACAGTCTGACTTCTTCTTCCTTCCGGTTTGGATGGCCTTTTAACTACATGGGCTATCTGGCGTTTGAGATGCTTGGCGTTAGAACTTAGTTGCAAGCACGTCAATAATTCCGTTGTATAAAGACTCACCCTTAACATCCTTCCTTTAACCAGCTTTAACCATAATTCCAATATGATAAGTACAAATAAATGAAGACAAATAACATCAGCAGTGTAGAAAAAAATCGAACCAGTGCCCAGTGCCGGTCGAATGTGTGATAATATTTTCAATTTTTTCTACGATTTTTCGTTTTGAAAGTTGTACTATTCCGTACGATTTCACTTTTCGGCACGATTTTTACTTTTCCCCAAAATTTTATCAGGGATTATATCATGAACAGAAACACTCGCAGGAAAAACATTGTACCTAACCCTTGCGCATACTTGCGCACTTGCGGAAGCGGAAAATGTCTTTTTCGCCCTTGACGGCTTGCCCGCAGGCGCACTCCGCTCCTGTCGTTCCGTTCGTGCAACTGCCATCATCTGAAAACAAGATTAACAAGAAGAAGATATCTGTCACTGTCATTGTCGATTCCTTGTTTTGTATGTATTTCGTTGTAAAGAAAATAAATACTATTCGACGGAAACAAAAATCTTTCAGAAGTCTGGATGAAAAATTGAAAGGTAGGAAGGAAAATCGGACAGGGTGTCGGAGATACGAAACGTAAATAATTATTTAAAGAAAATTACCAAGAATGAAAATGTCATGTATTTGGTCCTATTCAATGTGAATTTGAGTGTTGTATAGTATGTCTTTAATTTTTCAAAAAGGTTCTCCTTAATATTATAATAGATTTATTTTATTTTATACAGATTGTATATTGCCATAAGAGCATAAGAGGAACACAAAAAACCCGTCAATAGTGTCCATGGAATTGGGTATCCAAAACCACCAAATAAAAGTGAATCAGTCACTGTCACCACTACCTGTTTAGGTATTCCCAAGGTTAGTAGGTTTGCTCATGATGTTAAATGCATATATATCAATTTTTATCTACTGTCTACTCCTACTGTATTGAAGAAGTTCCTTTATCAATATCATGAGTCATTAGTTAGTTGATTCAATAATATAATTCCTAGACTTGTTCTCATCATAGATTTTTTAAATACTAATAAAATCAACAAACTCCTGTCAATTTCATCTACAGTTTAGTAGTTTTTGTTCAAATAGTTGCAGATACCTATGATGAGTAATGCCCAAAGATCTCATAATAAAAATAAACTATACCAGCTAGTTGCTTCTTGCTTAGCTGTATCTATATGTGAGCATTTAGAAATGAAGTTTAAAAAATAAAATAATAAAAGTGTGTTGATAAATACACAACATAGGAAATATTAGCACCTCCACACACACTGAGTGCAGAAGCACCACCAGCTCCTGCCAATGGTATTCCTTATTAGTTTGGCTGTCCCTAAATGCTTGGGTCTTCAGATTTTCAAACTACTAGGTATTTATGTTCTACTTCTTTCTAGTTTGGCTATCTATAAAATCATGTTTCTTTAGTTTTTCAAAAATGATTTATTTTCTACTTCTCTATGGAAATGTTCCCTTAATCAACCAAAGTTACCAATGCTTTCAGGGTTCCAACAATTTTGACAGTGGTTATCTACTGGTTACTGGTGACTGTGGCTTATTTGCCGAATACCAGTCATTTGTCAAATTATAGTTCTGATCATTTTTCAAACATTCATGCTCTGCCAGAAATTGATTTTCTGTTATGGAACCCAAAAGTCCCTAATTCTTGTGCACAGTAAGCACAAACAATAAATCAGAAAAAGCCATCAAACTGAAAATATATGGAATATTATCAATTTACCTCACTAATGGAAGCCATCTGAACCTAACACAATAATTAATTGATAATTTGTAAATCGAAAACTAAAACACATCAACTCAAACTTGCTGAACTTACCTAAAATCCATGGTCGTTCTGGTGACCGTGAATCTTCTGCCTTTTCAGGAACCTAGTTCTGTGAATAACCTTCTTTCAGGAACCAACACAACATTCCATATTTATGGAACGGAAAACTACTAACCCAAATAACCAAGTTGATATCCAGAACATACCCTATAAAAGCATGTTCCTTTATTTTTTCAAACTATTTTTTTTTACATGGCTCGTTAGCCATATTGGATCCTCCATCTTAAATTTCCCAATTTTGATTGAAAAAACAATCTCTGACCCTGAAAACCCCCAGATACCAATTTTAAATAGAATTTGAATTCACACTTGTACAGGGTGGGCAATATTGGGCGTTTTCACGGGCTATCTCAATAACTAAAGGAGTAATCGAAAAACCGATAAACATGATTGTTATGAGTTCGATTTTGAAGAAACCTAAAATGGCGCATTCGAAATCAGCAATTTTTCAATTTCCCCCTGTATCTCTGAAACGAATGAAGATATCAAAATTCCGAATGCGCCATTTTGGGTTTCGCTAAAATCAAACCCATAACAATCATGTATATTGGTCTTTCGATAACACCTTTAGTTATTGGAATAGCCTGAAAACGCCCAATTTTGCCCACCCTGTACATACATGACCTGTTGATGATTTTCTATGTAATGTTGCATATTATCAATATGCTCGTCAATATGTTCCGTTAATCAATCAAGGTTACCGATGCTTTCAGGGCCGGTACAAACAATTTTGACAGTGGTTATCTACTGGTTACTAGATAGGTAGTGGTTTATGAACGGAATCATTGTCAAATTATAGTTTAGATCGTTTTTTGAACATTCATGCTCTGCCACTATTTGATTTTCAGTAATGGCACCCACTCATCATAGTGCCTAATTCTAAGCACAAGCAAAGGATATATATTCTCCTGTTATGAAAAAAACGTCATCAAATAGAAAATGTATCGATTATTAATTTACCTCAGTGAACGAATCCATCGGAAGTTGACGCAATAACAGAAATAGGAATATTGTATATTCCGTTGTAAATCGAAAAATCAAACCGTAAACTGAAACACGTCAACATCAGGTAAAACTTACCGAACTTACCAGAGAAAATCGACGGTCGTTCTGGTGACAGCGAATCTACTGATTTTTCAGCAACCGAGTTCCGTAAATAACCTTTTTTTCAGGAACCAACCGAACATTAAAATTTGATATTTACGGAACTACTAACTGAAATAACCTAGTTGATTTACGGAACATTCCCTATGTCTGAACGACGTCACAGTGATGTTTCTTTAGTCGAACATTTCCACATCGCCACGTCCTATCAGTAACATGTTTGTGATTTCAAATGCGATATCGCATGTCAAAAACTGATCAGACGCAAATTTTGAATAGAATCGGATCATAATTACAAAACACTTTCACCATATGGGATCCGCGATCTTGACGAAAGAATGGGAAAGTTTCCTTTAGATGAATTTTCATAAAATTAGTTCGGAACTCTCCAGTTTTATGTCCACGCTGTACAGAATGGCGACCGATAAAGTCCAAGTCGTTTTCATTTTCAAATTGAAGCAATTTCTAATTTTCGGGGCGGCAAGTTGTGACGTACATTCTGAATCTAGTCTGTAAATAGCTGATGGTGAAGAATATAGCTAGCGAATACCTAGCGAATGGCTAACGAATGAAAAAAATAGAAGAAGAAGTAAAATTGGTGAACAAAAACATACATAACGACAAATCGGGTAGTTGGCTTCATTCTGACAGGTTATGGTTTTGTTATTTATGCATTGAAATATCTGGAATAGAGCTCGATCCTAAAAGAAAATATCATTGAATCAATTATTCACTATATCAGCTACATTCAATGATACTTTCCTCTCTAATTTACTGCTATCGGTCAGAACAGAATGAAGCTGACACCCATGGCTCCTTCCTCTTGTTGTGCCTGTCAGAATTTTGAGTGGTGTGGACGTACTTGAAGTATTAGGCGCTGTTGCAAGATATTCTGTAACTTTCCTAGAAGATAGATCCGTTTTATTAAGGACTGAATTCATTAGCAAAAAAATGACTGACATAACCTGTCAGTCATTTTTTTGCAATAGCATATTGTTATATAACGATAGTGAAAAATCATAGATACTATCGCAAAATATCATAATTTATATTTATTAGTAATCAACTTCATTCAGCCAATGAAAGATTTATGGGAATTATTCATAATACTTGACAAAGTAGGATTGAAGAACCTATTATATTATTATGCATTTAAAGAACAATTTCCGGAAATCTAGACATATTGATGATGTCGGCAACGTCGTACTGGCACAGGGATTAGTATTTTGCTCGGTATTTTGACTGTGTGAATGTGGATTTTCTGAAAGTACGTCATAGGAATGGTGGAGGAGCCAAGTTCCTCTTTTATTTTTTTTTTCTGAAGTGAAATTTGCGAAAAAAGAAAAAATACGTATATATTAATTTTTTAAAAGCTTCACAGTCAGATAAAAACCTCAATATAGAAAACTTTCCCATTATAATCTCCGACCACGAAAACCCCCAGATACCAATTTCCGTAATCTCGAATTTCCAAATTTCGACGAAAGAATCATAATCTCCGACCACGAAACCCCCCAGATACCAATTTTGAATAGAATCGGATCATAATTACAAAACTTGTCTGTCATATTGGATCGGCCATCATAGTTCCGCCATATACACATACCAATTCATGACATAACTATGTTCGCACTCTAAGCTGATTTTATGATTTCCAGCGCTACAGTGTATATGTTACCGTGAAAGACCGAAATTAGTGATTGTTGACATACACCGGTTAATGTCGACACACACCAAATGTATTTGTGAAAGACCGAACAATTATTAGTTCCAATATAAATTTGGTCCTTCACCGGTAGATGTCGACAAACACATATAAGCTTTGGTCGATGTCAGAAACGACGGGTACTAACAGGATTGTCGCCAGTCTTACACAAGGTTTGATTGATAGTGATATTATAATTTGTACTCGATGGCTACTGCAGTAAATAGCAAAGAAAAATGGCACCTTGAAGCAGCTTTTCACCCGTAGTGAATTTGCAATTTGCAAAGAAAAGTTAATTTCCATGGATGAGATTTCAGCTCAAGAAATTTCGGTAAGAGAAGCAGCTTCTGCTAATTCAAAAAGCAGAGGGCATACACGCTGTGACTGCAAAAACAAGTGTTCCACGTCTAAATGTAGCTGAAAAAACAGGAGCCTTTTATGTTATTCAAAGTGTCATGGTAGCTTAAGTTGTTGCAATTAATAAAGATGCCATACTTTTACTCTGTGTTTTACATTTTAGTTCAAGAAATAAAATGCATTTTATTTTTATATTAATTATACAGGGTGTCCCTAGACCAGTGGGACAGTTGAATATCTCCTGAACCAATAGGAATTTTCGAAATATTATAATTTCACATTATATCGCATTATGAGGGCTAACTTCTGGAATGACTATATTTTATACGAGGGGCGCAAGAAAGGCTCACAAAATCGAACATCCTTTTTTTTAAATGGAACACCCTGTATTCCATTGCATTTTCATATTCTCCTTGAAGAGCTGAATTCAACGACCTAGCACACTTGGGGTCTAGCGGGAATGATTTCCGAGATATAGGGTGTGGAAAATCGAGATTTTTCATTTTTGGGAATTTTTTGTGTCAAAACTATTCATTATTGGTCAAAACGACTTACATGTCTATGTCTTAAATTTCGATTTACTATTTACTCGTATTTAATTGAAACAAATACAGGGTGGTGTAGAATTCTCAGTTTCAGTCAGAATTCTACACCACCCTGTATTTGTTTCAATTAAATACGAGTAAATAGTAAATCGAAATTTAAGATATAGACATGTAAGCCGTTTTGACCAATAATGAATAGTTTTGACACAAAAAATTCCCAAAAATGAAAAATCTCGATTTTCCACACCCTATATCTCGGAAATCATTCCCGCTAGACCCCAAGTGTGCTAGGTCGTTGAATTCAGCTCTTCAAGGAGAATATGAAAATGCAATGAAATATAGGGTGTTCTATTTGAAAAAAATGATGTTCGATTTTGTGAGCCTTTCTTGCGCCCCCCGTATAAAATATAGTCATTCCTGAAGTTAGCCCTCATAATGCGGTATGATGTGAAATTATAATATTTTGAAAATTCCTGTTGGTTCAGGAGATATTCAACTGTCCCACTGGTCTAGGGACACCCTGTATATGTTTGTTGTGTTTGTCTTGAATTCAACCTTCTTCCATGATTTAATCACAATAAATAATAACCTATAGAGTTTTATTTTGTTTTCTTCTTATACAGAATTCTTTCGAACATACACCATGAGTATATGATGAATGTTGACATTCGCCGGTGGAAGTTAGAAATAATGATATTTGATTAATATATCGGACATACGCCAAGTAACTTGGTGAATGTTGACATTCACTGGTATATCCTGACAATCACCAGCTTTCGGACTTTCACGGTAACATATACATGTTATTCTTCATCGCATTCCTTGAATCTTATCACTAATCACTCTACTAACGCACTTCTTTGAATATTTGCTTTCTTGCTGTCTAAAGTTTTCACCCACAGGATGACAATTTAGCTTGATTTTTTGATGATGTATTGCTAGACAACAGCTATATCAGCTTGATTGACAAAGTCGAGGCTGTCCCATCTTCGATGTCCTTAGGGGATATCTCACTTCTTTTCAAAGATAGAGTTTTGGGGTTTTTGCGGACGTTGGCTACTTTTTGTGAAATTCACGGTACCGCGAACAAAATTTTCATAACTCTATTCGTTTTTGAGATACAGGGCGAAATTGAAAATGTTTCATTTTGCGACCCCCACTGTATCTCAGTTATCTATCAACTTATCGAGAATTTAAAATGTGCCTTTTTCAAATATTTTCACGTAGAATCTAATGGAGTATTCAGATATTCAGAATAAGCTGTTTTTATTCAGATATTACTCAAAGTTATGTTTTTTTGAATGGAACACCCTGTATATATTTTTCCATATTCGAAACATTGATGCTTTGCGCTTTCCAAAAATATACAACACTCATAAGATATCTTGAATATTAGTCATGAAATTAGATAGGCCCTTGTTTTTCTGTGGATTTTTCTTCCATGGGCCTTGTTAATATGTGGCAACATTATCTATTCATAACATTTTTATATTCACCTTATTGCTGATACGATTTTTCGTCTCACACTAGTTTCAATTTTAATAACATTCCACATTCACAAATATTCAGCACTATTGACTATAGGAGCTGTGGACCTTAGTAGGTATGGTTATTTTTTTTAATGTATGGCAAATTGATATTCATCATACAGGACGTGCAAATAGCCAAGAAAGTAGTAGTTTTTTGTTGAATATTCAGAAAAATATTAGTTACAGATATAGTATATATTCTACCCTATTTTTGTTCCATATATTTTACACCTCCCCCCCCTCGAAATGTCTTATACATAATTATCCAACGAATGGTAAACCGCGCTGAAAATTGTGTACACCAAACTTCAATTTCACAAGGGATTACAGTTGTTTGTAGACCAGAACTATACCGCACTTCATTCAAGGAAATGCAAGGAATTCCAAGAAAATCCAAGGAATTCCAAGGAAATTCAAGGATATCCATGGAATTTAAAGGAAATTCAAGGAAATCTGAGGCATTCCAAGGAATTCCAAGGAATTTCAAGGAAATCCTAACGATTTCAAAGATTTCCAAGGAATTCCACTTGTTTGTTGACCTGAATTATACCGCACTTCACCCAAGAAATTTCAAAGAATTTCAAGGAACTCCAAGAAATTCCTGAACATTCCGGTTGCTTGTTCACCAGAATTCCACCGCGGTCTACTCTTTGTTGTCAAATATTAAACTTCCAGTGATTTTCGCAAGTAAATATGTCTGGGGCAGTGTATCAACCAACCACTGTAACATATGAATCAAATAGCCCCCAAGAAAGATGGCAAGATAGGCCTATAAGCTATTTGGCTTCCACAGTCAGTCAAACAGCAAGAAGACCATGTGGACTGAATTGTTTGCCATCAAGAAACGTTCTGCCCATAGTATTAGTTTCTTCATGTGTTGCCTGCTTCATCTTAGGGTGAGTTAGAGTTAATGGAATCTACGAAAGTGCTGGAGGGCCAGTATGCATTTTTTTACCTTGCTTATTAGGCTAGATCATCTTGCTTATTGAGCGAGATCATCTTGCTTATTAGGCTAGATCATCTTGCCTATCAAGCAAAATCATCTATCTTATTAGTCTATATCATCTTGCTTATTAGATATGATGATCTTGCTTATTAAGCAAGATGATCTTGCTTCTGGAGCAAGATGAACTAGCTCAATAAGCAAGTTGAAAAACACATACTGACCGTCCAGCGCAAGGATCATTTTGCTTATTAGGCTAGATAATCTTGCTTATTAGGCAAGATCATCTTGCTTATAAGGATAGATCATCTTGCCTATTAAGCAAGATCATCTTGCTTATTAAGCTAGATCATCTTGCTTATTAGGCTAGCTGCTAGATCATCTTGCTTATTACGCAAGATCATTTTGCTTATTAGGCAAGATCATCTTGCCTATTAAGCAAGATCATCTTGTTTATCAGGCTAGATCATCTTGCTTATTAGGCATGATGATGATCTTGCTTCTTGACCAAGATGATCTAACCTAATAAGCAAGTTGAAAAAACGCACACTGGCCCTCCAGCCCAAGATAATCTTGCTAATTGGGCTAGATCATCTTGCTCATTAGGCAAGATCATCTTGCTTATTAGGCAAGATCATCTTACAGATTAGGCAAGATCATCTTGCAGATTAGGCAAAATCATCTTGCTAATTATACTAGATCGTCTTGCGTATTAAGCAAGATCATCTTCTTTATTAAGCAAGATGATCTTGCTTCTTGAACAAGATGATCTAGCTTAATAAACAAGTCAAAAAAAACTCACACTGGCCCTCCAGCCCAAGATAATCTTGCTTATTAGGCTAGATCATCTTGCTTATTAGCCAAGATCATCTTGCTCATTAGGCTAGATAGTATTGCATATCAACCCTTTATCGGTTTGAGTGGCCATATGGCCAAACAATTTTTCATACCCTTTATCGGGCAAGACATCAAAATGGACTAACAAAATAACTATACTTCCCCTTCGTATTCTGAATCTGTGTCGTATGACAATAACAGTAGTTCTAAGTTTATAATTATATCTCACGATTTTACATATTGATACCATATGGTTACATATTCCAATAAAATAACTCAAATCACGAAATTCTCATGAAATCAAAAAATGAAAAAAACCTTCTTTCAAAAATTTCGAGCGGCAGTATTTCCCTCATTTGAATGAAAGATTTTGAAACTATTTTTCTTGTGAGTGAGGTATAATCTACTTTCATATCACAGGAAGGAGAAGGAATGCTTTCTTCCTGTATAATATTTCACTCCACTTTGAGCAATATGGACTTCTACCAAAGATCTACTTTTATATTCCCCACTCTTCAGGCGACTCGACAAACCTGCGATGATATTTAACCTAACCTAAGTCTGTTTGCTAAGCAGTACATTCCTTTCTCTATAACAACCATATATTCGCAAACGTAACAATTTAGGACACATATTCATTTGAGTCGTATTTTCCTCTTCATATCGGAATTGTGTGATCCATCTGAGACGTACATTTTTTCTTACCATAGAATGATCCACAAATTCATCTATATACTATGAATTTTTCGAAAAATCCACTGAATCCATTGAATTCAAAAAATTGTCTCATTGAAATTGATATACAGGTGAACAAAAACCAATTTATTATAACAGATATATGAAAGAAGACAACACGAAAATTCCAAAGAAAACAATCGAACTCAACACTTCTAAACATTAACATTCACACATGTACGCAACTTGAAACTGAAAAATTTACGAACAAAAATAATAAAAAGTTGAACTGCCAGTCGAAAATGGCGCGAAATCGATTTGTTTGTTGGTACTCTCTCCTTAGCTTGTTTGTTACCAAAAGTTTTCGTTGGCTGTGAATCGAAGAACTACGGGGAATTGAGAATAAATGCTTCTGAAAATAATGTGACCATATCGTCACATTCATAATAGCTAATGGTTTCATCAGAAGCAGACCGATAAAAGGTTAAGCAAGAGTATGTTTAATAAGCAAGATCATCTTGCTTATTGAGCAATATCATCTTGCATAATCATTGTTAAGTTAATCTGTGGCGTGATGATGATCCTGCTTATCACGCAAGATGATCTTGCCTATTGGGCATCTCAATGCTTTGTTGATGGTGATGTTGATAGTTTGAGTATCCTGAAATATTGAAATTGCAATTTTCTATGACATATCAAAAATTCCATCAAAATAATGCTGGCCTACATCAGTGGGGGCAGATGAAATTTTATTGAACTAATGGGAATTTTGAAAAATGAGAGCTATCTTCAGAAATGACGGCTAAAATAGTGTAGTACATAAAAGATTGAAATAAATTTTGTTTGTAAGTTAATCAAAGAGGTGAAATATTCATTTTCCTAGATGTTTATGTCTGTACAGTCATGTAAGCAACTATTGCGGATCTGATGACATTACAATCCAATATGGCGGACTTCCGCTTTTTCTGGAAATGCCAGCAACTTACTTTTCTCAAATGGGACACCCTGTATAGTTTTACATTTACAAGTTCAACAGGTCAAAACAAGTGCAATCTTTCTGTCGAATGTCATTTTTCGAATTTCTTTATTTTACCGACATTGTTGCTTATACAACTGTACTAAATTTCAGAAAAATCCGATCACGAATGCAGAAGTTACAAGAGTGGCCCGATACACTGTGTCAGGCGTAAAGGATAAATTCAATTGATATTCAGTGACACCTTGTTTTGCAAAATGTCTGGTATGTCAAGATGATAAATTTATGTTTGGTTTCATCCACGAGTGCACCCAAATAAAGTCATATTTTTCAAAATTTCCATTGCTTCAAATATTTTCAACTCTACCTGTGGTCAATGTAATTCTTAGTGTTTTTGAACATTTCAAATTTTAGGCTTGTCATGCTTATACATGGTGCTAGAGGATATTCAGAGACACCAGAAACAAAAGAAGACATGTACCTTGTCATAACAATATTTGGAGCTATATTTTTTGCATTATCAATATTGCTGTTTGGTAAGTTTACTCGACATAGTTCCTCTATCTTTTTCAAGTTATTTCATAGCAATAATTTTCATTTGTTTTGTGTTAAATAGAATATACAGTTCCCTAAAGTCACCCCCTCTCCCTCTTGCTGATTTTTGAACCACCTGGTATAATGTAACGAAATTTGGAGGGCTCATATAGGAGATGAAAATCTTCTTTTTTATGGAAAATTACTGTTTAAAGTTTCCAATTGGTGACTGAGCGCCATCTCGAATTATTTTTTTAAAGGAACACCCCGTATATTGTCACGATTAGAACATACGGTATATTAGTAATTCCAGACCATGAGAGTTTTATAAACATAAAGCTAATCAAATCTTCCATTGACATTGAACTATGAATACTGTCCAAGGAACTCTCATGAGAAACGTGCAAGTTAAATAAAATGATGTCTGGGGCTACTCTTGACTTGACAAGAGCTTGTCGTATTAGTCATTATAATGTAAGTTTCATTAGGTCTCTATATTCATTGTTATTCAATCATATTTGTTATTGCTACCCATAAACGCCCATAATGCTTCCTGTTGAAATAATAGTAGATTATGTAACAAGTGTTATTAAACGTCCTTTTAGTAACGAGTGTTTAATAAAAGAGTGTCTAGAAGAGTTTATAAATGCGTTACATACTATGCTTTTTCTACGAACTCTGAAAATTACATTGACATACCTGCTATTGCTGCTAACCTACAAAAGGGAAAGGAATGGGAATGGAGAACATAATACATGCAACTGCATGCAACCAGCGAGAAACTTTTATAAGTGATATTGGTTGTAGATGTGTCCAGTCCATTGCTTACTAACCTTTGTTTCACGTTCATTGTCATGCTTAGCGTAGAATAAATAAATTGTTCTCAAAGATGGATGCTTAATTTTTACACTTCTTGAAGATATGCAAGTACCAGAACATTCTCTTCTATTTCACTTTCGTCTACATTTCGCATGTATTTTCAAAGAAGAATTCTGATACAGAATTTGAAAATAACAGATAACAGTTAAAGAAATTGACAGACCAAACATGTCTCAAATTACTGAATCGTGTTGCCATGGTCACGTGTTTAATATTTTGAATAAATCACAGATCGACAATCCGTGATTAATCGATCATTTAGCGTGGTACAAATCCGTACGCTAAATGCCATTTTAGTAATGTGAGTAGAAAAACATTGTTATCTTTGAATATGGTCTCGTACTTTCAGTTACCCCAAAACTATTAGTGCCTATTCGAATATAACCTCTCGCAAACTATTAAGCCAAGCATTACCCTTTATAAATCAATATGGGTGAAATACCATCTCCACCGCTATGTCATGACATGGTGGAAACAACCCTTATATCGTGACAATATTATTCCATTTTCGAAATATTCTCCCTAGTAATACTATAAGTATTTCAAAATATTCGGCTTGTTACATAATTACAAAGTGTGAGTTTGACAGTTGAAATAATCCGACCAGGAACATGGTTGAACTGACACGATTTGTAATTATGCAGGAAGTTTGAGATGTATAACAATGAATAGTTTGAAGTTCGAATTGTATTCGATGCGATTATATTTTGAGTAGTTCTGAACGAACGTCAACATTTATCGACGCGCTTTATTTGTATATAACTATATGAATTGGTTACTATGGAAATAATACAAAATTTCTGATTGGCGGAGTTACTCTATAAATATTCACGTATATTCGAGATTATACAAAGTAGCTTAACTCAATTGAACGTTCTGATTGGTAAAATAATCATGATTATTCACATATTAACAGTTTTATTCAACATATCTTGAATTCAATAGTTTTAGAAATACTGTTTGGAAAGTGACATTTTGG